>VZSF01007395.1:0-23729 GCA_013398295.1 Chionis minor
GGGTGGGTGGGTGGATGGATGGAGGAGAAGGCTGGATTCAAGAGATCCAGCCTCTGGGTTAGATAGTTTTTTGATCCACATAATGTATGGACAGGTCCCCAGTTAAAATAGACTGTACCTGTTCTGTGATATGGCTTTGAAACCATCCTGATCCTCCTGATTAAGCATACACACACGTACATATATATATATATAAATAAATAAGACTTCATTTCAAGAAATTATTTCTCTGAGGCTGTATTACCCCACAAACACCATATCAGGGTACGATAATTGGTCACTCAGGCTTGCATTTGGAAGAGCCTGAGGATTAGAGCAAGCCTTAGCATTTCCTTTGGTGACCTCCTGGTTCTGAGCTCTGCATAAGCATTGTCTGCCAGGGACCCTCACTGTCCCTTATATCAAGGAAAATTGTGCTAACCCAGCTTTTACAGGGAAGGTAAAGGGACAGGATAATTTTTAGTGTTACTGTTGTTGTTCTCTTTGTTGCAAGGACTTCTGCAAGCATCAGGGTCTGTTGGTGCTTTGTGTTCCATAGAAACACCTTGAAAGGGTGCTGGCCTCATGTGACCTACTGGAGCTGGGAGCCAGTGCTAGGATTAGGACTCCAGCTCTCAGCTACTAGTCCTGAATTCTCCTTATTAAATGACACCTCATCATTACAATAATGAGATCATCCCTGTTATTTAATTACATTCTCCTTGTTGCTACTAATCCTCTGTGTAGCAATCCAAGCACTTGCTTTCTAAGGTTAGCAGGAACACAGAGATATGTTTCCTGCCTCGCTGCTAGATGTATATCACTTACGTCTGGCCTGACATCAGCTTTTTCCTACTGCGGCCCTGGAAAAGCTGAACTCACATGCATGCCCATGCTCTGAGCAGCGAGCATGCCAATACTCACCTCCTCATTCAAAGATTCGGGTGTGGGCTTAATTTTGTAAACCTGTGGGATTTCTCAAAGGCTGCTCACACCAGGAAAGAGAAGCGTGAGGAGATGCTACCTCCAGGAAGACCTGTTGCTTCTGGTGTTGGTAGTGCTGTGGCAGAGTCTGACCAGCTTTTTACAACCCATCCTTATTTCCTGACACATGGGGGAAAATAAGGGCTCCAGGAAGAGCATTCATTGGCAGAAATCGAGATGGGCTTGTTTGCAGGGCTGCACTCCACCACAACTTCATTTGGGGACCAGGCACAGGGGTGGCAGTGGCAGCACCACAGGAGGACCATGTGCTAACTGCCACCGCTAAAAGTTATCCCGCAAAATGAAGAGCACTGGAGAAGAAAAGCCTGGGATGACTTCTTGAGTGATGGCTCCAGGCTGCTCCCAGATTCACTTGCGTTTCCCCAGCTCTCCCAGGGATGATTGGGGTTGAGTTTTTGGCAGCCTCTCTGGCCCCAGGCGAGACTGAAGATTGTTGAGTTTCTGGGTATGAGGAAAAAGCAGGCTGTGCGAGTCGTGGCACAGCTCATGCGTGGAATGCTGCCTGCTGCAGCTCTTGCCAGGCCTGGCTACCAGGGCTACCAGCGCTTCCCAGAATGGCTTCTGTTTGTCTTGGCACTGCCCCCTTGGATACGTTGGTATTCCCAGTTAGACAACCCAGGTACTGAGGAATTTACGTGATTCTCCCATGGTCATGATGAAGATTTTGGCCAAAGACTTTAATCCCAGGTAGGGAAGATCTACAAGTTTATGCCTTAACCACCAAAACATTCCTTATAGCTTCTTTCACTTCTCATATCTCAGGAAGTGATGTCCAGTATCTTTTTTACATTCCACTTCAAGATGTTTTTAGCTATGTTGCTTGTGAGAAACAAGCAAAAAAAGACGCCTCCTTGTTCTGGGTGTTAATTTTCTGTCTCTTTGCCAAGCCTGGCTGGGCACTGGTGCTTGCTAAGCCTGAGCAGATGCCCCAACTTCTCTCTCCCGTCAACTTTTCACCACTTCATTACAACCTTGTTCCATACCATCAGAAATGAGCCAGTAACTCCCGAGGGCAGGGCCGTGTACCTGGGCAGACTGGGAGGGTCTAGCATACTTTCCAGTACTGAAATAATTAACAATTAAGTCATTAATTAATAGCTCACATGGATTTCCACTGGCACTTGAAGCACTTTGCAATGACTGGGATCAGTAAAGGATCCTCTCTTATATTTAAGCCCAGAGTAACAACATTAGAAGAAGAAAAAAGTCAGAGGCAATCCGTCTACATCCCTAAGAGATGTGGAGACTTCCTGTCAGACAGACAGATGCTGTCTTTCCTCCAGACATCTGGAGAAGGGCACTTTGATGCTGATGGTGGGAAATGTTCTTGGCTTGCTCCGGCTGGATGAGAAACCACTGCTATCTGAGACAGTGTTTTTGCCATGTTTTTCCTCCCAACAGTAACTGGGTTTGGAAGAAATCATGTACTGGGAGAGAAGTGCCTCTCAGTAGCTGCATCAGGGTGCGGGAAGGGGAGAATTGTCACCTGGTTAGTGTCCCCAGTAAATCTGCAATTTATCTAATTGCTCCGCTCTCTTGCTTTATCTCATCACCATATGAACTTGAGCTCTTTGGTGGGTTTGAGCAGCAACAGTGACTCTAAACACCCATGAAACAAGCAGTATGCTGGAAAGTGAGGATGTAAAATGCCTTGCTTCTACGTATCATGATGCAACTCCTGCCACACACAAGCAGAGCTGGAAGATGTTGCTCACCACCCAACCATGTCCTGAGCCAGGTACGCAGACCCTCAAGATCGTAAAGGTACATGGAGGTTGGTGGGCTGAAGGAGAAGCTGCTGAGCCCTCATTCTCCAATACTATCACCCATCAGCCTGCGGCACAGGGAAGAATGGCAGAGCCCAAAGAAGAACCATTTCCACTTGGAGCTCAACACATCTTCTCCAGCACGGGCCACAAAGGTTCTGTGGGGACATTGCTGGGTCAGCCTCCTGGCCTGGGAGACACTCAATGGTACAGTGATAAGCCTTGATTGAAGTCAATCAATCAATCAATCAACCCCTATGGCAGAGGGTTGAAACTAGATGATCTTTAAGGTCCCTTCCAACCTAAACCATTCTATGATTCTAAATCAGGGGTTTTTTTCCCCTCATGCAGAAAGAAAACAAATAAAACCCATGATAGAATATTTGGTTTTAACTCCTCCCTCCCCATTTCATAGAATAGGGGAAAAGGGAGAGTGAGTTTTACACACAAGCAAGCGCAAAGCCTGCCTTCCACCCAGGTGGGATGCTTGATTTGTGTGCAAAAATCCCTGTTTTGCTAAGACATCATCTCCCACTGGCAGTCAAAGACAAAAAAGTTTGGTGGAAAATTTCCAGCCAGTTCAAGTGTCAGTTCACAACACTGAGTTTAGCTGTCCTTGTCGAACAAATAAGTCCATCAAACATTCTGATCCTAAGATAATATGGCCGTATACTGCCTCAGACAGACAGGTTGTCTCGAAGTCCAGAGTTTAAAATGTGTTTGACTTCAGTGCAATAAAATCAAAAAGGAAGCAAGTAACCTGAAGCAGTACCACAATCGTTAACCCATAGTGCTGCTGCAATGAATATCATATTTGTGTGCCTGAATGTAACTGAACTCCTTGGAGTGGTCTTTTATGTACCTGTAAAGCAGTGTCTACATGTACAGCACTCTGTAAATAAATAATGCATAGTAATAACAGTTAATAAAATATGCTGGACGGTGAGGCAATTTGGCTGTTCAGCTGGATTGCTGCTGACAATTCAGAGATCTGATTTATGACTTTGAGGTCATTCTGGGAAATATTATACCGTAGTTTTGTCATCCTGTTGCCATGTTTTTCTGATTATTTGTATATTTTTCTGTTGAGCAAAGCAAGCACTATTCCATTATACTACAGACTTGAAGTCAGGAGAGAGCGTCACGGTCTTCTCCTTTGTGCTGCTGTAATTTCTTGCCAAACTAGTGGTTTTCCATTTGTGGTCTGTGAGTAATGGTGGATGTAAAGGCTATTTCAGAAGGGTCTTTAAAGGTGACTAAGAACAGTAAAGGGATTTTTTTTAGACGTCTCCACAAGCTACCGGCTTAGACAATATTTCAGAAAATATTGAAACCTATTTTGAAGATGTCAAGGAGCAGGACCCTCCTTGTATTCATTGCCACCATCTGTTTGAATCTTGTTTTCCTTTTGCACCTCTCTTGCTCCAGACCTCTGTATTTCGTTTTGACTTTGTCCGTCCAACAGGAGAGCACTGTGCTATGAGAGATGTGCTGCTCTAGTGAGGTTGTTAGTAGCCTACAGCCCTGTGATGCCTGACAGGACAGTGATTACTCCTGAGGTTTTCATGGAAGTGGCTGGGAATAGGGCATCAACTGCCAACAGGTTGGAATTTGTCAGTGTCTGCATTTTAAGGGAAAATCCATAGTGGCCATAATTCAAGAAAGGTGGAAGACTTCTGCCTTCAATAGACAAAAGATCTGAGCTTCTTCGGAGTCGCATTGTGTGGCAGATTCAGCAGTTCTCCGTGCATTTTTTTTCTGCACTCTTTCCAGATTTGAAAAGGAAGTCTAGTGATTTCATGGAAGTCTAGTGCTAGGACAAGGGGTAATGGTTTTAAATTGGAAGAGGGGAGATTTAGATTAGATATTAGGAAGAAGTTCTTTACTGTGAGGGTGGTGAGGCAGTGGAACAGGTTACCCAGGGAAGTTGTGGAGGCCCCATCCCTGGAGGGGTTTAAGGCCAGGCTGGATGGGGCTTTGAGCAACCTGCTCTAGTCAGAGGTGTCCCTGCCCATGGCAGGGGGGTTGGAACTTGATGATCTTTAAGGTCCCTTTCAACTCTAACCAATCTATGATTCTATGATTCTATGATTTAAAAGTCCAGGCACCACAAATGAGTGTATTACTTCAGTCACACCTCACTAATGCTTCCTACAAAAGCAGTAAGATCTTGCCTCCTCCCACTGACCAGGTCCACTCCTTCTACGTTGACAAGTCACACGAGCTCTCTTCGCCACAACATCCCGCTATAAACTCATGCCCTGTGGACTTGCAGCAGGATATCATGAACTTTCATGGAGCTGCTGACCTGAACTGGCTGAAGAACAAATATCCCTGTCATCCTGGCTTGCCTTTGGCTTTGGTAAGGGACACATTGTCCAATGAGTCAACTTCAGAGTGAGTCCAGTTTTAATTTGTCTGCCCTTATTCTTCATCCTTGCATCAATCAATGTAGTATTATCTGAGAGAAGTGGTCTAGATCCTAGAGCGATCCCAGTCTGCCCCCCACATTTGCAGTGAATACTGTAGTCCACAGCATCCACTAAACAGCTGCAGCAGCTCCTCCATGCTATACTGGCTGTACTTGCCTGTTGTCATCAATATTAGACGGCAGACTGGGAGGAAAAGATAAAAAATCATATGTATTATGTGTTAAAAAAAGAGAGCAGAAGAGAGCCCTGGTGTCCAAACTGTCCTAGGATCTTCCACTATTAAGAAGTTAAGGGAAATTCTTTGAAGATCTTGTGATGAAGACCATGAAGGAAGCCTAAGAACCCAACAGTCCCTGTCAATGTGGGTCCCTTTCTACATCTGAGGACTTATTTTACAGAATCATAGACTAGTTTGGGTTGGAAGGGATCTTTAAAGGCCATTTCGTCCAACCCCCCTGCAGTAAGCAGGGACATCTTCAACTAGACCATGTTGCTCAGAGCCCCATCCAGCCTGGCCTTGGATGTTTCCAGGGATGGGACATCTATCACCTCTCTGGGCAACATGTGCCAGTGTGTCACCACCTCCAGTGTAAAAAATTTCTTTCTTATATCCAGTCTAAGTCTCCCCTCGTTTAGTTTAAAACTGTTACTCCTTGTCCTATTGCAATGGGCCCTACTAAAAAGTCTGTCCCCATCTTTCTTATAAGCCCCCTTTAAGTACTGAAAGGCCACAATAAGGTCTCCCCAGAACCTTCTGTTCTCCAGAGGTTGTGAGCAAGACATGCTGACCAAGTATCTGAGATACTGTAATGTCACTGCAATCAATCAGCAGCGTTTCTGTTCACTCCTGTCTTTAGTGGTCCATCTTTATTAGATACAGGTCTCCAGTGGTTCTGAAGATGTAGCACTTTGTCTGGACTTATGCATATGGACCACAGCTTGGCTGTCACAGTGGGATAGAGCAGATGGGCAAGGAGGCAGATCCAAAGGCTGCCTGCATCACTGGACACCCATTTAGACAGGAGTAGCAGCGAGCTTGGTGCCCTCTTCTCAGGCTGCTGTTAATGGACATCTAATCAATACAGTCAATGGGCTGTAAGGAGTAATTCATCTTGGCCAAAAGAAGACATCTGCAACAGGTAAGCTGAATCATGCCCTGCATGTGTCTGTTTCTGCCTACTGACTGCGAAGGGGACCTTGAGGGACTAACTTAGTTGAGGACATGTCTGAAGTTAGATGGGGTGAATATCATCCTCGCTGACTCTTACCAAGCTTCATTGTCTAACCCCGGGTTCATCCCTGTCCTGACAGCTGGTCCCTTCCAAAGACTCCATCCTCAGCCCCTGGAGGTCTCTTGCCTCTGTTCCTCTATTTGAAAGGCTCCAAGAGCCAACCAAAACTTCATTCCTGGGACAATTAGAAAAAAGCTTGTTATTTCCACTTATGTCTCATTTTTGTTTTTCTAGGCAAAGCAAACCAAACAACTTCGGTCCCCTGTCATCAGACACTGCAGCCAGCTTTCCGCTGCACCTGCTCCAGTATAAAGTTGCATAGTGACAATTCCCCACCAGCAATGGTGTTTGGAGATCTCTATCAAGGCAGGTGTTCAGCAAATGGTGTCTTTGTAGGGGGAGTACCCCACTCTGCTAATTGCCAGCACAAGAGCTGTACAACACAATGACACAAGGCTTTGCAGCTTAAGGTTCTGCTTGGGGTGAACATAATCTTCTCCTGCACCTGAAAGTCCGTTTTAAAAATGTTATCAGCCACCTACACAAACTGGTGTGTGGAAACAGGCTGCAATACAAAATATTGCTGCTCACCAAATGAAGCTGGGTGGGGGGCACCTGGGGTTTCCTTTTCAGCAGTGTGGGTGAGCAGAACCATCACAAGTGCGACGGCAAACACTAGATAGACCAGTGCTCCTAAAAACTGCTGTATCAGCAAGTATGGAGGTGCAAACCAGAGCTGGACAACAGGCAGAGACTGCAAAGGAGACGGACGTTTGATCTGTCTGGTCTTGTTACGGTACTGTCTTTTAAATGCAGAAGATATTTCTCCTTGTACTTCTTTCCTGGTATTACTCTGAGTCTCCATTTGGCTAAAGTTTGCCTTTATCACACGAGTTCAAGTGATGTGCAAGTGTCAGGTCACAAAGATTATAAAATGTCTCCTAGAAATTAGTTTGCTCCCGTGTATGCTGAGCTCCTGCATTGAACCACTAGAAAGGATCATCGCAACAGGCATTAGCAAAACAGCAGACAGGCAGAAATCTGCATCCTCAGCTGAATGACTTTCCTCTACCCACCTTCCCTCCCAGACTACTGAGCTACGTTTAAAAACCTAGATCTGAGCTTCACGGCTCGACTTTCATGTTTGCTCACAGCTAACAAGCTGAAAGGCCTTGGTTTTGAGAAAGCAAGTACGATAAAGCACCTCCTTGGGCAAGAAGAGATTTGCAGTCTTTGGCATCTCACGGGCCACGTTTATTTGCTACTGATGGGAAAAAACAAGTACTTTGTTTACCCTCTGTTTGACGGTGGCACCAAGACGGATCATCCCCAGCCAGCTTTCGTTGGATTGGCCCCACCACGCAGCATCTCCTACAGCCTGCAGACGCAGGGGCTGGTTTATCATTGGAAGCCAAATGGGTGCCAAAGATAAGCTTTCTCAAAGGAATGTCCCCCTCTGATCCTGCTCTTCCACCGGTGGCACACTAATAAAATAAACTCGGTTGTGCACGGGCCATGTGCGCGGAGCCCGGCTCCTGGACGTGGAATTCCTGGTCCTCGCCAACTTTCCCCTAAAGCTTCGTTATTCCAATAAATCACAGAGCTGAGTTATGGGGCTCTGTTTTGTGGGGGCTGCTTTTAATTGCAGTTTTAGGAACTGTGGGAGAGGAGAATTGATGCCATATGTTTTTTAGGCTTTCGGACCAGTCGCAGGGTCTCGCTTTCAGTTTTGGCTGGGATTCAAACATCACAGTGAATTTTCAGGTTCCTCTGTGTCAAACCACAGCAAGAGGGGGAAGGGGAGGAGGAGGGGTGGTGGCGGGGTGAGGGAGGGTGCTGCTGTGTGGGGCTGTGTTGCTGGGGTGGAGAGGCAGAGAGAAATGAAAGGGCGATTCCAGAGGCCAGGAGAAGCACTCTAGGTAAAATCCATCTGTTATCCAAAATCCAGTGTTGCAGTAACACTCTCTTGCCCTCAGCATGGACAAACAAGGCTGAAATTTGTGAAAAAGGGGAACATACTGGGAAGGGGAATGGAGCATAGGGCACTGTTTTTTTCCTGGACACTGGCTTCTCTCATGTTACTCCTTCACTGATTTGCCTTCCCACAGCATTCTCAGTGATGAGTGATGTGCCTTCTTCACTCCTTTCCCTGCTGCTGTCAGGCTGTGCGACAGGAGTGCATTTTTACAGGATAAGCTTGGAGGAACGTCAAGGTGGGGCTTACATACCATAGGACTGACTTTTCTGAGCACAGACCAGCCCCCAAAATGATGGGACAAACATCAAAAGAGAGCCTTCTCAGCCTTCTAATCGCAGCCACTGCAATGCTGGAGACTGTATTTCCAGGTGGCTCCAGCCTGGTTCCTTCTGGAGGGCAAGAACTGAGAACTTAAGGTTGGTCTAAGAGGACAGCTTTCGTTCAAATACAAACCCACCTTGTGTCCTGCAAGGGAATGGGGGACCCTGCCTAGTCCTTTCTGCTTCGTTGGCACCAGGGCTTTAGCAAGGCCAGTTCTGGATGGTGATCCGTGTCAATCCGTAACACGCAACCACCTGCCCAGGGCACACTTACCATGGGAAGAGCAGGGCTCAGGCCTCCTTCCCTGGCCCGAGGGAGGAGCAGGCATGGCATAGCATGGCCCACAGCTCCTGTTCCCTCTGTACTATGTCTGGGTATTCATTCATGGTAGATATTGTGTGAGTCTAATCCTTCTCTGTTCAGAGAGGACGTGACCATGCCCACCACTGCAATGGAGCACCAGCCACCTGGGAGCTCATCGCAGCCTCCGTCTTATGAGATCCGCAAACTCGTTACACTCAGACATAATCTGGCCTTTGCAGATCCTCACAACACACTTGCTGAGGCTGAAAAAGTGTCATTTGACCTTTCCCAATGCCAAACCATGACTCAGCTGTTCCTGTTGCAGGTGATGGAAGTGATGAAGCCCTCATCCCCTGAAAGGCTGGCCCAGGACTGCAATGAAATGCCTTTCCCCTTCAAATCTCACCCATAGTATACACCGCAGTTTCTTCACCTAACACAGAAATAAGGCCATCTCTGAAAAAGAAAAAAATGCCTTTTTGTAAGCTCTGGGCATCATGAGAACCAAGGCAAGTGAGAGACTGAAGGGTGAGCGAGGTTCCAGCTGAGTATGGAGGTCCAGTGCAACCTCTCTCTTTTTCCCCTGTTGCTGGGAACAGCAAAAAGACTGTGACTTTGTAATGTTGGCACACCATCGTGAACATACGTTTCCCTCCTCTCTTCTTTCCTGAGCTTCTTTGAGCTCAGGTTTAGAATAGCCTGAAAGCAGCATGGGATGTCCTAGTCAGCGGTGGTGGGGAAGGGCCAACTCTCGTCCAGGCAAGGACCCATCCAGCATATGTGACCATGCAACCCTTGTTTGGAGCATGACTAATTGTGACAATTAGTCACTAATGGTAAATAACAAAAGGACGACTCCAGCCAAGCCAGAGGTAATAATTAGTTAGCTCATTTGTTAAATAGTATGAGGAAGGAGGGGTCTGGCAGATGACTCAGCTCTGATAGGGGGAAAAACGTGCATAACTTGTCACAGCGTTTAGATGGATTTTCCAGGTCTGAGCATGATATTGCCCATTCTAGTTGTTGCCACCAATGCTATCAAAACAGCTCACTCTGAAATTTATCCAGCAACCATAAAGCACCTGTATGCAATAAAAGAAGGGTTGTGATGTGCATTAAAAAGAGGTCTAAGGACTTGTTTCTACCAACTCTGAGTAGGTGTAAATACCTGGTGACTTTTAGTTCTTGCCAGTTATTGGAAGTGACTCTATTTTGCAGAAAAATAAAAATCACACATCTCAGAGCTGCTCAACATTTTTGAGAAAATCACTCTCCACCTTAAAATGCATTCACAAAAAAAGAGTAAATTTTCGTGAAAAGCTTTCAGTGAAATATACTAGCAGATTGCATTTCCTCAGTTTCACTTCAACAATGTTACAATGTTTTGGTGACACAGAGAGATACCGTTTAAACTTGTCTTGATTCATTTTGTATTGCATTGCAATATTAATTGAAACATTTTCAATGTGTGTTATATTTTATTGCACTGGGATTTATGTCGCATGTGCCTTTGTTATGTTCGGTTTTGACATTATCAAAGTGAAATGTTTCACTGGTGTCAGACTGAATGGCTTTTACATTCTTGTTCCATCAAACATTTTAAAATTTTATGGTTTTGTTCAGGTTCATAATGATAAATAGGAATCAAATGTGGGCAATTCCCAGAGGACAAAAATTCTAAATTCTATCCAACTCTGCCTCTGTGTTTAGAAGGAAACCATGTTTTCTGGGCATTAAATTTGAAACTTTGGAGAGCTGGTCTATCTCCCAGCTCCACCACTGCCCTGGGCAAGTCACTTAGGACTTGACTGCATGAGGAAAGAAACTGGAACAGCTATTCATGATGACCCAGAGTGCATTCACTTACTCCATATGAAGGATGAATTCATCTCTACCTCAGGTCTCCAACCTGGGCCTCTCAACCTGAACTTGGTTTACCAGAGACTCATCTCACCCTAAAAAAATGTTAATTGAGGTCAGATGAACCTTATTTCATGCGGACTGCAAAAGGAGACCAAGGTGAGCACCTCAGCTGAAGATGTCCAATGTTCTTGTGATGAATTCCCCTTCCAGTATCTGGTGCAATGAAGTTTGGTCCAGCCTGAGAACAGCTTACGGCCATGCACAAAGGCTAGAGCTACACTGCTGCACTCCTTGTCTCCAAGCTGGCAGCCCCTGTGGGGCAAAAAGGGGCTCCAGCCTGGGCCCCCACCCTGATCCGTGGGCCATCAGGACTTAAAGTGAAGGAACATATCCATTGTTTATTTTGGATGTGGTCTCAAGCTCTACAAGTGCCATGGCATTTTAAATCCACACCAAAAGTTCTTTCCCCAGTCACTTCTCTACATAAAAACCCCCTTAATCTACCCACTCATACAACTTGCCACCTGTAAAAGGAGGATTATGCTAATGCTTTTTGTCTCGGCTCGGTCTATCTGGATGTATCAGGATCATCTCTTTCTTTGTGTATATTCAGCGATGAGTACAAGGGATCTTTGATCTTGTTCAGACCTCATTACAACCTAGAATAGTTCTCCTTTGGGTTTTCTGCATCATGGAAACGTTTTCTTTCTCTGTGATCAAACATGGCACCATTTGAATACTTACACACATCTCCCTGCCAAAACAGATTACTTTTTCCCTACCAATTTGTCCAATCACACTGAGCAGCGAATTTGTAGATCTGCACTGACAGCAGCAAGCTGCTCAGTCTTTTAGGACAGTATTGGACACAACTTCTGAAGACCACTTCCCATTGATACTCAGGACAAAACTCTCATCCATCTTGCTGGGAACAAGGTCCTTGCCAGTTGATAAGCAAATCCTCATTGTGTCTGCTGGAATGTGTCCCACCCCTCATTTAGCAGGCTGGGAAACTAAGGATGAGGGGTTAGGGTGAGAAGGGACAACCAGGACTACAGCTGATGGTTTCTCATCCTGACTGCCTGGTCCATGCAACAGCCCCAGCTGCGTCTCAGGAGACAGCGGAGAGAGGAGATATGAGGAAGAGCTATCAAAGACAGACAGCACAGCAGTTTCAGTTGTGTATTTCAGTTCATCTCAAAGACCTCATTTTTGCCGTGTCTTTGGCTAATTTTCCTTCACACGCAAGTTTTGTGAAACACCTTCCCATTTGGGGAGCCCCTCAGGAGGTCTGTGGACCTGAGGATCAACTTCTTCCTCCCCTCCACATCTAGGATGGGTTTGCAAATCACTTTACTGGGACAAGAAGTGTGACGGGCTATCTGCACTCCCCTTTCTAGTTGGCCACATTGCTATAAGATAGTCAAACCAGGACGATACTGCCAAGTCTGTGAGCCGAACCTCAGAACTCCTCTGAGTCTGACTTGTTTTTTGAAGGCTGTGCAATTCTCTGCACTTTTGTGCTGGCTTCTTGGGCTTGTTAAATAGCAAAACAAAAGATAAAACCTCAAATAAAGTTGCAGATGCTCGGCACCAACCCATCTCTTTAAAACCAGAGGGGTGTGCAGCAGAGAGGGCCAGCATGTGGGTTCTCTCTTCTGACTCCACGGGGGAGTAAAAACATCAGAAGGGGCAGATTTTGCAATTGGCACAAAAAGCTGTTGGACACCTTGCGTTCCTTGTCTTTCAAAGTGATCTGGGCAGCTACACTCCATCACTGCCATTCTGTTTCGGGAAACATCTCTGAAATGGGAGGTATTTACTGCCACTTGCAGTAATATCTGCTTCGTTTCCGGGATTGCTCCTCTTCATACTGTTCCTTTCATAGGTGCTACAGCAGGACATTTGAGCTGCAGTTCTGGCTCAGACCAAAGGCAGAAAAAAGAATTAAATGGTATTTCCCAGTAGCCAGCAACCACCAGGCTCTCTCCCTTCCACATGGTACTGGATGAGGCTTGAGCTGGATCAACAACTCAACAGGGGTTTAGCTTCCCCTTGCAAGAGATGCAAATCGATTTCATGGAGAAATTGGAGTATGAATGTGCTTGTACACACTGGTGTTTGCTGGATGTGGCCTGCATCTCTTGACAGCTGGATCCTGCAGGTAAAAAAGAAAGAGGGAAGTCATGCAAAGGCTATAGACCAGCAAAGGCTGCGGTTGCATAAGACAGCAACACATTTAGGCAGGTTTTCTGCCTCTTTTTAAAGCAAGTCCAAGTGCTGAGCATGCAGAGCAAAAGGCCACAGCAAAAGCCATCTTTGGGCTGGTCAGACCCACAGCATCATGATGTTAAGCACGACAAAATGTAGCTCTTACCCTCCTTCATCACTCACGGCCAGAGGTAGCCCTCTTTTGAAATCAGTAAAAAAGGAGATGAGATGGAGCTGACTCCTCTTTGGGCAAAATTTCCACTGCAGCCAGTCTGGCCAAGAAAGAAAATGAGAAATCTGTCACCAAATTACTTCTGACCCCCTCCCATTCTCTGATGTTTAGCACATGTGTTTTAATCCAAGTGCTCGCTCCACGCACCAGCCCCCTAGAGAAAGCCTGTTAATAGCCAAAGGGACGTTAACATTAACTTCAGGACCTTAATTACCTGTGGAGGATTTTATATGGACAATGAAGGATTTAGCTCCCATTTCTGAAGGATGAGCTATGTCCGACTTTGCTCCAAAACAAACCCACCTGTTTAAGCCCCCAGATCTGTGCGGGGACACTCATTTTGAAATAAAAATAACTGAGTTTTGTCAAAGACTAACTTTCACCAGCAAGACGAAACTCTGCTTTTCAGACCAATGTGCAACACTTGCACTTATGGGACAAATGGCACAAAACCCAAACGTGTTTATTTCAGTGCAAAATTTACATAAAGAAGGGTCTCCAGAGCATTTACCGTATGACTTAGAGCAAACAGCTTAATTTCTGGGCTTCCATTTCCTCTTCTTTAAAATGAGGGTGATACTATTTATATATTTTTCAGTTTAAATAGCATTTAGCAGGTGCACCAAGCCTGCACGTAGTGCAGTCCTGGGCTTTATTTACTCAATGGACATCGGTGGGAAGGAGACCGACATCTTTGGAGGGGACACCAAGCTCTCCCTCACTTTGGATGGTTCTGTATAGACACGGTAGCTTGTCGTTTAAACTATACTAATAGATTAAAGAAAGAAACAGGCACCTACTTAGGCTGCCTCATTTTCAACATCTGTCTTAGGACAGAATGAATCAGGACCTTTTTAATAGATGCTTCTCACCCTCATATTTAACATGTGTGGGACTTACAGATGGTTAAAATCCTGACATTGGTCCATTAGCCATGAATCCCAGAACACCACTACCAATGCCTTTTAGACTTCCAGAGCCCCAGCCATAGCAGTGGTTTATCGGGGTGTCTGCCACCCTCATGACATAGGCTAAATTATTAGTGGTAAGTGTGGAGTTAAAAGCAGGGTGGACAGTAGCTGCTTTTTGCATCCCCCTTGCTATGAGGAGAGAGGCAATTTCAGAGGGGAAAACTAAAATAGCATAGCACAAACTAAGAGGAAACTACCTTCCGTGACTATCAGGAAAACAAAACCAAACAAGGGTTAACTGGGCAGAGCCAGCACTGACTGTAATCAGGAGGTTTGGGCTTTATTTTATTGTTGTTATTAATTTCCTTCCTTTTACTTTCAGTAGATGAGCACAGAGTTATTTACATTAGACACAGCTGTGCCCCACTGAGGTATACCATAAGAAACGTTAAGAGTAATAGAAAAAAGCAGCTGAAGGCACACGGATGATTTCTGGTGCTACCACCATCAAGGGTTTGTGCCATTTTTTTGCTTTGGAGCGAACAATGACAATGTCAACTCCCCAGATATTTGCTGGTCCATCTGTAGGGTGTCGGAAGGAAGATGAGCCGCTCTCACTTTACAAGACTTGAGATGTTAATGATACACCAGCTTATCTTCTTTACCCGTGCTTTTATTGCAGAAATAACTAAGAAAGCCTTGGTTTGAGCTGTTATCAATAGGTTCCAGAGTTAATGAATTGGAGCAGATCACACCCCTTGCTGCATGTCTCTTTTCAGAAAAAGGCTTCATGCCCATTCTCATTTTTGCATTTGGAAGTGGGTTTTTTGCCCCACTCAGATAAGGGCTAGAGCCCTACAGAAGCAGGGGGATGCAGGAGAGACTGCGTGACTCTGCCTGAACCACTCCCTTTCTTTATACGTTTCCTTTCCTCCTACTATTTGTCTGCCTCGGCTAATTAGATTATTAAAACATGTGTCTTTTGTGCAGTTCCAGGGACAGTGAGGACCCGACCTCAGCTGGGGGCTCCAGCACAAACAGTTGGTCAGGAGGAAGGGACGAGCTCCCCACATCCACCTCCACCCCGCTCCCTCCTCTGCTCCCTGGGAACGTGTTTATCTTAATGCCAGCTGAGTTTCCCAGGGAAACCCAGCACAAGGCACTCACCAGACATTCATTAGCTGAGCCGAACGTACTGCTGCCGGACCAATTTTTTATTTTTTGCAGAAACCCCAGTAAATTCATCAGGGCTCATCGCTCCCCTCCCTAGGCTACTTCTCCAGGGCAGCAGAGCATCTGTGTCGTGGTGTCGGTGGAAACAGGCTTGCAGAAAGGCTGGGAGCCTCAGCAGGAGCCAAAACATTTCAGGCTCCTGGCATATCCAAAAGTCAATGCCTCATTGCTACACGGCTTCCCTCCCACCCAGGTTTCTGCACAGCTGGCCAGAGGCTTTATTTATGGGCTGGGGTGCTCAGCAGCGAAACGGTTAGAGCTCTTGGCATCAGGGGTCATAATTAGCCTTCCAAGTTAACACCCATTGAGATGAATGGGAGCACACCCTTTTCTGCGGGTGTTATTGTTGCAGTCTGCCTGGCTGCAGCCTCAAAGGCGAGCGTTTACCTTGGTTTGCAACCAGAAAGGCTAGAAACTGCCTCTCTCCCTTTCTCTCTCTCTTTTTTTTTAATAAAAGGAAAAAGAAAGTTTTGCTTTTGCAGATTTGTGGGGTGGGGAATGAGGGGGGATGGGGAAGCAATGTAATTTGGGCCCAACAGTGCTGAGCACCTATGCAGTATTCTGGCTTTGGAGAGGCTGAAGTGCTCTGGGAACTGAGGTCCCGGGTTCAGCCCAGTTCCTGTCAGTGGCTGGGGAAAGTTGTTGTGTTATCTTTTCCTCATACCTGAGAAAAGACTGAATGTAATAAGCAGCTGGAGCTACTAAACCCCCAAAAACTACTGAAACTTCCCACACTCAGCTGCTTGGGTACAGTGAAGGGCCATGAAGATGATGAGGGGGCTGGAACATCTTTCTTATGAGGAAAGGCTGAGGGAGTTGGGTCTCTTCAGTCTGGAGAAGAGAAGGCTGAGGGGGGATCTCATCAATGCTTATAAATACTTAAAGGGAGGGTGCCGGGAGGAGGGGGCCAGTCTTTTTTCAGTGGTGCCCAAGGATAGGACAAGAGGTAATGGGCACAAACTTGAATATAGGAAGTTCCATCTGAACATGAGGAGGAACTTCTTCCCTTTGAGGGTGTCAGAGCACTAGTACAGGCTGCCCTGAGTGGTGGTGGAGTCTCTGGAGACTCTGGAGACATTCCAAACCCACCTGGACACCATCCTGTGCAACCTGCTCTAGGTGGACCTGCTCTGGCAGGGGGGTTGGACTAGATGATCTCCAGAGGTCCCTTCCAACCCCTAATATTCTGTGATTCTATGATTCTACTGCAGGCGCATCCTGGGGTACAGCCACCATCCTGGCAGCAGCACCACGGTCATGTCCATCTGAAAGATGGAGCAGGGATATGGTTGGGGCTGCAGGACAGTTTGGACATCCCTCCAAGGGCATCTCAGCCCACTCACTGCCTTTCCCCCAAAAGAGGGGGACTGATGGAAAAGGGCTGAGCGCTGACCTGGGCAAAGGCACCTTCAGCTCGTGGGTTCTTCAGCCCTCAGGTGCTCATATGGGTACAGCAGAAGAGCTGCCGACCCCACGGCAGAGGAGATGCTCACCCCATCTGCCTGCCAGAAGTTGCTTTCCCCCCAAGCAGAAGGAGTTGGCAGAGGAAAGCAATGTGTCTGCTCTTTAATCTCAGATTCCCACCTGGTATGCCTTACCCATTTCGGCACCCGTTACCATTCCTTACCCGATCTGGGAATCTGCAATCAGGGTAGCTAAAACCAGCCAGGACCACAAATGGGTGCCTGGAGGTCCTGTTTGCAGGAGGTGATGTTTGCCAAGCAGCCCGGAGGGACACTGTTCCATGAGCATGGTGTTTTGTGTCGGGATAACAAACTCACCTCAAGGGATCATGTGCATTTGAAAGGGTTCGGTGGGAGAAGCAGCACAACACCGGTCCTCCAGGGATGATGCAGACTTTGCCATCAGAGGAGAGCTTTGGCTGCGATAGTCTGGAGCAGTGAGAATAAAATAAACTAACCTGGCACAAAGCTTTTTTTTCTTGATTAACATGAGTTGTACATTTGGCAGTGGGGGCTAAGGACCTGTAACTCTGCCCACCCTGCCCACAGCATCACTTGCATGCAAGTAGCCCAGGGTACATAATAAAAAAAGCAAGAAAAAATATCTCTGCCACCCCATCCTACCCCCTTGCAGCTGCTTTCCCTCTAGGGTGCAAATAAGAGTTGCAAATACCCATGTGCCAGGGATTATTTGCAGGAAAAATTATGCTGGCTAAGGGTTTGAGGGTGTTTTTGTCCGTGCTTTTAAGTGTAGTAAAACAAGGTTCAGGTACAGGCTGACTGGTGTGTAGCAGGAGCAGCCCTAAGGCCTTGGGTGCTTGGGATTTTCATCCCCTCTGAGCTCTCCTGTGTTTGTTTGTGCAGCCGAGGCCCCATGGGAATGCCGGTAGGATGCTCTGTGTGCACCGTGCAGAGGCACCCGTAGGTATGCACAAACACAACCGCGGCAGGATGGGTAACCCCAAGGCAAACCATTTCTTACAGCCTTCTCCTTCGGCTCCCAAAGACGGTGGGACCAGGGTGGTGGTGGGATCTGGACACCCTGTGGGATGGCAGTACTCATTCCTGAGGACTGAGCTCCTCCTGGCCCCACTGCTCCGACTGCCTGGCCACAGCCTGCAAAACCACACGGCAGGTACAGCTGGCAGCACACACAGGTCCAATTAGCACAAAATCAGGAGGCAAGTCCCCAGATTCCCAAGATGAGAAGCAAAACTGTATATAATGGTCTAACTTTTTTTTTTTTTAATGGCTACTCTTAATCATAGAAGCTTCAAACACACTGAAAATAAATTCCAGTTAATAAAAACATGTAAAGTTTCAGACTTTGACGAGGTTTGGTTTTAAGGAAAAGCATTCGCTAGGAGAGGGATTGTCCAAGGAATTGAGAAAGCCGCGTGGCATTTCTGCAGAAATGAAACCGCTTCTGCACCGGATGCCGTATGTAAAGACCTGAGTGGCCGCAAGAGCGAGGGAGTTCGGTGAAATCACATGATCTTCCATAAAATCTTTAGGCATCGGATATGAACTGGTTCTGCGAGCTGAGGATAATATGGATGCATAATAAAAGAGCAAAGAGAAATTTGGTTGCAAAGAAATCCACTCCTAAGTAAATCCTTACCTAAACACACTGCTCCAAAGCACTCAGCCTGTGCTGCCGTGACTGTACTGCCCGTTATGTTTCAGAGCAGCAGCAGATAAAATACGATTAAAACCCCTTTTCCCACCCAGTTACACCAAACAGAGAGGTTTTACCAGCCTGAGAAATTCGTCTGTTTGTAACCAGAGATGCAAATCAAAGTCCGCCTGGCAAATCCCTGTGTGGCTGTTCTTAGTTTTGCGCGGCGACGACTTTGTTGTCTGCTCTTTGTTTTTCCTGGTTCAGCTGGGAGTCAGGCAGTTTATGTGAAAGCAAAAAGGTGATGCTCCGCTCAGAAATAAACTGCTTCTTGAGCGATTGTGGGCTGCTTTATAGCCAGTCTGAAAACTAGCCCAAGGAGAACTGGTGCAAATCCGCATTACCGTGCGCCTGTGCTTATGCGAGCTGTGTTAGCATCGCTCCTTAAACTCAAATCATTGCAACAACTTGTGTTTTTCTGTTGTTTTCACAGCAGCGGCGGTGGAAGATGCCCACATGAGGGTAATCCAGCCTACAGGCACCTGCAGTCGCTCAGAACTGGCAGCTTTTCCTCCTTTTGCTGCAGTTCCTTGCCCTGCGCTGAGCCCCAGACCGCACGAGCAAAGCTGGAGACATCTCAGGTGTTTCTGCACGGGGCTGCAGCAAAGTGCCCAACTACAGGGGATGAAAAGCCTCGGCGAGACCCGATTGCCAGCTCAGCACCCACCCATGCATGGGTGAACCATGTTAGCTGATGAGTAAAGTCAGTGTGGTTTTGTGGTTGGAGCCCAGACCAGCACGGCAGAAGAGCCGAGCTCTTGCTCCATCTGTCACCAGCTTCCTGTGCGAGCTGGAGTGTTTATTCACACACGCAAGACTTGGAAAAGAGCTCAGAAAGCTGTTTTCTTTCAAACCCAGCTGACTGCAGGTTGGATCGAAATGATGCTGGCGAGAGCGCAAAACAACCTCCCTCTCCATGGTCAGGCCCACGTAATGGAGACGCTCTCTGCTCTGCTGATATTTGCAGACAATAGGTTTGGTCAGACTCTAATGATCACCTTTCTTGCTTAACAGGACTTCCTTCTCGTACCCATCTGCGGTACTCATACCCCCGGCTGTCAGCTGTGTAAATTTGCTGAAAAGCAGAACTGCACAAATAACTGATAGGGCTAAGGGGTGGCCAGACCGGAAAAAATAAACGTATTTGCCGTGGGGTAACCAGACACGACCGTTTTCCAGCTAGGAAGGGGGGAAAGCAGCATTTTAATGAAGTAACTTCATTGCAGGCCAAACAAGCAAACGAGCACTTCGTCTGACCACAGTGATCTCTTCAGTGCTTTTATAAACTGCTCAGATAATTTGTTAATATGAGAGAAGCTTCAAGGAGAAGTGAAATATTTCTATTAAAAAACAACATCTTCTTATTTTTTTTCTCTAAGGAACAATTTCCTGAAATTGCTTTCAGTCAATGAAACATTGCAGTCAAGCCCATCTGCATATTTTGGAGGAAAAAAAATGCCTTCCTCCACCTCGCATCTTCTCTGGCTCTTAACTGTATCCTCACCCATTTAATCCCCTTTCCTTGCTTCCTCCTTTTCTCCTGTAGCGAATGTGAGTTTCCTGTCTTTTTTTTTTTTTTCACCTTGTCTAACCCATTATCTGATCCGTGTTCTCTCAGTCCTGGCCTCTCCTTCCTTCAGCTGACCTTCCTATTGCACCACTGATATCCATTTATCTTCTTCTCCCCAAACCCACCTCTTACCGTTTTCTTTCCCATAGCCATGAATCACGGGGCAGCCCCGGGGAGGCAGGCTGCTGGGTCTTATAGGAATAAAAAGTGGGGAATAAAGAGTAAATCTGAACCTGAGCTGCACAGGGCTGGGAAGAGATCCCTGTTGCAATATTCCCTGAGTGACATTTACACTTTGATAACCTGAACCGAAACTCTGGATCCGACATCCTTAAGTTGTGGGTGTGAAGGCAGCATTGCTCAGCGTTCACTCCCGAGGACATGGCCTTATATTAACAAGGTCCCTTCATCGGTCCCTTCATGACACTCATCACCTCTGCTCAACATTAAGTGCCACCCATTGGGGCGTTGGGACTCTGCCATCGTGGTCCCCATCCACCCCAGTGAGATGTGATAAGGTCTTTGCCAGGCTCCAAAGGCTTCCCGGGCTGCTCTGCGCAGCAAGAGTCTAAAGATGGCTCGGAGCCAGCGCCGGGTGGTAACGGGGATGTGGTGCCATAAAAGAACAAAGCAGTAGGACATCTGATCCCTTCTCCAAGGTATGCAGTGATAGGACATGTGGGAATGGCTCAAAGCTGCGTTGGGGGAAGTTTAGACAGGACATTGGGTAGCATTTCTTTACCAAGAGGGGGATCAAACACTGGAACAGGCTTCCTAGAGAGGTGGTTGATGCTCCAAGCCCATCAGTGTTTAAGAGACATTTGGGTAATGCCCTTAATAATATGCTTTAACTTTTGGGCAGCCCTGAGTTGGTCAGGCAGATGGACTAGATGATGTAGATCCCTTCCAAATATTCTATTCTATTCTATTCTATTCTATTCTATTCTATTCTATTCTATTCTATTCTATTCTATTCTATTCTATTCTATTCTATTCTATTCTATTCTATTCTATTCTATTCTATTCTATTCTATTCTATTCTATTCTATTCTATTCTATTCTATTCTATTCTATTCTATTCTATTCTATTCTATTCTATTCTATTCTATTCTNTCTTTATTCCGTTCTGTTCCGTTCCGTTCCGTTCATCTACCTTTCATCAAGCAGATGAGCAGGGATTTGAGCACTCACCCCTTAATAATCACGTTTGGGCTCTACAGAGCTTATTTTTCCAAGGTGCAGTTTTTACTCTGGTGTTTCTCAATCCAAATTCACGTTAACCCCAGAAATAGCCCCTGGCCACCTGGCTGCTCAATGGACACAGCCGCCGACCCTCCTCAAGCCACGAGCAGAGCCTCAGAGCCCGCTGCTGGTTTAACCCACCGCCTTGGACCTTCCCATTGGAGCTGCTCCACGCTGGGAGCACCAGCCAGCCCTGCAGACAGGCAGCAGCGCACCAGATTTTGGCTGTGCGGGGGCTTGTGTAGCGCTGGGGTTCCCCGAGGCACAGGGAGCCTCCGGGGTGGGGATCCAGCACGGCTGCGTGTGCTACCACCTTCCCGGGCAGCAAGTTCTGGTTAAACACCGTGACACCGAAGAGGAACCAAGGGGCGTCCTGGGGGAAATGGTTGTCACTGAGAAGAGTTTCGGTTTTGTCTAAATTTTCCGTGGAAAAATTCCCCCTTCTCAGAGAAAAGCTGCATGCCCACTTGTTAGACAGACGTATATCTATATACATATAAACATTCACACACTAATATACAAAATGTAAACACATCTCTCTCTGTGTATATACACACATATATATGTGTACATCTTCATAGACATATTTTGATTTGAGGCATTCAGTGTCTGTTCTCCAGTGACAAGTTGTTTCCAAATTGTAGCAAGTTTTTTTTCCGTGCAGAAAAAGGCCAGTTTTCAAATCCCATAACTGGAAAACCCAGCCTTTCAAAGAAATTGATTTTAAAAGAAAATTTCCAACCACTGCTGCTGATCAGCATTGCCTAATCATCCGCAGAGGAGCGGTTCACTGGCGTGGACGTGGTAGGAAAGTTATCATCAAACTCTCACAGGGGGACCGGAGGTTTTGCTGTTCATTCTCCAACCAGTTGCCCAAATGGAATAAATGGACCAGAAAAAGGACTTTTNCATAACTGGAAAACCCAGCCTTTCAAAGAAATTGATTTTAAAAGAAAATTTCCAACCACTGCTGCTGATCAGCATTGCCTAATCATCCGCAGAGGAGCGGTTCACTGGCGTGGACGTGGTAGGAAAGTTATCATCAAACTCTCACAGGGGGACCGGAGGTTTTGCTGTTCATTCTCCAACCAGTTGCCCAAATGGAATAAATGGACCAGAAAAAGGACTTTTCTTTTTCTTTTTTTTTTTTTAGGTATAAGACCATCTGTGCTTGGGCTTTTAGTTATGGTGAAGAAGGGTGTGAGCCCTGCTGCTATAACTGTGAACTGCCACCTGGTAGGACTACAGTGAGTACCTCCACTGAAGCACCCGTCCACCGGTAACTCTGGTGTGTCCTGCCCTGCCCTCTTCATTTAAGCAGGCTGCAGTTCTCCTGATTTTTTTGGAGCTCCCCAGACCCTCTCTGGATGTGTTTTCTGCCGCTGGGCCCCAGAAATGGGACTTTGTGGTGCAGATGGACCGACCTGGCCTTTTGGACATCTCCAGTCTGTTGTTCCTCTCTCCTGCAGCAGGACTGTGCAAGTGCAAGCACTTTGCAGGAGCTCAAACCACGATCTCTCTTCACTGTAGCACAAGCAATAAACAGCTACAGAGACAAAACAACACAACTTCTGCAGGCACTTCCCTGCCGGAGGGGGTTTTTTTTCCTTACATTCTGCTGACTTTATTCATATACCCCAAAAACATCCTGTATCTTTCTTCTCCTACACAGGGTTTCTCTTCTAAACCATTCACTTCTGCCCCCTCCTCTAAGGAAGATTTCTCTTCCCCCCCGCCCCCATGCAGGTTCTTCAATTTAAAGGATGTCTGTGTTACAAAAAAAATCCTGCTACTTTGTTCTTTCTTTTCTACATAAGTTTCCTTTTAAGTGGCTGGAGAGACCTTGATTTCTCTAAGTGCCAGAACACTTTGTCAGGCTGGCTCTCTGATCAGGCTCCTCGGTGGAGCTAAATCCCTTGCCAAGCTTTCCCACATTTAGCCAGCAGCCCCTTTGAGCCAAGTCTTGAAAAACTGGCTTGTCCTCAGCAGCAGCCATCTCTTTGTCCAACAGAGCTCCATTTGAATGGGTAATCATCAAAGTTTAACGAGCCTCTTTTGTGAGCCTTATTCCAGGTGGAAGGATTTTTAGAATTTTTTTTTTTTTTTCTCTTTCTGGTTTTGGCTCAAAGCTATGTAGGAAAGAAGGGAAAGCAAAGAGCTCCATACCCAAAGCAGAGTTTGCTGCTTGATATCTGCCTAAATCTTTCCAGTAAAATTGCACCAATAATTCAGACAAGGTCCAAGGAAAGAGAAGGGGAACAGGGTAACACCTCCCCCCCCCCGACCCCCCCCCCCCCGTCACCGCCTCTG
>VZSF01007395.1:23781-79647 GCA_013398295.1 Chionis minor
CCCCCCCCCCGTTAGCTACATAGTGCTTGGATGGGACATGAAGAGAAACATCAACAAACCATTGAACTAGGGTTTGAGGAATTCTTTGGTTTATTTGGAGCCTGAAAGTTTCCAACTACAACTTCACCTTTGCCCACTTCACCCCCAGCCCAGCTTTCAGGTGCTGCATTTGTGCACGATTTCTGACCCTTCCAGGAGCAGAAGAGTCTTAATTATGAGTCTGTGACCAGAGAGAAGGAGCTTTTCAACTTGCTGTTTACCTGCCTTGGTACAAGCTCAACCAACCCTCTCCCAGAGGTCCACAAATCTAAGAAAATATGATGTAAGTCAAACACTGCCTGCCTTTTCAGCTAGCTGGTGGCTCTGGAACATCTGCAGGAAAGGATCTGGCTCTGATAACTAGAGGAGGACAAGAAAAAAAGGTACTTAGAGGAGGGGAAGCCACTACACTTCTCATCCCTGGCTGCACAAATTGTCAATTGCTTCAGGGTTGACCTCTGTGGGTGGCGCTCAGGTGGCTTCTCCAGTTGAGCCTCCAGCCGACGCATTGGGGAGGGGGTTGGAGATTGATGGCTGTGCTGTCAAGATAAGTTATTTGCCAGAAAGTAACATCAGCTTTTGGTGGTGGTGTTCCTTTCTTTCTGGGATAAGATATGCTGCTAAATCAGCTAAAGTAAATCACTGACAGCTGCCGCAGAAGATTCAAAGCTGCGGGTGTGTTTCTGCCCTGCTGTAAAGTTCTGCCAGGCATGTAGAAGAGTAGGTCACTACATGGGCAATTAATTAAAAATTAATAAATAGCCAAGGGACTGCATTATCAGTGTAAAATAGAAGCTAATGGTTGCAGTGAGGTCACAGGGTCTTCTGAGGCTTATCTGAAGGGGTTATAAAAGTCTATATGGCCTACCTTGGTCAAAGCCTGCTGATAGCTTTGGACAGCAGGGGAAAGAGTCCACCCCGTATTTAGGTGCCCAACAAAATTAGGAGTCAGGCACTTAAATGTTGCTAAGGGATCTGCAAACCACAAACTGTGGGCTCAGCAGACCTCAGAAAAGGTGAGCTCTGGACTGGCACGTGATATGGGGATGTATTTCATCTGGGCAGCTGGCTTTCCTGCGGATTTTCTAACATTTCTCCATCTGCATCTCCTCTTGACTTCACCAGTTCTTAAAGTGGAGCTTCCCAAATGGAATCACTCTCACCATAGATCCCAGAGGAATGGTGGAGCATCCACGAAGGGCTCGAGTTGTGGTAGATCTCAGGCAGTTGAGTTGTTAGTAAGTGTTCTGTTGTTGGACTTGCAGAAAGAGCAGGCTGCATGAGTTACTGTCTTGCAGAATATCATGTACAGGACCCAAAGGGGCATCAGCTCAATGTCTTGAAGACTGGGGAAGAGTGGGAGGCAAATTAACTAGAACTGAGACAGGAAAGTCACAACAGGACGCACTGAATTCTTGGAAATCAGGCCTTAAAAACAGGTATTATTTCCTTGTTTCATTTTTTGTATGAGAATTGAGAATAAAATAGCAAAACCAGATCCTCTTTCAGTGAATGGTTTGGGCTAGTTTGCCAGCTGGGAAAGGACGCCTTCAGCAGAGCTGAAACAGCCTGTGGCTGTGGTCTAACAAACGCCTCCCAAAGTATGTCTAGAGAAAAAAAAAAAAAAAAAAAAAAAGAAAATCTGGCTGCATTTGCACAGCCTGTTTACATTTGCCTGGTGAAAATGCTCTGACAAATCAGTTTGCTGGGAGGAATGGTTGCAGGGGCTGACTCGTCCACCTACAAAATTCCGCTGCTTGGCCTTCAGATGTTCAGTTTCCAGCTAATGAGGTCTGGTGCTCAGGCTGTCCCTTGGGTAGGACCACAAGCCATTTTCCTGCTCCTGGTGAGGACACCTTGAGTGGAGTTGATGTCTGACAGTTGCCAAGAACATAAGCATGAGTCACAGATGCCTACACTGGCTTCCTACACATCCATCCACTGTGTCACCTCAGTGCAGCCAAACTTTTATTGCTCCTACTGCACTGCTCTGCCTGGGCTTCCCAGCTAGTTCAGGAATGCCCATGCAATGGGACATTAAACAGGGTCTTCATCCAAGCCCATCATACAGCCACACATATGGCTGGTAGGAGGGCTTCTCAAATGCTGTCTTGATGCTTAATCTCTGACCCGAGATGCCAGCTTGACCCTACAATACCTCTCTCCATGTCCTCCAGTTGAATGGAGGCTCATCTAAATTTAACAAACCCTCTTTGTGAGCCCCACACCAGATGTAAGGATCACCCTCTCCTTCCTTGTGTTCTGGAGGCAGGAATCAGATAAAGAAAGTGGCCTCATAGCCGAAACTGTTTTCCCTGAAACACCGAAAAATGCAACACTCCACCCCTGTTTGTGACATCGTGGGACAAATTACCATCTTACTCCCCCCAGGAAGAGGGAACCTATAGATTAGAGTCACCATCTCCCATGTCTGCCATGCTCCACGGATCACTCTCGGTCACACCAGATCAATTTAATGGGACCTCTGTGCAGCTTTTGGATGCGTCAGGAGGAACAAGCTGGATGCTATTTTTATCTGATTATCGTCCAAACAAAGCCAACATGACGGGCTTCAGAATGAAACGCGGCATTAAAACCAGTTCGGCTGCTTTATTGCCACCACCTGAATGAATGAACACCTGGATGGAGAAGGCAGGTCCCAACAGACCAGAGTCAGACATTTGGCAGTGATATCTAGGGCATCTCTCAGCAGCAGAGTGGTTAACACTCATGGGCTTTTCCAGACAAAGCGTTTTAATCGTGGAACACCAGTTAGCAGCGCCCGCTTCGATGAATGCAGCGATGTCTCTACTTTCCTCAGCGCTGCTATTTCCAGCTTTCAGGCAAACAGCACTTCGCATTTAGCTAATCACCCTGAGAGAGCAGCAGGGTTTCTGGGCCTGCAGATTTCGCACAGTTTCTATTAATATCCCCCCAGGGCATCCAGGTTTGCGTTTTCTTGGGATAAGCCTGGTCTATCTCTTTGCTGTTACCACTCGGGTCTTGTGCAGCCACTCATTCCCTACCACTTAACACGGCAGCTAGCTAATAATTTCCCTTGTCACATAAACCTCCTGATAAAGCTGCTTTGCAAGAGCAGTGAGGACGGGTGCCTGGTTCCCTTAGATCTGCCCCTGGCTCCGGCGGAGACTGGAGCATCCTAGCAGAAGAGCAGCAGACACCTCTGGCTGTCACCATGCTGGTCTTGGTGGTGTCTTGCCCCTCACTGTGACTCTTATCATGCTGTCCCCAAGAACTCGCTGCCTTGAGCTAAACACCACAGCTCCGGAGGGCACGAGAGAGGGGCAGATGCCGAAAAACAGCTCCCACAAAAGCCAGCAAGCTCAGGGGGGAAGACACGGAATGTGGCTGAAGGGAGACACTGAGGAGAAGGATACAGCGTCGGCATCTCTGGGGCTCAGCATCTCACCCTGGGCTGCAGGGTCCCTGCCTGGCAGCCTCCCCCGGTGTGGGTGCCCAGCCAACGGGAAAGGCAGGATCAAGAAGAGCCTCCCTTCCCCCCAAGAATGGAGGGATATGAGCACTGGCATAGGACAGCCGAAGACAGCATGCTTTAGAAACCAAAGGTGGCTTTAAAACCCTCCACACGTTTACAGCACCCTCCTCTTGCCTGCCCACAGCCTGGGCTGGAGGTGAGGATTCAGGCGTGATACATGCGTCCTGGTTTAAATAGCTCATCTGGCTTTGCCTTAAATTTATGGGGATTACAGTAAATCAAAGAGCATGCGACTGGGAGTTTAAGAAGTTTTTTGTTCCTCTGAATTACGTGAATCCTAAAAGATCCCTACCATCAAAAGCACACATTAACCCCAGCAACTTTGTTATTGTCATAAGGGACTTGTTTTTACTCTCTGTTGCACGATCCAAAGCTTAAAGTCAACAGAGACAGGTCTGTTGACTTCACTGCACTTTATTAGGCTGATAGTGGAGCTCATGACCAGCCTCTTTAGAGTGATTGTAGAAAACTTGAGATAGAAGTAGAAAATTTAAAAAAAGACAATTACAAGTAAGTACATGTAAAAATGTGCAAAAAGGTACATTTGTCCATGAATCCTCGTGGCAGTCCTTGGGCTCTTGCAGTCACAGGTTTTTTTTTTATTAAAGAAATTTCTTTCCCACTTCTCGTTGAATGATTAACAGGAATAACTCCACAGTGAGAGCTGGGAAAACAGGGTACTAGTTGCATTAGCAAAAAAAGTACTCTCCTATCCTCTGCAAAGAAAGGAAAAAGAAATAGCTATAATCCCCTAATTACTTATAGCCCTAGTCACTGGCTGTCCAGCTTCTTCTTTAAACCAGTGGCAATCCTGAAACTCAGATCAAGACTTCATTGTTCTTCCAAAAAAATCCAACATTGTGTTAGTGTAAACTAAAGAGTTGCAGTCAATAAAAGGCTGTTTTGGGAATGGTTGGCGTGGAGGTTACAGGCGACAGCTGGCGGGTGTCTGATGGGGTTGCCCTTTCTAGCTACCATCTGGACTTTGCATAGGACATGCAAGAATAAGCTACTTATACCTTAATAAGGAAAAAGCCTGTAAAAAATGGAATGGGGGGTGGCGGTTTGGCTACGAGATCACTTTGCAAGTAAACAGGAATGTGAGCTCGGGCTTTCCTGCTCTGCTCAGGCTAAGACAGGGACTGCAGCTGGAGACTGAAAGCACCACGAAGTTGTGGGGATATTTAAACATTTTGTCCCTGATATACCAGTGTGTGTGAATTTTATTTTCTGAAAAATAAATAATAACAATAATAACAACGTCTATTATTATTATTACTATTACTACTACTACTACTGTTGTTGTTGTTGTTGTTGTTGTTGTTATTCTTATTCTTATTCTTATCCTTCTTCTTCTTCTTCTTCTTCTTCTTCTTCTTATTATTATTATTATTATTGTTATTGTTATTGTTATTGTTATTGTTATTGTTATTGTTATTGTTATTGTTATTATTTAATCACAGCAGAGTCAGGAACAGTGATGCACCGGTGAGCCTGATGCTTCCACCCAGACAAACCAAAAGGCAAAACTGCTGTTGCAGTCCATGGGGAAAGGGATGGATGGGGCCAGGATTGCAAAATCAGAAGGAAATAAGGCAGGAGAGAAACACAAGACAAATGCGCGCTCCACGCAGGTGTGAGAGTGGTCTGCCATCGGCACACGGAGATGCCCATGTACACTCTGTTCAGCAGGAGGGCTGCATTTGTGTGGACCAGATTTACCCCTTCCCTTCAGAAAGGGTAATTTCACTGGCCCTGGGTTTTCCCCACTGCCACTTGACACTTCACAAGTAATGTAAAGTTGTCATAAATAGGTGTTAAATGCAGTTAAATACCAGTTCCCCTGCAGGAGGGATTCAAAGGGCTTTCAGGGCCTGTTGACTCCAACTCTTGGTTTGCCTTGGCTTGAGGGTGACCAGGGTAAAGTTATCACAGCAGCAATGCCAAGACCTGTCAGTCTAAAATAGAAGGTTTTGGCAGACCAGCCCTGCCCAATCTGCCTGCTGATGTTTTGCATTGCCCCTCTGCCCCACCAGCCTGGGGCATTCGGACAACCTGGTCCTGGTGTTGGTGCCCAAACTAGTGGTGGGTTGGGTTCAACCTCAAGCAGCTGAGATGGAGGGGGGAGTCACTTTTCTGCCGACACAGATGGAAGCCACCACGGCGGTTCCTGCCAAAGCTCATCTGCCATAGCCTTAATTTGCTCCTCTGGATCCCAGCTCTGCTCCTTTCCCTTCCCATCCTTGCACCTGGCCAAGAGGAGGCAAGACTCATCATTGTGCCACATTGGCACAGCCCCTGCCTACAGCAACCCCTTCCCGCGGGAATCCCCAGCTGAGGAATTGCAGGTGGTTTCCAGTCCTTGGAGCATGGCCTCACTGGGAGCCCAGAGGCCCAGGATGCCTCTCCTTCCAGCTCCTTAACCCCATCCCGTCCCATTTTCTCCGGGTAGCCGCATCACATGGGAGGCTATTTGCCAATTTTACACTAAGGCAACCCTTTGTCTTCTCCATTTCTAGCATTTTTGCCCCCATACTCCTTCCCCACGTTAGCGTGCGTAAGCTGCCCTGTTGCAATTAACTCACAGCATCATTAAGACGTGGAGAAAGCAGCACCAGCAAACATTTTGCTCCTTACTGTGGTGTTTAAGCCATGTTTCAACCCCTGTCTCAAGCAACCTGCCTTCATATTAGCACTTAAGGTTACCCATTATCTGAACGCGCTGGGCCATAAACCCGCAGAGCAGCAGGCAGATAACCAGCAATATCAGATGCTACTGGGAAAGCATTTTGTTCCCGATTAAAGCCAAAACACGCTCTAAGTGCTGTTGAGGGAAAGTGCAGAGCGTTTGATTTCCCTCTCTTGCTAACGCACTCAGAGGAAGAGGTGATGAGTTTATGGAAATGGCTGCGATTTGCAGTCAAACGTAGTGCATACATGAATAGGAATTGGGAGGAGAAGCCAAACAAGCAATATAGCGCTCAGATTTCCTGCAGCCATGCTGACGGAGCTTGTACAAACCAATTAGTCCCTCTCTGAACAGGAACCCTATCCCTATCACTGCACCTTTTATTTCCTGAGAGACGTGGTTGGGTTTTTAGTAATTTTTTTTTCCACTTTCTCTTCCCTTCTCTTCGATTTTCCTGTGGAAAAATGTACCTGAAGATCCAGGGAATTCCTTCTTCACACTCTCACATGGTTTTGCCATGAGGTAAATTTATGGATGTCAAGTAAGCTGCTCCTTATGCCAATGTCACAGAAATAGGGGTGTGTGGGAGGGCTGGTGGCTTCTGCTTAGTGGAGTTGCCAAAAATTGTGTTAATTAGCAATTGGAAAGACTTGTATTTTGGAGGTGCAGAGTGGTTCAGGGAGGCAAGTCTAAACTTGGCGAGACACTAGTAAAGGCTGTTCTCCATGGACCAGCTGCAGAGGGACATTTGGGCAGGGCATCAAAGCATATGGCTAAGGTAGGCTTTTAGAGTGACCTCCAAAAATTGTGTCTGCCTTAGGTTCAGGCATGTGCATCGCTCAGCCCTGACACAAGTGAACCGAGTGAACTGTATGGGCTCGGACAGCATCTCCAACTGCTGCCTGAGCTCAAGAGCATTGGTGGAAATTGATAGAAGCTGCTTTATCTCGCACTACCTTAATAGCTCCAGGCTGTATCTCACACCAGTGGGTGATGGCCACCTCCTCATGGGTGTCTCAGAGCTGGGCTGCCCATGCTTTTACCTCTTGTGGTTATTTACACTGATGAAAAGTGGAAGCAAATCACAGTCAATTGTAGCAGTGATAGCAAGAGGCTGAGTAGGAGCTCAGGTGGTGTGAGGGAAGTTTTTCACCAGCCCAACTGCTGTGTTTCTGTGCCAGTGGTCAGTTGAAGTGAATATAGCATATGTCCCGTGTATCAGCTGGAGCTTTAGCTGCAGTCTGAGCTGACTCATCCTTTCCTAGCCTCAGACTTAACCAAGAAGGAACTGTTCTGCCCTGCTGTAGCCCCAACAACACCCCACGGGAGACTCTAACATGGGAGCATGTTGGGCAACCTTCTCCTTTTCAAAGGCTGGAGATGCCAGAAAGAGATTCTTGTTCCTCTGCTTTATTCCCCGTGGTGGCCAGATGTCCAGAGCTGGCAATGCCAGGCTGCAGCAGCTCCACGCCTTCCTCACAGCTAAACGAACCCATCTCAAGACCCTCAGCATCACCAACACCAGACAAGGTTTTTCTCTTTAGGGAGACCAGCTAATCCGGAGTCCAGCAGCTCAAGCAGGAGAGAAGCCACCAGTCAACCACATTGTCTGATGTGCACTGCCTCATGTTGGAGGGAAAGCTGAAGACCAGCTGAAATGACAGCGTCTGAAGGAACGCAGTGCGTCTTTCAGAACACACCCAGCTGCCAAAACTATGGGAAAGGCCTTTTCCAAGAGGACTAGCATGCTGAACTTAGCTAGAGTAGATCTTTAGAGCTGGAACGGGTTAGGGACCTGCTTCTGGAGCAAACCGGCAGCAGATTTGAGGTGAGAGGGTCTGGACGGAGGGTGGTGGGGTTGAAAAGAGCAGGTTGGGAACATTTCCATAAGCACAACTGAATCCAGAAGGAGATGCATGTTGACAGCCTCAGTGTCTAGCTTTCGACAACTGATTTGGCAAATTTGGGCCTGTGCACATAACTAAGAGCAGATGTGTCAAATGGTTTTTATTTCCTAGAATTAACACTAGATACAAGGATACTAAAGGAAGATGGCTGCATAGCTCCGCCATGGGAGTCTCCCTGACGCCCTCATCCTTTCTCTTTACCATCCCCAGACCAGATACTGCTTTCCCTTGTGCTAGAAAAAATTAGTTTTACTGGAGCCACAGAAGGTATTAACCAGCCCACACGAGAGCCAAGGAGGACCAGCTCTTTTCACACCATTTGCTGCATACATGCAGATAACGAGTTTGTCCGTTACTTGCTTTTAGTCTCCTGTTGCATGTCATTTCGACGCAGGGGGCTCACCCTACGACATAACATCTCTCCCGATTTCCGCTGGAACAGAAATGCTTTTGAGATCCCATTTATAACTCTGTTCGCACAAAATGTGACAGTTTTAGCTATATTGGAAGACCAGCCTGATCCTGGCAGCCACGAGCTCTGTGATCAGAATAGTTATCAGACAAAGCCCGGTATGTGATGTCTGGTTGAGACGCTGTGGTGATGGAGAAACATACCTGTTCTCACAATAATGCAATCCACGCAGCACCGGCAGCGATAATCAGTAAAGCACAGCCCAGCAAACACAGACAGGTGGAGTAGGATCCGTCTGGAAGTCAGGCGCGCAAGTCTGAGCTAGCCATCCTGGACTCCCCTTACAGTCCATGGGGAAAAACAGGTTCTTTCAGGGAGTGACTCATCTCATCCCAAAATAGGTCAGAGGAACTGCTCTCCAGCAGCATCTGACTCCTCTCCACAGGCTACAAAGGGAACCCGAGGGACACTAGCTCAGATTTAAGCAACTTATTTTCACTTGTCTAACGTTCATTGACACGAATCTCAGCCAGGCTGTACAAAGTTTTCCGGAGTCAGTGGGAGTCATGTCAAAGGGCTTCAGACCCGGCGATTCATGGTCTGAGTCAGATTCTGCATTTCTCAGAAAATCCCTGATGTAAAGAGGCGTGCAGGGCTGAGCCAGAAGGAAAAATGTTTGTCTTAACCCTGTTTTCTGGAAAATAACAACAGGCAGGTGGCACTTACAAGAGGATTCTGTCTTTTATTTAAAAAAATTGAGTGATGTAAGACACTGCAGAGTTTGGTGGAGCATCTTTTTTTCCTGGGTATCCTTCCAGCGAAAATGAGGTCACGCTTCTCACTGTCACAATTCCTGGGACTCTCATCATCTTTCAGCCCAATGTGTTCTGCTTCCTCCAGATTTTCCCTTTGATGAAAATCCACGATGCTTGGTGAGATGCACCAGTGTTTTGCAAGAATCCCTCACTGGGAGAAGGGCACCAGATTTTTTGTTAACTCCTCCCTTCACCCTTTCTCAGCAGAAACTGATAACAGGATTATTTTTTATCAAGATGCAGATACTACACACAACCAGCACAAAAGATCAGTGATTAGCCTTTGGATAAGCAGCCAAGATTGCTTTTTCCTGACCTTATCAATCTGGTATTTGGATTTCTAGTGAGATTTAGTGAGTGGGTTTTCTCGGGAAGCTGAAATCCTTCTCTTTAACCCTCATGCAAAGTTTCTGCTAACTTCCCTGGAATTAGTCTCTCATTCAGGATAAAACCATATAGCCGTCCATGAGCTCTCTGAGATCAGGAAGGTCTTAGGTTGCTAGGGATTTTCTTTTACTTCCTTTGTCCCACATTTTGACATAGCCCATAAAATGAGAACGAGTTGTTTTCCGTGGAGTAGAACGGGGACGAAAATATCCAAACGCACGTGGATGTCTACATGTGCAAGCTACACATCTGAGCTTCCATCAGTGATCCAGGGTGCAACTCTGCCGCTTGAAGGCAGACTTCTGGTCCTGTCTGAGATGCCTGAGGGCATCTGAAATGCCTGCACAGGCCAGTCAGGTATGACACAGGAGATGCAGGAAACTCTTCTTGAAATCCCCACCATTCAGTGATCAAGCTTCAAATACCAAATAACCCATTTTCTGTTCAGCCCCAGTAAATGATGAATCATTTAGGCATTCAAAGATGTATTTTGGCTGGGCATCTCCTGGTAGGTGCTGAGTAGCTGGTGCTCCTGTAAAACTGTAGATCTCTGCAAGGAGCAAGAGATCTTGCTGCCTTTCAGAGTCCCCCTAAAAGAAATTTTCAAATTCGGCACTGAACTGCTCAGACAAGGACTGTTTATATCTGCAGGGGAAGAGGGGAGTTTTTTCCTCTCCCTGTGACCCTCTGGTACAGTTTCACTGACTTTGCAGGACACTTTTAAAAACAAAGTCTCTGGGGGCCGAGGAGCCAGAAGCCCACAGCCTGCTTTGGGTCCGCACACCTCAGTCTCTCCTTGCAGTTCCTGTGGCCTTTTGAACATTAAATCCCATCAAGTCCAGATCTGTCAATCTGCAGGGGTTTGGAGGAAGTGCACAGGGCAGCTTGGAAAGGCAGGTCCATGTAACATGTCACGTTCAAAGCCAAACTCTCTGTTCTTGTGATGGAAACGGTGCTGAAGGACTGAGCCGAGGGGCCATTGTAAATAGGAGCTCCTGAAAACTGGCCAGGTGGCTTCGCATTGCAACGTGGACCTGAGTGAGACATTTTGGCAGAGAAGAACCCTCCACATGTTCAGTGTTCTGCTTCCCACCATCCAACCTGCAACGCTCCTGAAAGGATCCTTTCTGAGGCTGTCGCTGCTGCAAACCTGCATTTCCTTTCTTTGGCAGAAGCAGATGCAGAAATTGCAGTTAGGATGAGCATTTTTAACAGCGTTTGGTGGTTTTCTCACCTGCTTTAGCCCCAGCTCCAGGAGGTGTCTTGAGCACTGCATTAATTCTGGCCAAGATATGCATCAAAGCCCCAGCTTCAAGTGCTTTGTAAAAGACAGCAAAAGCATTGTGGCATCCCCAGGGAGGAAATCCCACCAGGTCTTTGTGGAGCACATTGATCCCAACCCCTGTTTGCAGGCAGAGGTTAAGCTGAGCAGTTGGCCCTCAGGTCTTCTTGAGTGAGAAGCACAGCAGCAGATGCAGCAAGGTAGTAAAGGGAGTCCTGGCACGTCGTACGAAGGAGAAAATAGACGGAATAAGCATGAAGAAGTCATGTTTTGGCTATAGGAAACAGCCAGGAGAAGGTTAGCTTTGCCAGTCAACAGGTCTTAACTGCACGTTGTTTCACATTCATGTGGAGGAGTCCTACGCTTCCCAGCAAGACCCTGCTGCCTGCCTCCTGTGCACGGGCAGTTCAGTGGAAAGTGATGCATTTATTATTTTTTTTAGCTTTGTGTAGCAATTAGGCAAAATGAGGGGGATGTACTCAGGAAGCAATTTTTGGACAGTTTCCTTAAAAAGATAAGACCTACCCCATTTCAGTAGGGGAACATAGTTAGCACAGAAAACCACCGGGAGCTTTCTGTTACGTGTCTTGTTGTTGTGAAAGTCCCCTACTGACACCCTTGCATTTAAGCCAAGCGTCTATCTGCACAACAGGAACCTTCTTCCAAACTGCTTATCCGCCCCTGCCAGGAATGTTCCCTCCGATCCCTGGGGACATTGCAGGCAGGTATTTCCTGGGCCTGGCTGTGATTCCCCCAGTTCCTCTCCACCACCTGCCACCCGGGATTCACCACCCCACCTCTCCGTCTGCTGACGGGATCCTGCGACCTCCTTGAGCAGCTTCAGACAAAACCAGAGCCCTTGTCACGGCCGGGAGGTTTTGCACAAAGCAGATGAGTGCTCAGCAGACCCCTCTACTGTGTGACCTTGGGGAGGGAGTGGTAACACCAGGGAAGGGAGGGAAGCAATTGTCTTGCGCTGGCACAGCTGTTTACCCAGGGAACATCTATTCAGACTTAGGAGCAAACAGATGGTTTTCTCCCACTGGCCAATCCATTCTTGGTTTGTTTTTTTTTTTCCTTCTGACACTGCCAAAAAGGGTCACAGCAAGAATGGTGACCATCCTCTGCGTCCCAAACGGACAGACATTGTCCTCTCTGTCCCAGGTGGAGATGATGCGACAGCACAAGTGGCGCAACGCAGGTTGCGAAAGGTGGAGAGCGGAGTTTCTTGACCTCTTGGCTTGAGTAAAAAGTGCGGCTTTCCCTGGCCAGCCTCAGGTCTGCTCGTGCCACAGCTGCTCCCCGGCAAGGCTGCCGGCCGCGCACGAGGGGAAATCGGAGGCTTGTGCCAGAGCCAGGGACTGAATCGTGTTTCAGCAGCTTGGGCACAGCCGTGTGCTCTCAGCCAAGAGGCATGCAAACCGCTCAGCAACGAACAACTGCTCCGGCAGCCCACAGCCAGAAACGAAACACACTCGGGCACGTCGGACGCAGACCCGGCCCGCCACGGAGGTAACCGTAGGATTGTGTTATCGCAGGGTCAAAGCGGCATCTTCCGCTTGGGAAATAAATGTTGCTGCTTTGTTGTAGTCGTTATATAGAGGCAAGAGGCCATTATCCAGCAATTATGCTCTATCTCACTGACGTTATCTCTTAATTGCGCCTTTGCAAGTGCTTCTACTTGCAGGGTGGGTGCAAGGAGGAAGGTGAAGTGGGGTTGCCTGTCTGGAAGATATGGAATACCCAAGGGACCTGCACCGTTGCTGATTCTTAGGATATAACAGTACAGTTGCATTTATATACCCGAAAAGAGTTTATCCCTGTCTTGGCCCAGGATTGAACTTCACATGGTGCAAATGGTGCAAGTGGTGCAGACCTGCACATCCTGGACTTTATCATCAGCCCAAGCAAAACTGTATACACTCTCCAGTTGCCAAGGATGCTCAGATATACCCTGAAAAACAGTCTTTTTACGGAGAAGCACAAGAATATACAGATGTTTTCTATCTCCTTCATTTTCTTCAGAATTTTGTACAAATCCACGGCCATCCAGGAACATCTGGTCCATCATTATGTTGCACAACACGACCACTCTCAGCTTGACGTCGCCTGCAGAAACAGAACTCGGAACCACCCGTCCTAAAAAGCATCTAACACTCCAGCAAAAGAATTGTCACTGGTGGCTGCCAGAACACAGCGTATGACACACGTTTGCAGTCTGCTTCTTTCCAATGTATGGCAGCAATCCACAGAAACATCTGCCCGTGTACGATGGCATGGCTGATTTTTAAGGACTGGGCCTTGGATCTCAAAAAACAGTTTGGTGCATAAATCTGAGGAAATCAATCAGGAATTAGGTTTCCAAGTACTGTGGGTGATGTGTGCGTCTGTCCCTTAATTCCAAGATCTGTGTTCTCTCTCTACTAGACTTTGCTGCCTCTCCAGTCCTCTGGATGTTATATTTGTCACCTGGAGTGACAGTTCCTTTTTTAGGGCATTGTGACTGCCTCAACATGAATTAATTTTAGTATTTCCAAGTATTGCAATTAGCTGGGTGCCTTCAACCTTGGTTAACTCCAAACTCTGATGGTAGCTGCTGTTGTACATTGAGTTATCTGTCACCAGCATAGTCACATAGGTACAAGCCCATAATGTAGACGTCTGGCTGAGGGTGGAATTCATTCACACAGGAAAATCTTTCCAACCATCCTAAGCTTGAGGCCAGGCCTCATATAGCAATGCTGTTGGAGTGACAGAGGAAAACCCCAGAAATACCAGCCCTCTAAAGATGCCCTTTGAGCACTGACCACAGAACTGAGAAGGTGTGTTTGACTGTCCTTGGCTTTCATGAGGCTGAGCAACGAGGTGACCTTGGCTCTGGGGTCTGAGGTACCTCTGCTTGCAGACTCTGCTGGTACTAGAGCCATCAAGAGACAGGGACATCTCACACCATGAGACTGAAATTGCCACCAGTGTGGCAGAAGCTAAGGACTACAAAATAGGTTGCCACCTATCAATGTCACTTGCTTTTTATGTTATGGGTGTTATGTTAATTAAACCTTCAGTAGCTCAGCAGGTTGGTGACCTTTTCATTTGCTCTTCAAATTGAAAACTCATCTGAGAGCTACGTACAGGCTCAGAGGGAATGATCTGCCTTCAATTCCCTGGTGGGATACGGCTTTATGCTTCTGACCTGACTGATAACTGGTGTGATCACATGCTTTCCTGTATTTCACTGCTGCTTAAAATCTCCCTCAGATAATAAGTCTTTTTAGCTCAATTCTTTTTATTTTTTTTCTTCATGTTTGAAAAGTAATTATGCTCAGCATTTTTTCCACCGTGATGATATTGAAAATCTGGTCGCTTCAGAGTCGCTGGACACATCAGCGCCTTGTCACAACCTGGAATGTTTTCTGCCAGGAATGATGAGATGCGACGGATCCCATTGAAGGATATTCCTCCCAGATAATTCCAGTTTCCAAGGTCCCAGGCTTTGAAGATAAACGTGTTGCTTGTTTGGTTTCCTAGCAACTTCTGCTCCACAGCAGAAATGCATTCCTGGGACCCCACTCTTGCCGATGCTCAGAGATGTGCTCTGCTCCAGTGAAGGCAGCTGCCTGAAAATACAGGAGCGCGGTCGCTGGGAGAAAGTTAGAGCTGGATCAAAACCTCCGGATCAAATCCACAGTTCTCCCCTGGACTTTGGCTTTGAAGACAAATCTCATTTTAAGTTAAAACAGTACATCTGGCCAGCCCTGAAGGTGGATGTAGCTCGGGTTTGGCTGGTTGTTCAGGTTCGTTCTGGGGAATTTTGCACCGATCCCACAACCTGTCTAAACAGATAATCCTGGGTGAAACACCCTGTCCTTCACTGGAGCTTTAATCCAGGCTGAGTTCAGATGAGAAACCCAAGGATCCAGCTTGCCATGAAACATGATGGGGCAAATCATCACCACCAGCTCAGCCGTAAATCTAGAGAGAACAGCAGATTTGGCCACGCATAAGGCACGTGAGTCTGAGCCTTGGTAGCTTTAGTAAGTCATTCAAAAGAACAAGGAGGAAAGCCACCTTACTCTGTGTCTTGCCTGGTTATAGATATGTATTTCATGATCTATTCTGGTTATTAGAAGCTCACTCCCGTTTTGACTTTTATTTAAGTGCTTCAGCTCCAATGTCGCAAGGGAATTCTGCAAGCTCAGATTCATTTTCACAGAGCTACATCCAAAGCGAGTGAAGGGCAGAGCTGGAAGAAACTGAATGGGATTCTGCCTTGTACCTCACTTGTTCTAAGGTTTTTGGAGGCATTGCTGATTGGGTGCCCGGTGCTGTGGGAAAAGATGTCTCTTCCATTTGCGTCCTGGTTAAGAAGTTAAAAGATGATCGGTTCTCCAGCTCCGTGGAATAATAGCAAAAAAAAAAAGCAACATGTTGATATCAAAGAAATTTCTAAAGGGACCCTGAAAGTTACAGGGTTTCAATGTATAAGACACTGTGTCAAGAAACAGGAACAGGACAATCTGTTGCTAAAGCAATGACCACCTAAGTAGCTACAGCATGGAAGGAAGAAGACCTTTCCTTTTCAGAAAGGCAAGACATGGCTAAAATGGTTTGCAGTCATAAGAAGCAACGAGTTTTTGATCTTGGGGCTGAACAGGGATCTCCTGAATCCTGGTACTGCACAGAAACTTGTTCTGAATTTGTCTAATAAATTTAATAATCAGACCCGACAATGATAGTGTGAAGATTTTTGTCCTATTTAAGTTAACTCAGGGCATTCTTTCCTGAGGATAATCTTTAGTGAATATAGCCCTGCATTGTTACAGCACTGTATTTGTTCAGGGAACAAACTGAACATATTGTTCAGTCTGAATTGTATCATATTACTGTCAAGGATATTCCTTCTAAAAGCTGACACCTTTTAATTACCTCTGTGAGACTCTGGGAAAATGGTATCCGGGGAAAAAAAAAAAGCTTGGCACCCACTTTGTTAGTTTTAACTTGATGTTCATTTCTAGCCATTCATATAGGGCTGAGTCATAGAAACGAAGCCCATAGAGAATCACGAACAAGCTGTCTGGCTTGCGAAAATTGGGAGCCATTTAAAGTGTGCATTGCCTCATCTCATAGTTAGTGGCAGGAGCTATTAGAGACTCTGGAGAGTCTGAAACTAGAGAGGGCATTTTTCTACCTGAATAGCTCCGCAGATAGACTGATGGCGGGACACAAACAAGCTTCAGGAGAAGAGAAAGGGAAAGAGCCCTTCCCAGGCAGTGTTAGAATCAGATGTACCATCAGAATCGGATGCAATCATCCCTCACCTGCCCAGGGCATCTCTAAATCTCACTTGACAATCTTTTCCTTTTATCTTTAGGCAACATTTTTCACCTCCGCTGAGCTAGTTTGAAACCTTTAATTCCATTCTGCCTGTTCTTCCAAGAACACGGTGCGGCAAGTGGAAACTCATCTCCACACGGGAGAAGAAGGGGGGAAGAGGGGGGGTGGGTGCATTGCATGAATATTAAAACACTCGCAGTTGTAAAGTGTTGGGTCATGAGCAAACACAGCGCACCCTGGGCAAGCAGCGCGGTGCTGGGATGGACCAGGAGGGTTGGCAGCAGTGGCTCGGAGGGGAGACGCTAGCAGGTTAGGGCTCTGGGCTTAGGAGGAGATGCTCGGAGATTGAGATGCTTTGGAGGAAGATGCACAAAACCCCTGAGTGGTGCAAACCTGCCAGTGCAGGAAGCCACTTCTCCCCTTGCCAGCGAGGCTGGCGTATGCCTGGAGGCAACCTTACAATCCCTTTTAAACATACATCCTCTCCGTGTGCCTGCTCCCATTCTCCCATGTTTGGTAAGGAAGCTCTTCCTTCCTGGTCCAAACCACTTGCAGCTCAATGTGGTGGAGAAAAGGTTTTGTTCTGCTGATGTCATTTGGCAGTGGAGGTTGTAGAGCTTTGGTCCTTCTCTGGTTGCAGATGGTGACCCAGGAGGCCCGTTCCCCTTGACGGAAAAGGGGAAGGGAAGAGGTCAGATCTGAGCAAAGCGCCTTGTTCCTGCTCTTCGTGCTGATAAAGTACCAGAAAGGTTGTGCAAGCCCTATCAGAAGATGAAAATGTGCCTGAGGCCATAGGCTTAGTAAGCTCAGTGTAAAATGGATACTCTCTGATGAGTATCATCAGATGGGGTAGTTTAAGCCTTGAAGATATCTGAGGTGTTTTGGGCCATCAGAGCTTGAAGGCGGAGAAATGCAGTAGATGTCCAAGGCAGCGACCATCAATGCTGCATTATTATCAGGTGAAAATACGAAGCAGAATATATCCAAGGAATAGGAACTGAGAAAATTGACCCTGGCAGTGCTGTCTTTTCATGGAAACAGGGTCTCTGCTTCCCACACTGATGTACATCAGAAGGGCTTTGGCAAATACCCAGGAGCAGCTAAGAGACTGGCTTCCTCCAATGTCTGGAGTCACAGTGCAATTCACTAGGAATCCTGGTTATGGAGACCTTGCAACTCTAACCTTGAACCTATTACCCTAAGCCTAAATAAATGAGGCTGTGGTTTTTGTTAGGAGAAAGCTGATGTGCTGTGGGGGAGCCAGATGAATCCAGTGAAACTGGCAAACTTAGGATTCTCAGCTTCAGAGGAGTTATAAAGTGGAACATGAAAGCCAGGGACATGCTCAGAGAGCTCAAGCCAGGAGAAAGACCACCGCTGAGGCAAAACATCTGCTTCAGAGGCCTCTTTGCCAGCTGCAAGGTTTTGGGAAGGAGCTGCTGGTGACCAAGAAAAGCACATTTCCTACTGCACGCAAGCAGCACCAACATGCCTCCCTGTCCAGGTGTTTCTCCAGCATCATTGCTGAGGATATCGAAAGGCACAACCAGACCAGGGTGCCTCAGTTTCCCAACTGGAAGGATAGGATAACAGTGCTCATGACTTTTGTAAGGGGCTTGATCCCCACTCACGGGCAGTGCCAGGTCAGAGCAGACAACAGCTCTCATTCCCTTGACGCATTTGCCATGTTATTTCTCTTCCTGCCCCAATCTCTTATGCAGAGTGTCTGGTTGAGAAGATACAATATCCCTGGAGAGTGCAGTGTCTGGGAACTTGGTTTTATCTTCCCCTTGGCACAGCAGTTCTTTACTCATGGCTGTGTTGGTCCTGGAGATGGATCTCCATTACCGTGGAGATGTGTTTCTCCTGAATGACGTTACCACGGATGCGGGTGAGAGCTGTCTGGTTTTTGAACACAAGGGGACGATTCAGTCCTTTTGTGAGAGCTGATCAACTGCAGTAAATAAAGTTGCAGCTTGTGGGAGTAACAATTAACGCCTATTATAACCTGCTTAACTAGTCAGGGACTAAAGTGCCTGGAAGAACTTGCTCTGTCCTTTCTGAGTGCTGTTTTGCTTTACCCGTTTGCCTGATTTGGGAAAAAGATTATATTCTGGGGAGGTTAGCTTGCAATTCCTGCTCTCACAACCAGGCTAGTGGTTCCCAGTTCCTAAGGATGACTGATACCAGAGAAAAAAAAAAAGTTTCCCAAGTGAGCCTTCTGAATTCAGTGTTTTCTTCCACCGGACATGCAACACCTCGTGTGTTCAGGACAGAAAATGCATCATGAAACCAAACTGTTTTTCAGACCAATCTCTGAAAGGACCAAAACTGCAACTCCAATGCTTTCAGTGGAGACACCTGGAAGAAGGGCAAGTCCATGTGACATCTCCACGTGTGAACTTGCCTTGAAATGCGCGGTGGAGGTAAGAGTGTGGGATTCCTGCCAGCTCATGCTGAGAGGTTTGGAGAAGGAAAAACAGGGGCAGAGAGCCCATGTCTATGTGGAAAAGGCAGGGTCTGAGCTGCTGGGGCCTGCGAGCCGATGACTCACAGGCGGGATTTAGGAGTGCTGAGCCATGGAAACTGCCTGGGTGTCTGATTGCCCCTGCTGCAAGTCAGGAACACTCCAGAGCCACCTCAGCCTTTTTTTCTCCTTTTTTTTCTAGAAGAATACCCACATGACAGGGCTTATCTCCACTGATTACTGCTCTGTTTTCAAGAACTGGAAGGGAAGAAAAATGATGCCTTTTTCCCTCTCTCTTTTTTTAGGAGTGCAGCTCGTGGCCACGTTTTTTGCATGCCATCCAGATACAATCAGAAAGGAACGGTAGCTTTTCCCAGGTCTTTAGTGCAGCTCAAGGCATTTGTTTATTTGGCTTGTGTGGCTTCTTTGTATGTTGCAGTGTTTTTATTTGCGGCAGCGTTGGGGCAGGTGGTGTGTCAGTCATGGTCTGCAAAAGCCAAAGGTGCCCATGGGGCTCATGTGCTTATGGCATGGCCACAGCATACAAAGAGGAGCTGGGGTTTTCTGTGCCAACGTACGTGTCCGTGGGCTGCAGGGTTACCACACCCCATGGCTATTTGTCTGAGATTTTGGGATGCCTGGAAGTCTTGGCCAAATGGGCAAAGTCCTCAGATGCCACAAGGACGGGAGGTTTGGGAGGAGAAAGGGGACACATCATGGGGACTTCTCTACCAAGAACAAAGCTGCCCCTGATGTCCTGGCTGAGGATGACCCAGGCCTTTCTTACAGCTGGGTGAGAGGGGGACAAACAGCCTTCAGCACACGTCCAAGATGACATTAGCCAATCTGTCCCCCTGCCACCACACACAGAGACAGAGAAGGATAGACTTCTTCATTTTGCTGTGCTCTCCAGCAAGCCAAGTCGAAAAGGGAAAGGTGTACTTAAATGTTACATCACCCTGTTTGCAACAGCAAGACTGCCAGTTATTTGCTCTCTGCTCCTGGAGAAGGGCCAGCAGTTTCCAGGGAGCAAAATGCCACCAAACCAAACCTGAAATACATGTGTTGGAGTTGTTAAAAAATGGATGATCTTGGTCGAGAGGTGATTGTTTCCAGTTTTGCTGTTGGAGATGTTCACTAGAGGTCTGGTTTGTGCAAGACTTGACTTTGCTTTCTGTGGACTCAGTAGCATCTGTAACCTACTCTGAATGGCAAAGCTCTTGTCCTCCTTCCTCCCCATCACATAAGATGTCTCCCTGCAAGAAGGACAGGTTGCAGGAGTGAAGCCAGTGAGTGGGTCTTGCAGCTGGCCCCTTGGCTTCCCTAGCTGAGACAGATTTGGCAGCCAACCAGAGAAGCACGGTGAGAAGACGGAGAGAGGAGAGGTTTGTGTTGTTGTGCAACGTGAGATGGGACCGGTCTGGCATTGTGACATTACTGGCTGGTGCCCAGCATCGTGACTTGTGAACGGTGTCCCACAGATGAGACCACACTTCCCCCTTAGCCACCCATGGGGGAAACCATGGAGGAGGTGGCAGGGTCATCCCTGCTGTCCCCACACCAATCCAGGAGCTCATCCAGGCTAACCCAGTCCCTTCCCTCCATGGTTTTAGCTCTCAGCTCACAAACCCTGAGGCCTCTGTGACTCCAACAAAGAAGATGCTCATATTTTTACCATCTTGGACCCAGCAGCCTCATGGCATGAGGGGTGAACCAGGGACATCCCCGCAGGGCTAGCTTCCTCACAGAGCAAGGCTTCATTCAAGTGGCTTTGATTTTTGGCCGATTGCACCATGTGAGTCCCCTGCTAAGTATTATGATGGAGGGAGCCAGCCTTAGGTCAAAAATAAATATCTTCAGTAATTAACAGGCATGGTTGGGAAACTTCTGAGCACCGTTCATTTCTCAGAGGCTTCAAAGCCTGAATTCCCAAATCGGGGCAGTTTTCTCCAACTTGCTTTTAGTTACACATCCACTTTGCTTCTCCAGGGGGATTTGCCACTGTTTGCGTTGCAGTGACGTGGAGGTATTTATGGTCTTAGACCTGTGTTTATCTGATCCACCCCTGCCCTCCACACTTCTGGTATGGTGCCAGTCCCGAACCACTTTTCCTCCCTCTGTTTGTGACCTTCCAGAGGAGCTAATACGCAAACACAACAAAAACCAGGTAGCTCTCCCAAAGAGCTTGCAGGGATGAATTTCTCATTTTCATCGGGCTGCAGCCGAGGCAATGCACTGATTTATTTTCTTTTGGACAGGGCTTTCAAGAATAAAAATCCTTCTGGTGTTTATTACGGGGGAATAAAGCATCGCTGTGACCATGTCACCACCGTTAAGAAAATTTCAAGTGGGACTCTGGCTGTTCTCCGAACTGCAGCCAGTGTCTGAGTTACTATCCCACAGAGGTTTGTTGTTGGAAAATAACGTAATTGACTTTGTCCCGTTTCCAATTTCAGAGAGAAACGAGTTGTAAGAGTACGCAGGGTACAGGGGCTGGCTGCTCCCGGAGTTTATTGAAAATGATAAATGTAGTAATCAGTACAAGACCGTACAGTACGTCTCTTTGTACTTTGTTCCCCTCCTGCCTGCAGGACGGCATCGTCACGGGCTGGTGCTGGCTGGTCCCACCAGGGAACTGCGGCCGCTACAATGGAGGCACTGCTCCAACCACACCGCTGCCCTGGAAAGCCACCGGCTCCCTCCCCCTGGGATCCCAGCCTGGCTTTTAGCCCAAATAGCTGACCTTTCATTAAAGATTACTTATTTTTACTGCTCCTCAGGACGGGAGGAAGAAAAGATTGAAAGCGGCGTGGGGACAGCCCAAGCCAAGGTGGTGTTTAGAGTGGGGACAGGCAAATTACTTAGGGCGAGTTTAAAAAGTGAATCTTTCTTATTAAATTAAGGTAGTGCATAGTTAAGCCTGGACCTCATTCTGTTTGATCTGGTACTAACAGAGCAGCGGAGACCCTGGGGCCCAAGGGCTACTGGATAATGCTGCATCTGGGCTAGTAGATTAAAAGTGCCTGGGACCATTTCTGGGCTCTCAAACCACAACCACAGAAGGTCCCGTGTCTGTTAACCCCTTTTAGTCTCTGAAACACGGCAGCCACATGCAAACTTTGTGTCAGGAACAGCCCCTGGCCCGTGCTAACACGTAAACCATCCTGGGGAGCTGTTTGGGACACCACTGCCTGGAAGAGGGCAGAAGTGCTGGAGGCCGTGCTGGTGATGCTGCTGTCAGGTCCTGTACCAGTAATGTACCCCGGCACTGGGTTACCTGTAGAGACATCACCCCAGCAGATGAGCCAGGATAATATCCCATCCTTTGGTACGGACGGGGAAACGGCACAAAAAGAGACAAGGTGATTTGACCAAGGTCTTAAAGAAAGTCTGTGTCAGAGAAAGGGCACTGGTGCTCCATCCCTTTTTGTCATTCAGGTGGAGGACGGGCTTTGAAAGTTGCCTTTGTCTCCTCCAGATTTTCTTTTCAGACCTCAGAGAGGCACAGGATGTGCATCCAGTTTGGGGGTGGTCATCTGGCCATTTGGGCAGCCTGAAGTCCACACCTTGGTTGCTGCTGGCACAGTCCAGAGCAGAACCAAGCACCGAATCTGCCCTTTGCACCAGCATCACGTGGCAAGCATCACCCTCTTCTGGGCAATCTGTGGGTTCCTGGGGTCAACTTGGGAAGAAACACCATCCTTAAGCCAGCACCCAGAAGACTCTAACTTGATCACAACTTTCCTGTCTCCTCGGACCGCCTCATATCTCCATTTGCAAAGCAGAGGTTGTCATCTTGCCTTGTGTGTGCGGCTGCAAGGAGTCAGATAGGACAGTGATACGCATCGTACAGGCCATATCTAGATTAACAAGTAATTGCGACATCTAGATTAGGGAGAGAGCAATGGGAGAGTATCAGGAGATCAAACAAACTGCTGCTGAGGGCTCAACGTCTACACTGTGTGTGGTTCACAGTGGTTACTCCAGGTTAGATTTATTCCAGTCACCTACACTGAAAATCCCCACCCTGCACACTGAGGACTAGCTACAAATTTATTACTTTAAATCCTTATGAGGGATTGTAACAGAGGTTCTGGTGGGAAAAAAAATAATAAAAAATTGAATTTGTGTCCATCAGAGCTGTTCTGAAAACTGGACCACTATGGGGTGAGGGAGGCCAAGCCAGAGAGCTGCTATGAAACAGCACTACTGCTCTGAACCAAAATGCTAAGGCAGAGGCAGCCAGAAGCACCTCGGGCTTAATTCAAGGTTCAGCAGAAAGGTTCTCATTTACTGCAGCGCTCACTGAGTCACGCCCGTAGGGCTTGTCTGTACGCAAAAATTAATCTGGATTAAGATGGGGCAGGAACTTAAGGTAAAGCAACTCTTCTGGAATAACTTCACTTTGCAACAGGCAAGCCTTTGGACGGTTTGGTTAGGAAGCATTGTGTTACATCATGGTTACGATGATGAAGAAATGCATTTTCAAGAGAATGTCCTTGCGGTATTTGGTCACAATTACGCAGTGAACACTTGAAAACACATCCATTCCCTGCAGGAGGAGAAATAGAGCTCCCTGCAGAGCTGGACTGCTTTCTCGGCTGATTTGCCAGAGCAGCTCAAGGGCTTTCACCATTTCTATCTTTTCCTTCACACTGAGAAAGAGGAGAAGATCCCACGTGTCCTGCACGCCAGCTCTCCTGCCAGTTTGTAGTGGCTGGTGGAGCATTGGCCCAAAACATGTACATGGTCATGACTTAAAACCTGTCCCATACACGCTAGCTCCCTTTCAGAAGCACTTCAGAGCATCGGTTCAGAGCTGTGTCCGGCAGAGTAAATCCTACCTAAGCATGGCTCTGCATGGATCCACTCTTCACAAGTAAGCTTGAATTACACCCTCCTGGAGTGCAGGTGGGTTCCACTTTTCAATGCCTACACCTCTACTTGCTCTGAGAGTCCCACATTTGCATACAAAAAGACAAAATGGCCTTGTTTACTTGGACATTATCGAGGAGAGTGATAAAATCATGAGGCCTGGAAAAACCACAGACCTCCTTCACTCACTGCTCAGAAGACAGGACAGGAGATGGAGACATCTTGATGACTGTGAGGCTTCCTCCTCCACCCAAACCAGTGTGAATAGCAGCATTGCATTCAGGTTTTTTACTCCCAGCGGAGTGATTCTGCATGCCTTTTTTTCCAGCCAGGTTTAAATGGCCTGCTAAATATTTCTACCAATACACACCCTCTCCAAAAAAGTCTGCTTGCATTCAGCTCCAGTTAATTGTTCATAAGCAACAGTCCATAAGCATAAAAGTTTCCACATATTATTTCTTTAGCTCTCCTACTATTTATTCTGTCAGGCGATAACGTTGATTTCAGCTCACTCTGTTTTTATCAGTCTTGCACAAGGATAAACGAGGAGGCAAAAAGGAACCTCCCTTCTCTCCCTTGAAATGGAGTCTACTATCAACCACCCAAAGCAGAGGAACAAGCCCTTCATCATGCTATATATACAGCCTGGTTGGTAGAGTACATTTTCCTTAACATGCCTAATCCCACAAGTATGTGGTGGCTTGCTCTGCAGAAACCTCAGCTTTTCAGGTGCTAGAAAATATGCATGTTCCATGTTACTTGATAGTTTGCTCACATCCCTATCTCCTGGAGGCAAGCAAATGCTGAGCCTCTGAGCTTTCTTTAAAAACTGCTTGTTTTTCTGCCTCTCCTGGAAAGACTGAAACCTACTCTGAATATAACCCCCATGCAACACTGCAAGGAACAGTAATGCACTCACCATTTCTTGGTTTACATTTTGCTGCTGTAAATCCAGAAAATGAGACATGAATTATTCTTTTCTGTTTGCTTTCACAGAAATGCAGTCCTGGCTTCCCAGCAGACTGGCTTATGTACGCTCCTCTTTCCCCCAGCTTCCTTAGAAGAATGGGAAAAGCTGGTGAAATCGGGTTTGATAATGAAGCTTATCACGAGCACAGTATAAAAAGTTATCATTGCTTCCCTGGCACAACCACCCTCAAATGTAGAGGAACACCAGTTGACTTACTGGGCAGCAATGTGAATTGAGTGAGGGCCCTCCAAGTAGGTGGGAAGGATTTTTTCCCGTCCTGAAAGGCTTTCTGAGATTCAAAAAAAATGTGCTTATTCTGGAATGAAGCGGAAAAACCAAATTACCACATTTTTGTAGCCTACATGAAAGGGCTCCCACAATTTAGCAAAACAATTACCTGCCCTGTGCGAGACCAGCTTCAAGCACTGTCATTATCTCCTGTGTCTCCAGCCACCAGGCTCTAGGGTAATCTGCAGCTTCTCCCATCCTTTTCTTCTGGTTTCCACTCTGTATAAACACTTCTCATTGATGCAGCTCTTGGGAGATTTCCCACGTCCCAGGGGAGTGCTCTAACCACAAAATTGTTGTCACCCTTGCTCTAGTCCAGTGGGTATTTAATTATTCTTACAAAGTGAAGTAATTTCAACTGGAGAAAACAAGAGGCACCCAGGTTGGAGTACCCCATAATTAGCACAGTAGGGAGCGCTCTCCTAGGATGTGAGATTTCCCAATTGGACACTGAAAACACTGGGCCGTGGGGGGAGTTGGGGAGAGAAATGTTATTGCCTTCTCCTCCATTTTGTGAATAGCTCCTCAGATTCATAAGAATAAGAGATTTGAGATAGAGTTTGCATCTATGCGTACATGTTTCTGGAAATGCTGAAATGAAGTGCTTCAACATTTCCAAATTTTTTTCATTTAGTCCAAAAGCATTTGAGAATATGCATCATATTTGGCAAATAACTGTGGCCACCCTGAAACCACATTTTTAGCAAATAAATGATTCACTGAGTAAATTTAGCTCATCTTAAACGTCTATTTATATCATGGGAACACACCCTGTCACTGTTGGGGCTTCACCATGTTGAGTACTATCCAGAGCTTACAGCCAGACGTGCTCTACCACAAACAGAGCCTGAAGAGGGAAAAATAAAGCCCTGCCTATTTCACAGGCAGCTTTTTGCAGCAGCACAGATGTCAGCCTCGCTCTCTCAGAAGATCTGCGCCCTGCCCTACAAACGTATCTCAGATACCTCAGACTTGGAAACAGAGCATCGCCTGGCTGATTTCCTCTTCACCACCAGTGCAGCAAAGCCATCCATCCCTTTTTTATCCCCCTTTCCCAGAAAAGAGTTGGGTGAAGCTCTGAGAAACCTTTGCCTCACACCAGCAACGCCCTGCGAACGCCGAATGGGTTAATCCCCTTCAGCCAGCATCCCAGTAATGAAAGGTTTCACTCTCTGTCACCTAATGGTCTTGTGTCTAAAATACAAGCCTAGCTGCCTTCACTTGAAATGTTTTTAATCATTGTGGAATAAAAACCTAGCCTGGCTAGTGCCAACCAAAGAGATGTTTGTCTGCTCAGCAGATTTTATCAAAGCTTCCTTGATGTCTTTGCCTTTGTAATGCTAAGCACTTCACTGTTTGGCATATTTAAAGTAGGATGCGGTACATGTGAAGCATTTCACAGAGCAATGATGTATCGAGTGTGCTTTAGGAAGTAATGAAAGCAGCAGACTCATGATTTTTGAGCTTTTAATTACTTATTAAGTGGCATGACATAAAGGCTACGGGGGAGATTTTTTTTCGGCATCCAACTTACTGACTTTGAAGTCGGTGCCTAAATACCCTTTGTGCCTTTGAAACTTTCCGTCTGCTCACAGGGAAACGTGCTGCTGCTCTGAGCTTTGTTTCACGCTGACCACATTTGTTCAGAGGAGAGAAGCGGAGGGATGGGATTCTGCTCAGACACAGGTCTCTGCCTTCGACATGGTGGATAAAGATGAGGGACAGGCTAAAGACATGTCCTTTGACAAAGGGTATAGAGAGGGCCTTTAGCACGGAGCCTGGAGCCATGAGTTCTGACCTGGCCTTAAAAATGCCAGCACTACAGGGGGCAAATAACCATGGCAGCCCCTGGGGTGCTTTTAATGAGCTGAATCGCAGTCCGAGCCCGGCTCTCCATCACTCACAAGCCACCGCCGCAGCTGGTTTTAGCAGATGTCCCCTCCGACAGAAAGGGCCCAGCAAAGCACAGTGGTTGGCCTTTCCACCGTCTCTGGGGCAATCACTGTGCAAGAATGTCATCCAAAGCTTCAGGAGCAATAAAGTCAGCAAAGGCCAAAAAAAGAAGAAAAGACCCTCACATTTGGATTTGGATTTCTGGGGGTAGTTTGGGGGCTTTTTTTGGTGTCTTTTGAAGAGAAAGACTCTTTCCTCCCGCTTATTCTCATGACAAACCAGGAGAGCACAGCCTCCTAGAAGGTTTTCTCCATGATGGTGAGGATGGAGCCAGATCCTTCCCTCTCCACCATCTGGACCAACTCTCATTGCATTGCAGTTGGGACGTCCTTGTGAACAGAGATATGTTTGCTCAGACAGTCGGTAGCTGGCCCAGCAGTCAGCATGTCTCTTTTTTACCATTCCAAGTGATCCCAAGGAACACTTGTACACCATGAACCCAAGATGCTCACATTGGCTCCAGAGGCTGTTAAATTGCTGGGCATGATGTCAAAGCTGGAGTTGCACATTTGGGGAGAAACTTACCCTGCAGTTGCCCAAGGTACCCTCTGGTCTCTAAAAAAGAGGTGTCATTCTGGCATCTTCAATCACTATCAAATGTTCCTTTCAAATTAAAAGAAAAAAAGGGGGGGTGGGAGAAGAAAAAGAAGGGAGGATGGCTGCCTGCTGAAAAACCACCCTCCCCACTGACGGAGAAATGGAACGCCAAATGTGCAGTGTGTGTGTATTTTTATCCTCACTGAAGGAAAAAGCAAAGCCACTGCTTCCCATGTTCACTAAGTGACCAACACAAACATGCAAGGACTCAAGTGCATTTCTACCCCCTGGAAAAGTTTTCTTTAATTAGGACAGACACACTGCTCAGTTAAAGCAACATCATGTCCAGGCACATGATTTGATTAACCCACTTCTCTGAGTCTTTTTTGGTTGTTCAGATCTTCCGGGTTTAAAAAAAAGAAAAAAAAGAAAAAAAGAGTGTGGAAGATTAAAATTCACTATCTTTAGAGCAGATTTTGTTTTCTTTCTATCATTTTTTTCCGCCCCAAAGAATGACGAATACCACTGTTCTGCTTCTTCAATATTCTGACTCTACAAAACATTGTCATTTAACTGGATTTTTCTTAGTACTGGTAGGATGTGCGCAGAGTCACCCAGTTGGGCAGCTGAAAGGGGATTTGATCCAGGAGTAGAAATGATTCAAGCTGCTTCCCAGTATCACAAGCAGGACATGAAAGTGTTGTGTCCTGGTATTTCTCTGAAGCTTTATTAAGTCATATTATTTAGAAAATGTACTGCATAAAACGATGATTAGTTTTAAAAGTTGTGCCATCTACAGTGCTCATGATAGATTAATTTGCAGGCCTATTTTAGGGTGCGATTATTTTGCATTTGTTACTGTAGGTCTAATAAAGAGAAGAGGTGGAGCCTGTTTGTAAAAAAAAAAAAAAAAAAAAAAAGACAGCAAAGGGCTGAGTATTAACATCCCCATTTTACTACCGAGAACCAAACATCAAAGAAATTAAGGGCCACATAAAAAAATTACATTGAAGTTCAACATAGAGACCCTGAAGACTCCATTTAGCAGAATCCCAAGTCTGAAGGTGCTGTCAGCACCTCGCTTTTAGAATTGCAGCATCTTTGGGGGTCCAGAGTTGCTCCTGGACGCAGTCAGCTGGAAGTGGCACGGTGCCTAGGTCATGCTGAGGTCATACCGAGCTCCGTCAGCATCCTGAAATGAGCTGTTCCTCTGACTAATGCCCCAGAGGGATCCTACCCACTCAGTGCTCCACGCACCCACATGGATGGGACCAGCCTGCCTGCAAAGCGGGACGCCCAACACCTCTGTTGTCTTCAATCTTCTCCTGGCATAAAGCTGGACATCCCAGGAGGTAGGAAGCAGGTGTTTGATGTGCTCCACAACCTGAGGACCACCTCATCCCTTCCCATCCCACCAAGGTCCCTTAACAGCGGGTCAGTAGGTTGGTCTGGAGGGGTGGGGGCTCTGCTCACCCACCTTTTGAAACTGGGAGGTTGCACATTAGAGAAGTCAAGTGCAATTAGGCCCAAGGGAGAAAAAAGGAGGCAGGTCTTCGGCGCTTCCTCCAGAGCTACCTGCACTTCTGGGAGAGCTTCCTTTCTACCAGGGGTTTCGGGATCTCTCCTGTAGTACGAGTCTCTAAATATCAGTTGCCATGACGCCTGGTGTTGAAATATGGAGGTTCCTTTATCAGACTGAGCTCTAAACAGCTTCTCCTCTTCTCAGAAATCAGTAGTAAACAAGGGACACGACTGCAAGCTCTTAAATTCACAGCTGATATAGGGGGGATTTCTGCAGATTCTAACCACAAATTTGTCCTCCTTCTCTCTGAGTCCACATTCACTAATGTCCATTTTCCATGATGGCATCACAGTATTGGGCTTTTTGGGGCCCTTCTTTCTCCCCCTGGGAAAAGCAATGAGAATTGCCCCCAAAAGGCCTAAAGGAGAAGTTGACCTCGGTGCACACCTGAGCCGTTTGCTGCTATGGCTGTCGCGCTACAGATCACCATGTGCAAGGTGAAAACTACACAAAGTGCTCGCACGAGCTGACATCCCCTGGAAATGAGCAGGAGCAGTGGGAAACATTGCAAGTGATTTTACAGCACCTGCTTTCCACCTCTGCAAGGGGCACTTCAAAACCACTCCAGAAAAAGCCAGCAGGGGAGCTGAATTTTTATCTCATTCTCAAAATGTGACGGCTTTACGTTTCCTTTAATGCACGCATGTAATTCATGCTAACGGGATGTCTTGTGAAACACTTAGGGTCCAAATTGTACTCTAGTTATGCCCAGTTTTCATCCATGGTAGCTCATGTGGAGTCACTCCGGACTGACATCAGTGTAGCTACGAGCAGGATCTGATCCTTCATCTCTTCCAAAGAAATAAGATCGGAGAGTTTAGACACAGGTGGGCTACCTTCTTACTCAGCTCTGTTACCCCAATACAGAGGCTGAGGGATCTTGTCTATAAAAGAATAGGATTTTTAAAAAAATGAAAAATAATGTTGTTTTTTGAGACAGAACACACTTTAGTGGGTGTCAGCTGAGAGCAGCTTGCCTTTCTTCCTCAGTCAGGCCAACTGCCACACAATAAATGAGTATAAACGAGTGCGATTGCTTTGTGTTATCCATTACAGGAGTACAGAGCTCATCACCAGCTTTCTCCGCTCCAGTCACCTCCATTAAAACTGGTGAGCCAGAAGTGTGCAGCCTGCGCCTATGGAAGAGCGTGTGCAGGAGGGGAGGTGAACCTGGCATCGTGTTCACCATGTATTTAAAGATCTGCAGAGACTCCAGAGTAGTTCCCCATGTGGACACACACATATGTTCACACTCCCACTTATTTTAGTGGCTCCGAAATGAGAGTTTCTTTTTTTTTTTTTCCTCCTTTTGGGTTGATTTCTCTTTGGAGGCATTTTAAATTGAACTGTAAGGAAGTGCCTACGATTCCAGAGACGAGAAGCGATATCCTAACGCTTCCTTTAGACGGCTGTATCCAGGCAGCATCATTTGAGCTAGTCACCCCCACTTGACTCATTATTAAAGACCAGCCCACTGAGGTCTAGAGAACAATTTATCTCCTCCTACAACAGATGCCTAAAATATATCAGGGGAACTGCACCCCTGTTCCTCTCCATTGACCGTAAGGGTGTCTCAGATGCCGACACATGCATTCGTGCAGATGATTCATAACTAAACTGCCCACACAGGTGGAGATAATATGCGTATCTATAGGGTCTCTCAGCAAGGCTGAGGTATGGGCTCTGCCTTCCTCCCCCCAAGATGGCTTGTATTGCCACCCAACTTAGCTTGGAGCTTCTTCCCACCCTATGCCCTATCAGAACAATTGCTTCCACTGCATGGTCCAAAAATATATAGAAGCCTTACTAGTCCCGTTCAGGGGCTTTGTGTTCACACCTTGCACTGCCGCAGTGGAGCTTCCCATGTAGACGAGCTTTACCCATGATCCAGTATCTCCAAACTTTCACATATCTGCCCCTGAAGAGCCTTCGCTGGTTTTCCTTTGGCAGAGACCAAAAAAAAAAAAAAAAAAAGGGTTCAGATAAGTGAGTTCGCAGGATCTGGAAGTTCCCTTTAGTACATGTGCACATGCAGCTGAAGAATTCACAATTCACACGAGCAGCACCCGGAGATAAGATTACACGGTGTGGGTGAGCATCTGTAATCCTCCATGCTGAGCCACAAAGAGGGTATCTTTTATTATCCCATCTAGCGGCTTGTAGCTTCAATGGGCTGTGGTTTTCACATCTCGAGGTCTCTGCCCTGCTCGCCCCGACGCCGGCCGAGGTGAAGCCCTGACGGGGTGGAGGTAAGGCTTTGCCCCCAAGAACGAGTGTCTGCAGCCGGGGGTCATCGTGCAGCTCAGTTTGCAGGAGCAGATATTTGCAGAAGGGCAATCCGGAGGCGTCTGAGAACTATTAAATTGTTATTTACATGGCACCTTTTAAAAGAGGATTTCTGAATGCTCCATGGACATTAACTAAGCCTTCCTACCTCTGCAGGCTTAGCTGCCTGGAGTCAAGTGAGCAGCTTCAGAGCAGGTGACGAGGCAGCAGCCAGGACAGGGACAAGCCTCCTGACTCCTACCCCGTGCTGCTAACCACAAAGCATCTCCTCCCCGTTGTCAGGAAGGCTAATCCTGTAATGTGACTCTTGAGCAACGTTTGGGAGCCTGAGCCTAAATAAAACTTCATTCCAAAATAGCACGTATGAAAATGAAGATAAGGCTCAACAAGTTGTAACAGATGCCTGTTAATTAGTCACTGCAAGGCGCTTTCAAACGCGAGCTGTGTTTCGGTGCACCAGCCATCCACAAAGGCTGCTGTCCCCTCTCTGCTCCAGACGCGGTTCAGAGGAAGGGGCAAGCCTGGACACCCTTATTTCACTTAAAATCCCAGTCTAGCTGCAGCGAGGCGAGCCCTGCCAGCTTTCTGACGCCGGACTCAGCCCGGTGTTAAAAAGGCAACAATTAGGGTTGCACACTTGCACACAAATCCCAGCATCAGACAGCTCTGCGGGTGCAGGGTAACCTCAGGAAAAATCAGCCAGGACTAATGCGTTCTTAGTATAAGCACAGACAACACATACCAGTATCATTTTATTACTTTTGTCTTGATACTTGCATTTTATCTTCATTTATATCACATATTTCTGAACCCAGTAGTAAACAGTTTCTCCCTTTTTCATAACTCTTCATGGTACAGGTTGTTTTTTTCCCAACTCTTTAGGATTACCATTTAAATTAACTATATAAATCAGGCCCTGGCCTCTATTACACGGGAAAACAATTGGGTTCTGTTTAACTTAGGAATCTGCAGTGTTTATAGATAGACAACCCCGAAGGTAAGTTACTAAACTAGTTTCTAGTTGCATTGATCTGTTGCCAGAATACATAAATTATTAACTGAGAAGTAACTCCGGAGAGTGTTGTGTATTTAAGTTCATATTTGGTAGGGCTGGGGATACGTGGCTTGGCCATAAGTAGACACTAGAAATATTAATCACTTTCAAGTAGAATTCTATATTTTAATTGCTGAGAGGAGACTTCTTTCTTTCAGCGTCTGACTAAGAAACCCTTCCCTTGCTTTGTTTAAGCCACCGCAGCACAAGCCTACGGGAAAACTCCCCCTGATTTCCCTGGGGACTCCGGCGTTAATTCTATGGGGGTTTGACTAGTTATCTGGGCTGATCAGAGAGTCCAGATCCGTCTGCCACATACATCTATCTCTTTGAACTCCAGCTACTCAAAATTTAGTGTGCTGTCATGGGAGCGTGGCTTGGAGAGTGAAATAATAGCATTTTCCTCCCTAAATTACATGCGCCACTCAAAATACTTGACAGTGCCAAGGTCCAGGTGAAGAACACTCTTTTCTGCTCTTTTGTCTTAACCGGGAGCTTGACCTCAGGTTAGCTGCCCTTCAAAGCACGGAGGGTCACAGAAAAATTTAAATTAGCTTCCTGGCTGTGTTTTTTGAGACTTGAGACAGCCCTTTCCAAAAAGTTACAGGATGTCACTGCTCAGGCAGTGCATACTGAGAAAACACATCTGCTCTTTATCTTCAAATTGTCTTTAATTTCCTAGGTGGGGTGTCAGGGTAGCACTTTGATCCTCTGTCTTGAGGTTAAATAGGACAATATATGGCATCCTGGCTGCTCTGGGGGGCTCACCCGACTGTAGAAGATGGTGGATGCAAGGAATGCAAGCTGTCTGCATGCCACTCAGTCCCTGGGTGGATTTAACACTAATTCCACTTTGTCTCTCCCACTTCGTTGGGATAAACTTCTTCCCAGCCAAACTGCACTGCAGTCAGCAGCTGGGAGAGAAGGGAGAAGACAGCCTGAGCAGGGTTAGTCCCAGCTGGGCAGATATCACTCCATACTTCACCTTGTCCTGGAAGAGCACAGCAATTGCCCTTTTTCTCCACAGCATGAGACACCAACCCACTATTCACCCAGCAGGGAGAAAGAAGCTCAAGGGCATTGAGTGTCACCAAAAGGAAATTGCCTTGTGGAAAGAGCAAGGAGCCCACATTACCAGGGCAAACAAGCCAGTGGCAAGTGCAGGAGCCGTGGGGTGCCCCGTCCCACCGCTTGCATCAGGTCCATCGCAGAACAGCTCAGGGGAAGAGTGGGAGAGCCACTTGCAAGGGGAGCAACTCAGATTTAAATTGCTGCATCCAGCCATGTCTCGTCCAGGCGCCTACGTATGGCATCCCCGCTGCATGAGAAGGGTGTTCACCTTTTGTATAATCTTCACCCACGCCAGATGAAAAGTACCTTTTTGGCTGTACAGGAGCCATGAATACTTTCACAAAACCCTGTGGTTCTTTGCAATTTGGTGTAAGCTTTAAACTCATTAAGGCTCACTTTTTTTTATTTTTTTTTTCCTGCCTCAAAATCATGAGGGGTTGAAGAATGAAAACCATTACTCTTATTTTCGCAGTACCTAATGCTTCACCATCCTCGAGCGTACGGATCCTCACTGCATCTGGAGGCTGGTGCTGTCATTTAACAATGTGGAGATGGAGTGTGGATTTCAGTTGGCTTTAAGCACTTAAATATCTTTAAGCGACAGGGATGTACGGATTTGCTGGCTATCACACAGGAAGTCCACACAAATGCAAGGAAGGGACTCCAGTTACCTAAAGATGCGTGAGCGCTACCAGGTAAGTTTTTCCTCAAAAATGACAAGATTGCCAAATTTTGCAGCACTGAGCACTGCAGACATTGGTTTTGGATGTCCTGGCCATCCTGTGTTCTCCATTCATGGTGTCTTCTCCAGGGAGGCCCAGTCTTCTGAGGAGGAGCATGGGGTTGCTCTGAGAATACCAAAGGAAAGGTTTTTCTTGTACTATGGAGTTGTGGTTGTTACCTGCCAGAAATGGAAATAAACTCAAGTCTGGACATTTCAGAAATTCAAAGATTCTGCTCCGTACTTCTTGAAGGCCCACAAACTTAATTTTGATTTGGACATTTTTACGCCATCCCTGAAACTGTAATGGTGTGGGTGACATCTGCACTGAAGTATTACCCTAGGCTTTTGTGTTTTGGTTCTGTTCCTCAGCAGCGTTATCAGGGTAAAGTGGAAAGTTTTGTGGTTAAGGTTTCAAGTATGTTGGTAGACACCCGCTTTGCCTCCGTGACCGTCTGCAAGTCACTTCATCCTGCAGTTCTCCCCCATAAAACAAGAGCAAAAACTCCCTTCCCTGCCCCAGGAACAGCTTCCGAGGACAAATGCTGTTGGTATCTGAGAGGCTCAGGTGCCACCAAGATGGGGAACCGTCCAAGTGACAAATTGCTGTGAGCCCTTGGTGGCACCAAGATGGAGCAGCAGAACTTGAGGCAGCTGTGAAGCTGCACCAATCCTGGCTGGAGACAAAACTGAGACAGACATCCTGAGTATTGTGACAATGTCTATGTTGATCCTATAGTTTGCCTTCCTAACACACAACAGCAGAAATGCAGTTAAATGCCATATCCGGAGAGCTTTTGCTTTAGTGAGAAAGCAGGGATCTTCAGAGATAAGGGGCAAGGTGAACACTGCACTCTTGTGAACTGCCTCTGTAGACAGCTATTCTTTGGCTCATAAGCTATTAATTACCAGATGTTAGAATTTATTTATTTTTCCTGAAAAGAATTCTGACAGCGTAGAGTCTTTAAAAAAAGAAAAGGGAAAAAAAAAAAAAAGACTGCTTGTTTAAAAATTCCTCTTCTCTCTCCAGTTCTTTAAATGTTGCTGGGTTGCTGAGCTGTGAAATACGGTGTCTTTTTAAGAGTTCCAAGATTTTTGCCCAGAAGGAAGAAAACAGTGCTCAGGTTTGTCTCTTGAGGATTTAATGAACACATTGTAAATTTCTCCTGAGAAATGAAATAGCAGTCAATGGGTAATATCCCATCTAATGCTGGTTTTCTCCCCTCTTTCCTTCCTCAAAGGCCCAGCCTCTCTCTTCGAACCTCTCAGATTTTCTGTGTAATGGGAGGATGCAGAGACACAGGGTGATGTGCCCTTCACAAACTGATTTGACACACTCAAATATTACTCCTGCGCCAGCTTAAATCTTCCTCCTTGATCTAAACCTCTCTGTGCCCTAAAAACAACTGTGTTTGGTGTCCTCAAAAGCCAGAGCAATTGCAATATGGAAATGTTCCTATAGAGCTGGGGTGCGACAGTCCAAGCAGTTGTGCTCCTGCATCCCAGCGCATTTCAGAGGGCTCCAGCTTTGCACCAGAAGGACACAAATACTGGAGCACAAATGATTCCCATTTTCTCCTTCCTCTCTGTGAGGTGTGTGAATCCAGCCTGCCTTTTTTCTCAGAGGCCTACGAGGAAACCTGCAAAAGGACAAGATGAAGGGGCAGAAGTTTGTTATTTTTTAAAAGATGAGCCACAGTCAATCAGCTTCATTCCTGGCCCCAGCCAGAGCAATAACAATCCTTTTGTTGGTGATGTGGGTTTTTTTCCCAGATACATGTGTGGAACAGAGGGAAAGCCCATCTGTGGGCTAGAAGCGCTCATGAGGTTATGGCCAAAATCAATGTATCAGTGGTGTCCTCCAGGCTTTCTCCACCTCGACTCTTCTTTAGAGAACTCTCCTTGGGTTTAGAGCTCCTAGTTCTGGTAGTGGCTTTTCTGGGAGAACATAAGCTATTTCTTTAACCATCCTCTACCCAATTTTCCTCAAAAATACTACAAAATAAGGAGAAAGGATTTATTATTTGCAAGAGCATCGATACCCTTGAGCTGAGGTCTCTCCTGACAGGTAAGGATTTATGCATTTTACTTTTGTCTAACCACCACTGGCGTGTGACTCTCAGCCCTTTGGTGTCCAGGCATCTTCATTGCAAAAAAGCACAAAACTCCTTTGTTATCTGGTTCCTGCCTTGCAGCCCAAATCAGATTCAGGGGATGACGAGCCGTGCCCTGCTTGACCTGACAGTGTTTTTAAGTCACATCTCGTCCTATTTGCTTGTCTCCCTGCTGGCCAGGGGTTATTTCCACGTGCGAACAGGCTGATCTGGCTACTCTCAGCAGCTGCTCAAGAAAACGCCGTGGAAATGGTGGAAATAGCATGAAAGCTAGCAACCCTGCACTGAGATGGATGTGATCCCCTCTCTTCAGATCACCAGTGCTGGTGTGTGGTGTTTGGGCAGCAAAATGCCTGGATCCAAAGTAAGGGGGCCCTGTGCCTTCTCCTCACACCCACACGCCCGCTGTGCTTCAGTTTGCAAAGCAGCAGAGACGAGTGGTTTTGGTATCTTTGGGCAGATCTCGTCTTTGTTCTCCATGTTTCGTGCTGCCTTGTTAGTCACGAACGCCGTGGGCTGTGGGCACAGAGAGCAGTGGTGGTGGCTCCCCACTCCAGCCTTCCCATCGCCTGATGGGGCTGAGGGAAGACCTTCCCAGGGTCTCCTTCAGCCCTTGGGATCTGGTTTCCTTCTCCCACCCTGCGAGCCAGTGTGCCCGATCCGACAACAAATCTGGCACAATGTCCCTTCAGAAAACAGAGGGCATCAGTGCTGTGTCCTGATCTTACTCGTCCAAAGAACCCTTTTCTGCATATGGGTACGTGGACCTCAAAGGACCTGTTGAATGTGAACGTGAGACACGACGCATTGAACATCATCTTCTGACTACTGGCTCTGTCTACACCTTAACAGAGAAAAATAAAAGACACTTCACAATACAGTTGGAGATGGGCCCAAGCCACAAATTCAAATATGAATGAAGACAGAAGGTGTTTGGCTCCAGGGTTTTGGTTCTAGTCCTTAAATAAAGCAACTTAATTTACAGTGTTCTTGGCCCAGAGGAGCTCCTGAGAAGGAACGAAAATCCTCGTCCAGAAGTTATAGGTTTCACGTGGAAATCTGCAGATGAGAAGACATTGGGCCAAATCATCAGCAGAGCGCCTTGTCATTTAAATCACTGCTGCAACATACTTTCACTTGACATTGGCACACACTGTCTCACTACACCTACATAACTGTTTTATAAATATACTTTGTCCTGGCAAGATGCAATCCCAAAGGATAAATTAATAATAAGCCACATATACGTACACGCAATGTTCAGAATTGCATAACAGTTTCAGAGACGAACAATAGCTGTAAAGTTGGGCAAAAAACTATTTTGTTTCAGGTCCCTTGTCAATGGGCACATCCCCATTCCGTGTGGCTAATATTTACTGGATTTAGTGTTGCATGGACGGAATGTGACTCATGGTAAAACAGGCAGACGCTGCCCAACTTAGAAGCAACCCACTTAGCGCGTTGAAAAGGCACCGAATTAGCTATTTCCTCAGAGAGATTTGAACAGCCTTTTCGCATGAAACACGCTTCAGGGTGCAGGGTGTATTCCCTGTCTCAGTCTTCTCAGTTCTTCATCTTCGTGGCACGGGCATAATTCTTTTCATGGTTCTGCCATAGTTTCTACACGCAATAAGCAGTATCACATCTAAACAACAGCATTACCTTCTTCCCTTGTTTCCTCTGCAGCCTACCAAAGCCAGGGACTCTCCTTCTTTTGGCAAAGCCTGTTTTCCTCCTTTCTGCTCCCAAGCCACCTGAAGGGAAAGGGATTAAGATGGAGAGAGTTGCGCCGGCTGCAAGCCCGGCTGTTTGGTGAGAAGAGATGGGGCGGCTGCAAGGTTCCCACAAAGTGGAGGCTCCCTCCAGCCAGGGCTGATGACGGCTTCTGCCTGGCACACCCCAGATGCCAGGTCCCGGGGGTGGAAATGTAGGAACAGCCGAAAGCAGCTTCAGACTCCCCTGCCAGGGCAAGAAAGGAAATCGTATGGGGCCTGGAGAGAGACGAGGCTCTAGCCAAGGGCTTCAGATTTGGTGAGGGTCTTTCTGCAAAGAGCTTCTTTAGGTATTGCTAGTAGAAAACCACCATGCTTCTATGGCCTCACACTGGGCACATTTCCCTGAATAGAGACATTTTCCTAGTAGTCGTCTTTCTGTACATGTCCCCAGTGGAGATGCTGGGAGCATCCTCTACCTGAGGAGCAGGGACATGAGATGTGGTCCCCTCAGTCTTCCCACCCGACCCACTGCCTGGACTGCTCCTCCTTCTGCTGCCAGGGTAGCCTTTCTGCCACCACACTGTGCTGCTGGCAGGATCTCTAAACGGTCCCCATGGTCACACCAACTGACTTCATCCATGGTCTTAATCAAATTTAGGACATTCTCTTTCCACATTGCCCTGAGGTAGAGCCATGAGCTTGACTTAAGATGGGTGTCAGGTTCCCTGTGTCTCTCCAGCACTTGGGGATGAGTCTCCTTTGAACTTTTTGAACCTGTCCAACGCATGGTGGGAGAAGCCAACCCATGCTTGCCGGCAAGCAGTTTGTTTCAGAGCCCTGTTGTGTGCATGCCTCCTGCCTGGATCTCCTGGTCAAGCGAAAACAAGAGACCAAGCTCATTGTGCTTCTTGCACTTGGTCCGAAATAGAAATCAAACTGAGAAATGGACACATGATGATGTCTGTGCCTGGAACACCCCAAAATCACACACTGAATAATCAGAGCTCCCTTTACCACCAAGAAAAAAAAAAACCAATAATCACATACTGGCTAAAATCCAAGTCACGGTGTTAGCAACCTGTTGCTGCTGATGGCAAACGAGCCGGGTTCTTGGCTGGCAATAATTGGCTGCATTCACATCCAGAAAGCCAAACTTGCACCTGTGAATCACAGCAAGGGTGCAGGCAGCGCCCAGCAGGCTGAGAGCAGCAAAGCAGGGGACTGTGATCTCACTTACACCACGGCAAACCCGAGTTATTTAAGTGGATTTCTTCCAAGTTTCTGCCAATATAACTAAAATCATAATCTGGCCTCTAGTCATTGCTTGATTCCAGGGCCATGGGAATATTTTCTGCTTGCTGCTGGGTGAACCATCCTCGCTGTGCCTCTAATTGGGAATTATTTTTTTTTTCCTCTTCACAGCAGTGCTCAAGAGAGGGTGGCAGACATAAAAGGAAAAAAAAAAAAAAAATCGCAGCCGTTACCAAAAAGCCGTCTATTTTCTGTGATTTTTATCGCGGGCAGACAGCTAACCCACACAGCTGGGTGCTGGTGCCTGCCCAGCCCGGGGAAGGGCTGATCTGGGCGAGATGCCCACCTGCGCTCGCCGTCGAGGGCAGCACGGCAGCCAGGGCAAGATAGCGCGGGCTGCAGCAGGGCCTGGCAAGAGGCAGACCCTGGAGAGCTTGCGCCGGCGGTTGCTAGCACATTTCTGAGCCAATTCCGTGGCTCCCCGTGCCAGCTGGATGAAGCTGGCCTCGGTACCCCCAGGGAATGGAGCTGCGCAGCGGGATGCGCCGCATGGTGCGGCGGGCAGCGGGAGTGGGAGGTGGGTGCTCCCTGCCCAGGGTGCAAAACTGTGTTAACCCTGTCGGCACTCCTTTCCTACAGTGTTCGGGTGCCCAGCCCCAGCACCTCCATCCCTTGAGACGTTCTTCCTCTCACCCATCATCAAGTGCTGTGCCTTTCCAGTGCAAAGGCTGGAGCTTGAGTGCAGGTAAAAACTGCCCTGGAGGTATTCCATGAGCGTTCAGCTCTGGACATGCTCAAATGACACCATGGCTGGCTGTCACTGATGCTGGGGGGTCCGAGCCCCTCTTCCTGCTCTCTCTGAGCTGCAGGGGTCAGGCTCAGACCCACGGGCTGACTCCAGAAATACAGCTGGCTGTGCTTCACCTTGCTGAAGGCTGCTCCCTCTCCTCCTGGGACTCCGTGTCCCTGCTAGTGGCAAATCTCTTCTTTGCCCTTGGTGCCAGGCAAATCTGCCCTCAGGACCCGCTTGGGCAAGCGGCTCCAGAGCCACCTCCTCCAGAGTCTGCCTCCCAGTTATTTTGCTGGCACCATACTTGTGTGTGTTGGGACAGGTCGGGTAGCTGCAGGGCTGCCCCTGAAGCCTGTCGAAATGCCAAGGTTTGCAACAGGATTGGGATCCTCGACAGGGAAATCAGCTTCCATGACACTGGCCAGCAAAGCTGGGTCAAACTGAGTCTTTTGGTGCTCAACATCTTCCACTTCAGGCTGAAGGAAGCCTCTGAGGGCACAACCAAAGGCAGACGCAGTGTGGGAATCAGCTCTGAAATATGCTGCCCTGGAGAGGGATGTGAAACAACCTAGGAAGACCCCATGTGTAGGTCACCCCCCTCAATGCCCCCCGTGCTCGCTGTCCCTGCACAGCACTGCTAGGACGGGAAACGAGGGTCCTTCCACAGCAGCAGCTCAATGCGATTTGCAGAGCAGGGGAGTGGTTGCGAAAGACGGTTTGGGGAGAAACAAAAACCCAGTTGGAAATTTCACTACCAATATCTGTGACGCAGAGCTGAAGGCTCACGCCAGGCCGTTGGGATTTGGCAAGAAAAAGTCCTGTCCGCTCCCTCATGAGAGCGGTGGGGACCTCAGCTGGTTTCGCTCCCAAGGCATGACGCCAGTTGTCTTGAACGATACCCAGTTTCCACGTGTCTTTGCTCATGTTTGCAGACTTTTGAGAGTTGCATAATTTCCCCTTCCACTGTCGCACTGGAGAGGGTGGACACTAGCACTCTTCCCAGCCCCAGGGTCAGATGGCTCAGCCTTTGAAGATATTTCCTTGGAGTCCTTGTTCCTGAATTTCTTGGCCTCTTTGAAGTTTCCCCTTGATGTTAGTGCGTATCTGGGTGACTCAGTTCCCTCCCTCTCTGAGCAAGATCAAATCTTGTTTGCCAACTTTGTCTTACATCCCCCTGCTTAGATAACTGCCAGATACGTGGTCTTAGGCCACTGAGTTCAACGACTCTGAATTTCTGGGGGACTTTGCCTATACCATCATTGTCTCATTCCTTCTTGTTGGTAGCACATTTCCCTGGCATGGGGGTCTTTGAGGCATTCCTGCTTTCTGGAGGTGAAATCCTCCAGCCCAGCTTCATAGGTCTTAGGATTTCCACCAGCCTCAAAAACAGGGCGTTTTACCCTCATTTGCTTCCCACAGTTTTGCTGTGTGGGTCAGAAATGAGGTTGAAAGAGCCAAAATACCTCCCCCTTCTTAAGAACCTTCTTAAGAAAAACCCCTTCGACGTTTTTATTCCTTCTTCAGGAATTGCTTCTTTGCTCGCATCTTTTCTGGAGGACTTTTCCAGCTGCAGTTTTCTCCCAACAATGTGGTGGTCACCTTCAACAAGTGGTGCTGAAGGTCCCACCCAAGCTGTGATAAGCAGGAATCAGCTTTGACAGCTTCACGCTGCCCAAGGTTTGCACGAGCCATGCACGTTGGGCTTCGATGTCCAACCTGCAGCCACGGTGACAAGCAGCCTTACAGCAGACCTTGCTGCCACGCAAGTATTCAGACACAGAAGTATTGGGGAGGTGCCCTTATCTGACATCCATTGAGGCCTTTAGTCTGGGAAGGAATTTGCTGCAGGTCACAGAAAACCAGTGGATAAACCCAGGATCCTCACCATCTCCCAGCCCTGCAGCGCCGGTCTCTTGGGCACATTTTTCACCAATGTAGGTGTTCATGTTCTTCTGGCTGAGGAAACTGGGCTCTCTCTCATCTTCCTCTCCTTACACCCACTGACCTCCGAAAGCTGGAACCCTTTGGAAAGAGTGGGAATTTAAACGCTAAAAGCTAGAGGGCAGAAACCAGAGCCCGTCCCTCGCTCCGCTGGCACTGCTGCAATTAAGTGCTGCGGAGTGAGAAGGATGAGATGGGGAAACCCAAGATAAACAGGCTCGTATTAGCACTGGTATCCCGAGCCAGCGATGACTCTGCTCCCCCGCGAGAACAAAACCCCCCTGAGCCAGCGAGCCGGACCGCTTGCGGAGCTACAACAAAGGATTCAAACGTGTTTCCTCTTGGAACAGGATGAAGCGAACCATCTGCAACCCCATCCATCGGGCAGGTTTTCGGCCCCCCTCTCCCCCCCGCTTCCATCCAGAGCAGTTCTGCTTCTCATCTACATTCACCCTCCCCTTTGAAAGCAAAGCTTCCTGCTCCGGGCTATTTCTGACCTCCAGAGCTGGGCTGCCAAGCTCCCAAGGACAAGATGGCTGAGGCTGGCTGCTGGGGCAGGGCAGGGGGTTGCAGAGCCCGGGATGTCCAGGAACACGTTCCAGAGGCGGCGGATCTTTTCTCATTGGAACGAGGCGAGGTGCTTCCCTGGTCAGTCGGGTCCAAGCGGACAATGACCCCCTCCAATTGACGAACAAGAAATGGCCGTTGTTTGGTGCCCTGTTTTCAGACATTCTGGTATTTCTGCATGTGCATTTATTCCCTCCTATTCACACGGATGTCTAACTAGGCAGCAGCTGTAATGTAATACCAGAGTCCTGTATATAACTCTGAAAACAACACTGGAGCAGGCCTATTATCGTGAGACCAATCTGAGCAGGAAATATTATCATTACCAGGGGGCATTATTTTTTCCAATCACACTTCATATCAGTTGTCATCAAACCCTGTGTTTTATATAGTGTTACAATAGCCACGGTTGCCATGAATTGTCTCTGGATGGACTGTAAGTATTAAAAACAAAATAAGAAGCATATGTTGGAATGTCTGAAACTAGTAGACGAAACTCAAGGCTTTGACAACGTTACGGGTTTTTTGGAAGGAGCCAGATTTTAGCAATAACATTCCACTTTTGTTAGTCTACCCACCAGCATCTAACCTGCCCTATAACATCTCACTCAAGTTTACAATTTCCTTCACCTCCTGTTCCTCTCTAATGTAAACTCTTTGGCTTTTCTCGAACGTGTGGCTTGGAAGAGGAATAGCTGAGGCTCCAGCCTCTCAGGTGCCAAGTGGAAACCTTCCTTCACAGCGGACGGGCAATATCAAATGTACAGCCTAAGGAAAGTGCTTATCCATAGCTCTTCCCCCCCCGCCCCACTCCTGCTCAAGCTGTAGCAAAATGTCAAAGGCATGATGCACACATTCCTTTGAAGCCATTCCATCGCCTGATGATCCATTTCGCTTACGAAAGGAATGTACGCTCGGTGCTGTGATTTTTGTTGGAGGCCTCACCAGCAGTGTAATAACTGCGAGGAACACTGCCAGGTTTCCCCCCCTTCCTTACGCATTCCAAAACTTCCATCCAATGAGCAATAAATAGCAAAAAAATATTAATTACCCAAAGGAAGAATTCTCTCCTGAACAAATATTGGCTTTGTGACGAGAAGGAGCTTGTGAAATGTGTGTTTGCCTACCAAGCCCACTCAGTCTATTTCTGATTCCCAAAGAACATAATGACCTATGTGCCAGATTTTATTTTGGCTTTTTTTTGCATGGCCAGCAAGAACTGTAACAAACATACAGGAAGGAAAACACTCTATTGTTGCTCTTGGTCTTTTGGTGGTTTTTTGTTCTGTGCTTTTAACTGTGCTTCACTTCTGGAGCTGCACGAAAAAAAAAAGTTGTTCTCTTTTAACCAATTCACCAGTTGTCCCAGCTTTTTCCTAACTCATTCACTGCTTGAAAATGTTCAGTAAATGAGTTTGGGAGAAATTAGTTTTGAGCTATTATATGCCACACACACAAACACATCCATATTTTTATATATATATTCACAGCTACACAATAGGGGCTTGACCCTGGATCCACCATGGGTTAATGTATGAAAGCCCCCATCCCTGCTCCAAAGCAAACATGATGGTCTCCATCCTGTGCAAAGTGCTGTGTACAAGGGTCAGTCTTTGTCTGAAAAACTTGGTGTTAAATGAAGGTGAATAACCAATGTTTTGGGTCCGGTGGTGAACACCATCTACCCTCATTGCTGCCACCCACCCTGCAGGAGCTCAGCTCTGAGCTCAGCTGCTGGAGATACCACAAGCAGCAGCTGCGGTGAGCATGTGAGTGGCTGAACGTGGCCAGAAAAAAGGGCCAGCTAGCCCAGTACCCAGCAGCAACCAAGCACGGATGCCACGGGAGGGATAGAAGAATTGGAACAGGAGGTGATACTTCCCCCAGGATCTCCCCCAACCTCAGCCTTTTGCAGCTCAGGAACTTCCTGAGCTGGATGTGGGTTTTCTCTGGTTAATAACCCTTTTCCATCAACTCCTCCAGTCTCCCTTGGAACCTGCAAACTGAGAAATATCCTGCAGACCAGGAGAGAAAGAGGGGAACTGGGAAAAGGGAGTGTTTCTGCTCACTCTTTGGTCTGCCGGATGCAACCCCCTTCCTCCAAACGGAGGGGGCTCTCGGTACTCAGCGGGAAGGGCACAGGGCACAAGGCATCAGCAAAACCAGTGGGCAGCCCATGTCACCCATGAGAATTATTGTGGCTTTTCAGTACTTAAGGGGGCTTATAAGAAAGATGGCCACAGACTTTTTAGCAGGGCTTGTTGTGATAGGACAGGGATAACGGCTTTAAACTAAAAGAGGGCAGATTTAGACTATATATAAGGGAGAAATTTTTTACACTGAGGGTGGTGACACACTGGCCCAGGTTGCCGAGAGAGGTGGGAGATGCCCCGTCCCTGGAAACATTCGAGGTCAGGTTGGATGGGGCTCTGGGCAACCTGGTCTGGTTGGAGATGTCCCTGCTCACTGCAGGGGGGTCGGACTAGATGGTTTTTAAAGGTCATTCCCAACCCAAACCATTCTACGATCCCGTGATTCTGAATTGGGCACGGGTGGCCCCAGCTCCCTGCTCAGGGGTGGGTGAAGTGGGCTGCAGGAGCAGGGGCTGTGAGCCCAGTGTCTCTGCTGCTCAAGGAAGCACGACTTTGTGTCCAACCACTACAGCTGGCCCCTACTCAGACGCAGACCTTGGATCCAGGCGCTGGAGGAGCTGGGGTTGATGGCCAGAGCTGTGCACACCGCTGACAGCTGGGAAAGATGCATCTATGCTCTCTGTCAGGAGAAGCTCCAGACCTCAAGCTGCTCACCCCACACGCACACAAGCACCAAGCCAGCACGGAGACAGCAGAGCCCAGGTGTGGGAGAGGGGACAATTCCCTCTGTGGTGCACAACCTGCACTTCAGGGGCGGACACAAACCAAGTGTAGGTCACCCCACTGCAGGACTCCGATGGCATTTCCCCAGCAGGTCCCACAACCCCCAGAGATGCTCTCAAGCTTCCCTTTGTAACCAGCTCAAATAATTTGGTCTTACAGGAGCTGAAAAACCATCTCAGTATTTGCTCCGCGCCTGGCTGGTTTTGGGGCTCTTCTTTTGGGAAAACAAACAAACAAACAAACAAACAAACAGAAAGCCAACACTGAATGCAACTGGAACAGAGAGAGAGGTACTTGGAGGAGACCAGGAGAGAGTCCAGGTCTGCGTAGCTCCAGGGTGTGGTAACCACAGTCCCAGGACATGGCATGCTGGCCCTCTCCTGCAGAAGAATTTTGAGTCTAAGAAAATGATGGCAGCCTTCCTGAAAGCAAAGCCTGCCTCAAAACGCTCAGAGGAGACCACCCAGAGAAGAGGTGCCTGGAGATCCCCACGAGCAAAACTCTTACATCCTAAGCGATCCCTCATATAAGTTGCCCAAGGCAGGACAAGATCCATTCATAGGTTGTGCCCTTCCCTGCTGCTGGGAGCCAGTTATATTGTAAGAGCAGTCAGCAGTTAGGAGTGGTTACATAGAATTATTTATCTGCATAGAGATCTTTTTCATGAACAGAATAGCAAATCTTTTCATTCAACAATTTTCAGACAAGAGCCATTTGTTAATGTGACATTTTTCAGCTGTATCAGTGCAAACATCCATCCATTTCGGTTTTCACATACAGAAAACTTCTTTCTTGCAGTTTCCAAATAAGAGGGGGAGGATGAATGAAAACTGGACATATTTTTGTTGCTGTTGTTGTTGTTGTTTGGGATGTGTTTTGCTGAAAAGGAGAAGGAGATCAAAATAAAATGTTGCTGTGACTCTTTAATTTAGGGGAAAGGCCATTTTTAACTGTCCAAAATTGCTTGATTCAATAAACGTTACCCAGCTGTAGTGTCATGCTTTGCTAATCAGATTTCAGAAGATGTTCAGCACAGTAGATCACACTGCCATGTCTTATCAGCTGAACTAAATGTTGTGGTTACACCGTGCAGCAATAGCACAACAGGAATACTTGGTCTTCACAGCCAGCTCTTGTAGGACCCTGAAGATTGCTGCTGGTTTCTCTGCACATCCCTAAAACCAGTTCAGCTCCTATTAGGAGGAAAAAGATGGGGATAGAGCGGGAAGGGGATCGAAATGGTCAGGAGCATCCCTTGGGATGCTTCAGGGCAGAGATCCATCTGGCCTTAGCCCCCTGTCCTCACCTTTCCCGCAGCAGTGACTGTCTAACGAGGGAAGTATGCAGTCCTCTCCGCTTGTCATGTTTATTCTGCCCTTGTGCTGCAAACTTACGATTTCTGATCATTGCCTTTTCTTTTTTTTTTCCCCCCATGCTTGTCTACCCTTTCAACAGTATTCCTTTCCCCTTCACCAACGGATGTGAGAGCGGATTACAAAGCGATTCAGCTGGAAAAACTGCCAAAAAATGAAACGATCTATTAAATTGTTTTCTGCACAAAAATCCAAATTCTGGCTTAAATTTCTAGAGCTGGAATACCACCGGGGGAATTATATCCAATTATATCCAAGTTATCTCCAACCGCTGGGTAGTCATATTTTCTCCTGGTATGTTTCCCTGACCATGATTGGGGTCTTAGCAGAAGATAAATTTCTTTTAGTTTGATGCTATCCCTGGGGCTCTTGTGGTGTTCCCATGTAAAAATTTGCTTGCGATAAACCCCTTGAAATTTACTCCATGTAAAGAAATAAACTGATTTGATAAACAGCACTCATTACACCAAAGTAAGAATAGGCTTGATTTCTATCATGCAAAATCAGATTTGGTGTCAGTGTTCGAATAGTAAACAGGAGGTTTCATGGGAAAGCTTGCTTGTTTGCAGCAGGTAGGATGCCTTTGAATGTTTTGGGTGTGACTCATTTGACAAGAGCAGACACCTAAATTTCCCATCTGAGCCAGTCTCCCCAGTCTCCCTTTGCAGTCCATGGAGATCTCATCAAGGGACACCAGGACTCGTCTCCTCCACAAGCAGGCAGCTGAACCTGGCCTGATGCCCTGTGCTCACAAGTCCTGATGGTGGCAGGGTCCCAGGTGGTTAGCAGAGGTGTTGGGTTGTAAAGCATGATGAATTGAATGTGTTTTTTTCATCCTGAAGTGAATTCTGGTGTTACGGCATGCTGGAGGGCATGTTACCAGCAGAAATGGTAAACCCAAACCTCGTGCCTCTGCAAGAACAAACCTCTTGGTTCTGTGTCAAGTTTAACCTCAGCACAGATCTGTGTTCATCGTGGACTCTCTAATTTGATGCAAAGTATCCATGAACACAAGGTGGTTTGTCGTGTTCCCATCACTCAAGAGGTCGCACCCTTAGCTAGCTGGGGCTGCATGCAAGGCCTTGTGTCTGCAAGGAAGACTTGGCCAAAATCTCATTATTCTCGCTCAAACCTTAAATTGGCAGCTGGGTGTCTTTGGGGTAAGATGTCCCCCTGCCTGGTCTGGTGGCCAGCAGAGTTGGGGATCAGAGGTGGTCTGGGAGTGAGCTCAGCATGCCTTGGGCACTGACGGAAGGACAGACCTCCCAAAATAGCCACCACAGGATTAATTCATCCGCTCCCCAAGCTGCGAAGGGAGAAACCTCCTGTCTTGCTAGCAGAAAGACATCTCTTCTTGGCCAAGGGGTCTCTGTGAATGTCTTGGGGCAGGTGGGAATCACAAGGAAGAGTTGGTCTGGTTTGGCTGAAAGATAAATCACCTTTTCCAACCAGCACCTGGAGCTGTCAATATCCCGGTCACACCTGGGCATTTTTGGCAAAAGGTCCAATTTGCACCTGTGGTCTGCTTTGAAATCCACCAAAATGTATGCATTATTTCCACCTCCCGCTCTTCTCCTGCGCTGATGATCTGTATTTGAGCGACGCACAGACTGAAGACACACCACGTAATTCCTGCTGGTAAGGCAGAGACAGCCTGTCTTATCCCTGTGCCTTGCATCCTCTAACACAATGTGCTGTCGGTTATAAATGAACCTGAAATTCATGTAGCATCAGACTTTCCAAAATCCAATCTTGACCAAGTCTCACATTCTGAATAGATTAGTGGGTTTTTTGGGGGGTTGTTTTTTTTTTTTTGTTTGGTTTTTTTTGTGTTTGTTTGCTTTTTTTAAAAAAAAAGCCCTAACCAGTTGAAAAATGTTAAAGGGAAATTACAAATGTTATGCTTGTCTAAACAGGAGTCACTCTGGGAAACACACTACAGACATATTAATTTCTGGGCAACTTTTTCCCCCCCTCATCCTGTGTATACTCAGACGAGGAATGCTCTGTTTTGGCTAACTCCCATCTCCTAATACGCACACTGCTTATCAGAGATGCACTAGTTAAGGTGGAGGAAATTAAGGTGACCTCTACTAGTTCAGGTCTTCATGCAATTTGAGATGGTCATTAGTCACATATTTTGGCATGCTGTGAATTAAAGAGAGACTCAGACTTCCACAGTAAGAGAGACTCAGACTTCCACACTATCTCAGACCTTTTATTTTATATTTTGTTCTCCCTTTTATGACTGAACACCCAAGAAGGTTGTTTTATTCATCTGACTCTTAAAACTGATCACCTTACACAGTTTAAAACAAATCTGTAGGTCTTCTCTGCCTCTTTTGGCTAATACTGTGTGAAAAGTCCTTCCAGACTCTACAGGAAAAAATGTTTCTCAGCTATTAATCAAGGAATTGATTTAGGAATTTTGCTCAGGGAGACAACTTAGCCCTCACGCAGGGAAAGGGCCATAAATCTGCAAGAGGAAGAACTTCTGGGTCTCTGTTACTCATCCTCTTCCTGCCCACAAAAACAGAGTGACTTTTGCAGCCCAGATGCAGGAATTGGCTCCGCAAGAGCGGCAGGGAAATCCCCGCTTCCCTCTTGCTGTGGAGGACCCACGGTTTGCACACGTTTGGCTGGAGCCAAGGAGGAAAAGGCAGAAAATAAGGTAAAAATCACCCTTGGACTCTGCACTCTGTGTGCTGTCACACGCTCTCTGATGGAGAGCAGAAAATGCTGCTGTGACGACACCCACACTTGTCCCCACGCGTGGATCTAAATGCTGCGCAATCAGATGTCACCAAACTTCCCTCTGCAACACGGCTGGACCCACACCACCTCCCTAACCCCGACAGCAAGGCTTCACAGACCACCTCCACCACCACCACCACCTCATCCCACCCTGGCCAGTGCTTTGACCACAGCTGAGCTGCCCCTTAGGGACAAAATCCCCAAAACAGAAAACCCCAACAGAAAAAGTTGGTAACTGCAATGGGGAGCAGCCAGGGGCTGGGAGAGGCACTGATTTTATGCCTTTACAGCTAAAAAGGGCTCTGCACAGCTGATTTGAATAAGTTATCTCACTGTTAAACACATCTTCCTGTTAGGGAAAACATTGCTCATGACTGAAAGGGCTAGTAATCACTTTTTGAAGCTGACTTGTGTGGGCCTACCTACTTTTTGCCTCTGTCCAAAATAGCACAACTCCCACTGACTTACTAGAAATATTAAGAACTAATGACTCAATTCCTAAGAATAATTTCTGGTGTCTCTATTTATAGATAAGCCAGCCCTAAGCTCAAAAGCACTGGCAACACCCAATCTTCTATTTTTCCATCATGCTTTGATATCACACTGGAATAGCCTGGAAATCAACACTTTCCACCGCTCCTTGTTTCTGGATATCTGCTCTTTCCAATCCAGAGAGCTCGCAGCACTTGATTTCTCAGGAAGGGACATGAGCCGTTAACTATTTTCGGGAAGTGTCTGGAAGCTCAGTTTAAAATAGAAGTGGAGATGCTGGAGGACAGATGCAAACTCATCCTTTGGTGGTGGATTAAAGACATTAGAGACCACATTGACAGGGCAACTGGTAGACTGGTTGTGTCGCTGTTGGAAATGATGTGGGTAAAGGCAGTCATGTTGTGGGGCTGAGGATGGAGAGGCAGGGGATGGAGAGACAAGACATGGAAAGGCAGGGCATGGAGATGTAGAGGTTGGAAAGGCAGGTCATAGAGATGCAGCCCTGAAGCTATTTCAACTTATGGCAAGCAAAGGACCTTCAAACTTCCCCAAACCTGAATATTCAGACCAACTCAGATCACTTTTGACTGTCCTTTTCAAAGGTAATCTGTGATCAGGACAGATACTAGCCAGGCATCAAAAAACTGAGGCAAGAAAGTCACTTTTGGGCATTCAGACCAAAGAAATCAGTAGTGTGTATCTGTAACCAAATAATGAAAATAAACAGCTACTCATTTTAAAAACTCTGTAGAAACAGCTATTTGTACCAGGAATCTCCAATGCCACTTGTCCCCTTTTGGGACTATAGCATACCTGTTGCTTTAGGGCAAAAAACATACTTGCTCATGTTTATTATTTAGAGGGGTGATCCCATCGCAAAGGTGTTAGCAAAAGGATGAGCTGCATTTTCTCCTCCATGGTGCTCAGCCCGGTGCCTCCACACCTACTGCCATGGCCAGCAGAGTAATGTAAGGTTACAAAGCATGACGATGCAGTGGTGACGTTGATGACTTCAGTGCCAAAACATGTTCACCATTTCTTTGGAAATTCTCTGCTGAACACCTTCTTGCCCTTCCTCGGTCCCGCCACGGGCTCGGCAGTGAGAAGCAGGATGCTGACAAGGCCAGCGTGTGACTCATCCTCTGGGAAACTGAGCGTGGTGTGGCTTTCTGAGGAAAGAACCCATGAGTAAGGCCTTTTTTCCCCGCCACTTTTTCTTTTTTTTCAAGGGGAATCAGGACCTGTAGGACACACAAATGAAGGTCACACACATCAGGCTGCCAGGGAAGAGGGGTGCTGCAGGAGTCCTGGTGCTTCCCCCCTGCTCAAAAGCCACAGGGTTTAATGGTGTAGTTGGGGGATACTGCTTTCACAGGTTACAAAAGCCCATTTGGGGCCAAGAGAAATGATATCAAATAAAACGCTTCTCCTGACAGCTCACTGGCAGCAAGTGTTTCTCAGATGTTGTCGCCTCTCCTGAAATGGTGGTTTTGAACAGCATTATTTTAATTGCATGCTCGAATGTTGCAGGCTATTGTGAGGAGGCTGGGATACACATGGATCACACCAGGTTTGAAACAGCAGCATTGCCTTTTGAAAACCAATGGTGTTTCTTTCCCCATAGGGTTTTAATTTTTTTTTTTTTTTTAACCAGTTCTGCTTAATTACAGGTTCAGACAGCAAAACCAGTCTATCTCTGATTTTTAGGAGAGATGAAATAAGCCTTTCAGTAACAGCACCTCCCTGCCACATCAGGTGCTGTGAACCTGTTGCTATTAGCAATTATTAGTCACGTAGATGCTTTGCCAACAACACTGACACACGTGCCTGGATGGGTTACTCTTTTGGTTGGAAATCCTCTGCTCAGCAGCCTCTCTGAGCATCCTCCTGCCATCAGCCAGCCCACACTCCCCAGAGACTCCTTGCTAACCTCTCCTGGTCATGGTGACATGAGTTAGAGCCAAGATAATACTTACACAAGCTCATTTTGGCGACGACCAGTGCAAGGAGGTGAGCCAACAGCCCCAAGATTGGGAGGAAAGTAGCCTCCAAAGGGGGTTACAAAGGGTGTCATAGGGAAGGCTGGTGGGACCTGGCATCTTCTGCCAGGATGGAGGGTCTCAGAGGGGCTGTGAGGCCTGTCCACAGTGAACTGGGGACTTGCCAAAGAGCCTTCCCAGACGCATCTCCCAAAGGAAGGCAGAAATAAAGCAGGAAGCCAAGAAAAAGTCAACCCAGTTTCCTAACGGGTGGGGAAAGGCTGGAGTAAATATTTCACCTCCTCACGTTATGTCAAGTGAAGGGGTTAAAAATAAAAGAGAAGGAGCCAGTCCCTGTGACAGGACAGCATTGGTGAACGGGTCTGGGGAAGGGGAGCGTGGCAGTGTCCCCCAAATCACTACCCAGCTTTTGCAGGAGAGGTCACCCCGCTGGCAGAGCTTGGTGTAGAGACAGTTAAGATTCATGCAGGTGTTTCCCTGGAATAGGCACTGTCAGGTACCTTTGCAGCCTTGATGACCATCTGGTTACTATAAAGAACGGTTTATGGGATCTCATCCTGTTTTTTTGACTACTATAACATAAGTATTGAGAGCCTGTAAGTTATGGCTTCATAAAAATAACAGCTTAATAATGAGAAAGACTTTCTCCTTCCAGACCATGGCAAATTCAGGTGTATTCCCCCCCCTCCACTAGGACTGTAAAACGAGACAAAAGAGACCCAGGCATCTAGGGGGAAAACCAAAACCCTGCAAACCTCTCAGAGCTCTGTTTTACAGCAGTGCACAAGCACAGCTCGAAGCTGTTCGCAGGGCAGGACTGAACACCAGCCCCCATTTTGAAGGAGGGGAAACTGAGGCACCAAGCTGTGAAACAGCTTGAACAGCATCATCCAGAAAATCAGTGGTCAGAGCTACACGTCTCACACCGCTCTGTGCTGCTGTAATTAAAGGTAACAGCACAGCTACCCAAAGGTTGTCCCACTTTATCGCAGCGATATTTAGGCTATGACTTGGTATTTCAAACTGCTTTGGTATTAGCAGAAAGCAATAACCCTCTTCTGACCCAATTTCCCCATGTTTTATAGGGCAGCAGGGCAGTGTGTAAATACATGGTTTTCTTCTTTCAAGAAGTGGCTGCTAGATCTGGCCCAAAATTGTTTTTGTTTTTTTTTTCACCAAGGTAAGGATGGGGGAGGCCTTGTGCTGTACATTTGTTTAGGACACTGGAATCTTGGATATGTAAAATCAATGGCTTTGTGTTTTTTTCTTGGGCATTCCTCTCAAAAACATTCCCTGAATTTGTTCTTGCAAGAAAAGTTTTTCCTACAAATATTTGAATGAAAGATCGCAATCCAGGTAGCTGAATTTTGGTGGGGGATGAGAGGAGCGTGCAGCACTTTCCAGTTAAAATTAAGCTCAATTTCCCTGAGCTGTTTAGTCTTACACCACCACCATCTCAAGAAATCCGCAAACACAGCCTGCGAACTCCTTAAAGCAAGCTTTTAAAGACAATGCAATTATTTATGGAAGGAAATCAGTAGGTATCTGCTTTCTCAAACATCAGGGAAGAGTTGATATGGACATAAGGACTGCAAATGGCCTTCTGTAGGTGAAGGCCACAGGCAAGCACAGGACAGAGCACACACTCTACGCAGAAAGAAGCATAAGCATGCGTTTAATATGGTGGCCTGTGTCTTGAAAGACCCAGTTTTGGTTCCAGCCCTTACAGACAAGCTGCACGACCTGCAGAAGGTCACACAGTCCCTCAGTTCCCATCAAAGGGAGCTGCCAGGAGGGTAACCACGTGTGAGGTGGTGGGGTTGTGGGGGACGCTGGTAAGAGCTGGTAGGTTGGGAGGGAGTCATCTGCGCTGATTGTAGGTTTCTGTAGCACAAATGTCTCCCAGTCAGCCAGGCTTTCCAGGCAAAGGGGACAGGTATCTCATCTGAAAACAGGTGAACCATCCTCTGGAGGTGCCCGTTTCTCTGAAGGGATGGACCAGACACGCAAGCCTAAGGTTGAGCCTTGGGGAAGGGGGACTGGCCGGCCTCACCTACACAGGGATGGTTGGGACTGCAGCTTCGCATGGTGTGGGGGCACCCAGGCATCTGGTCTTCCCTAGACCCTTCTTTTGCAAATTAATTAGCGAAGAATGGAGCCATGGTGAAGAGACACCCGACCAAGACCCACGCTGGCTGTGGGACCCTTTAATAACCTGCTTAGATAGCACAGAGATTAGTGCCCTGTGCAGGGGGCTCAGTGGTCCCGGAGACAGGGAAGACATCAGCGCTGCCATCATTTGTCTGCCAGGGAAAACTCCCTTTCTTTTTTCTTTTTCGAGACAAACCAGCTTGTGATGCCTTGAGATAGACTGGGGGAGCTCAGGAACCCGTCTGGGCACTGGAGACCATTGGCTGCATGTCTGGGAGGAGGCAGGGGTGGGATTATCTTTCTTCTGCCTCCAGTTTGACCTCCTTGCCAGCAGATTGTTCTGATTTTCCACATGGAGGAGTCTAGGGACCCTCTCGAAAGTTCAAATTCCCGTCATCTTTCCTACCAGCAGCAGCAGAGCTCTGGGCTTCTGCAAAGCCTTGTCTCACAGGGAGCTGGACTGCAGAGCAGCAGCCACAAACCCAGTTTGCTTCATGCACAAATTTGTGCATTTCCTGTCGCTTTTGTACCAGACCGTATGTTTTTTTTGCCGGTCAAAAATTTCCATGAAAAACTCGGAATTTGGGTTTGCATTTTCTGCTGGTTTTACCACCTCAGCAAAAGACCTGGGGGAAATTACTGAGATGATTTCAAGTCAGAGCATTTCCATTTCTCTTCTTGCAACAGAATTTTATTTCAAAATTTGTGTGCAGCGAACAACCAAAAAATCTTGCAAGTAAAAAAAAAACAAAGGGTTGCTTCTTTCAGATTTTTGCTTAGCTGAGAAAAGCAAAACATTTCCATCTCGAGTCAACCCGAATTCTTACATTTTTTTTTTTCACTTCCTTGCTTCAGCCAGCAAACCTGAAAGATCAGCTCTTTCCACAGCTTCACCTGACAGCCGCGTTGACTTGCTGGTGCAAGAACCCGGACTCGGGCTATCCGAGTGTTATCTGTTAATGCAATGCAACACAGTACAGTAAAACTCATCGGAATATCACGTACAGTCCTTCTGCCCTTCCCAGCTCAAGGAAGCATCGGGACATCTAAAACCAGAATTTCCCAGTCGGTGGCTGGAGCGCAGAGGCTCTACAATCACATATCTTAATAACAGGTCTTACCCAGCACGGGAGTGCTCGATGGCATGCACATTATTGCTTCATCTGCCCTGCTTGCAAACATTTATTATTCTCCATGACACATGCTGTAAAATTGCACTGAGGTAACTACGTCTAGTTAGTAATTTCTATTCAGATGAGCTGAAGGAATTAATGAATTTGGAAGACCTCAGATCTTCGGAGATAGGGACAGGTGATGGCATGCTTTAAAATAATCACTCTCAACTGTGCACAAGCTTGAAACCACCCTACTAATCATAGGCAATCTAAGTGCTTATCGGGGCAGAGGGAGAGCTCAAGCACCATTCAAACTCTCTAATAATGGTAAATGATTCCACAAATGCACGTGTCCAGGACTCGGACTGCTTCCAAAGCTAAGTGCTTATGAAAACTTGAAGTGCTCCACTGGTTTTAAATCACTGTGCAGGGTTGACTGATTTAAACTACCAGAGCACTTCTCTTTTTCTTCCATTTTCTTCTCACCCCCCACACCCCCCTTTCCCTTTCCTTTTTTTTTTTTTTTTTTTTTTTTTTTTAA
>VZSF01007395.1:80694-109266 GCA_013398295.1 Chionis minor
TTTTTTTTTTTTTCTCTTTTCTTTATGAACACTTCGATTTGGAAGCAAGTCAAACGCTTCAGCGTAGTGGTTCGAGACCATATTGAACTGATTTAGAAATATGGCGAAAAAAGAAACAGTAAATTATGGTTTAAAACTCTTTTGTTTCTGAGCATTTAAGAAGCAAGGATTGCTGCCGGAGCTGGGATGTATTAGCAAGGGCTGGAAGACGGCACTGGGTTGCAGGCAGGGACTCTTATCTGTTTGATCACATACCTACTGCAGGACAGATCTGCACCTTTGACGCGCTGATTTTTTTTCTCTGATCCTTAGTGGCCTTTTGCTGCAACTGGAAAAATTCCTCAGCTTGGAGTTGCAGTGCTAAAAGCAGCCCGAAATTTCCAGGTTGTACATGGAAAAGGGGAAAACACGCAGCCCCCAGTTGTTGTGGTTTTTTTAAGCCGTATTGCGGGCTTAGTCCTCTCCAACACCGACAGCGTCACAACCTGAAAGTGAAACTTTCTGGTGAACTCATACCTCTCAAAAGACAGGATAAAACCGAAGCAAACAGCATAAATAATGGAAAAGTGAATCAGACTTTAAAAATTCCATCCTGTTTAATAATTCAGAATGATTATAACCATGCTGAAGGAATTTTTTTTTTTAATTACTCCTAGCCTGGCAATCTCCCATTAGGGCGCACACATCTCCATCAAAAATCACCAGCTAACAAGAGCTGCATTAGTGCGAGACAAGCAACAAAGTACGTCCCTTTGGCTGTTTATTCACACCAGCGACCTGCGCAGCCTTCCCGCAGGGACGGTCGTGGGACCAGAGCCCTGCCCCTGGCTGCAGCCACGTTCTGGTTTGCATAAAACATTCAAAATAAAACTCCCTCGGAGCCAGTAAATCGAAGCTGCTTGTCACCCTTGCTGGGAAATGAGTGCACCGGGAAGGAAACCGAGCTCACGGTCGCAGGCATGAGCTGAGGTTTCCCTCTCATGTAATGTGGCGAGGCTGAGGGACCGATACAGCCACAGCAAGTGGGGGAAACGAGGACATGGGAGCATGCCAGGCTGAGTGCTGAAGACAATATTGGCAGAGCCTGAACAATGAGTCCTGCCTTCCTAAAACGATGTTTAGTGGCTCGTTTAGTGACTCAGGCTGTGCACACTACCTGTACCCTCCTGTAGGAAGCTGCAGGTGGAGAGAAGTGTCGGCTGCTGACGGCACTGACTGGCCAGCGAAGGCTGAAACACAGACAGACCACCAGCGTTCCCATCACCAAGAGCCGTGTCTTCCTTCTGCTGGGGCAAGGAGCTTGGGTGGCGAGAGCGAGGAAGCATTGCCTGGGAGACACTTTCCACGAGACCATGCAACCAAATGGCAGGTGGGTGAGGAGAAAAGCTCTGAAGATGTCAGGAAAGGAGGAGAGCAGATGGCAGGAGAAGAGTGGTAGGTGTCTTGATTGATAGCGAAGAGCTCTAGGTAGCTGAAAGAACGTCCAGCTGAGCCACAAGGATCCGCCTGGCTAGAAGCAATGAGGCTGAGGCATGGACCGGGACAGTGGAGTAGCTAAGAAGTGCATGGCTTGAGAGGAGCAGGAGAAACTGCACAAAGGGCTCTTTTGTAGCTGGGAAGCGAGCATGGCTCCGCTTGCGAGACTCAAACCTGTGGTCACAGGAGCCAGGCTGTGCTCTGAGGTTGCAGCCAGACTCATTTAGCATTTTGCGGGCCATAATTTACAAGCAAATATAAATACTGGCCACCCACAGAATATACCCAACTCCTGTAGCGAAGCTGGTAGGTGGGGGAACACGGCCACCCCTCAGCCACTACCTTCACCAAGCCATCTGGCTCGCTGTTGCCAAGCCCATGATGGCCATCTGCCTTGTGGCTGCCTAGGAGAAAGTTAATTATATTTTTTTGTCGAGACACAACAGCAGCTGGAGACGCCAGCCAAACATAGGCGAATAAATTAGGCCCAAATTCCATTGGCAGAACTGAAAGAGAAGTTGTTTCTGGGTTAGCCGTGCTTCAGCCCCACCGCACCAGCGAGGCCAAGGCTTTTCAAGTGTTTAGAACCTGCTGCTGTGTCACGCTGACGTTTTGCCGTGGTACCTCGGTGGGAGGGAAGCTGTCCGCTGTCGGAAGAGGCACAGCGGGGCAGTCTGCTCCAAACCCTGCCTGGACTTGCTGGGGGACAGGAGGAAACATCCCTTCAGCTGATCTCCCAGTTCCCACATCCATCAAGCGAGTGCAGCCGTTTCCATTTCCATTGCAAAATGCGTCAAGCAGGAAAAAAACAGCGTAAGAACAAAGTACAAGAAAACCAGAGTTTTCTTTGGCCCTGTTAAGACGACTGTAAGAAAATGCAGCTGTGCGGGAGCATTTGACAAATTATTTTCTTTGCAAAACCTCACCCTTTTGTACCAACCGATATTCATTTGCCACCCTCTGCTAATCACAACTCGCAGACTCCCTCGCTACCACCACTGCCACGTTAGCATGGTCCTGAGCCCAAACCAAGCACCTTTCCTTTGGGTGAAGGCTCCTGGGGGTAGAGGAGCAATGCCACACTCTTGCACCAAGGCCATTTTGGGGTCCAGGCTGGCATCCCTGCAGTCTGGCATCCTATGCTGTGCTGACATAACTCTGCGTCTTGCTCCACGGGTGAACCCCCAGGGATCAGACCTTTCCTCCCCTGTGATTTTCAGGCCACCAAACATTCCAGCAGACGCTCAAGGGTTCTGGTTTCATTTAGGTCTGGAGGGAGCTGTGTTGTCCTCCCATAAAAAGAAGCACCAGGGCACAGACTAAACCCTCTCAAGAGGTGGGAGTTTTCCAAACGGCCTCATAAAGGGAGCAAGGCAGTCGTGAGAAGAGAAAGCTCCATTGTTTTGGATAGCAGCTGTAGTCTCCGCATCAAGCACATGTTGGAATTCGTAAGTGGCCATTTAGCCATATTCTGACAGCAGAACGAGCAACCTCGGGGCGGCAGCCAGCCCTATTTATAGAAAGGAGGTTTGAGGTAATATCCTTACCTTGGATGCACTGTCTCCACTTAAGAGCCCAGCTTATGACAGAAAGTGATGCCAGACAGGCAGACGGCAAGGAAGGAAAAGAGTCACAGCTCACTCTGCCTGGCTTGCTTTGCATCAGAGTAAATTAAGTTTTATGACAACAATAGAAATCTCTGAAAATTCAGTTTCTTCCCAAGTCGAACATGAAAAGGAACGGCAGAAGATAAATAGCCGTAGAGGTTCCTCAGGCCAAACCTGCATAAGCATATGAAGTTAATGTGTCACTGTTGCCGCAGTACAAGAGAATTGGGAAATCGTGAGCTACCCAGGAGGTCAGAGCTTAGCCCACAAAGTTTGCTGACCTTTTTGTTGACGTTACTGATGACACTCAGTGGCTTAGGAGACCTCTTGGACGCTCATTGAGTGTTATCATGAATCGAGGCTGTCACCCCGTATTGCGTCAAATATCGATGCTCTGAGTCTGCTAAGGCCAAAGTATTTGGTAAAACTCAAGCAGTGTCAGCTTAGGTGTCCTGTGTAGACGGGCTAGGATCCAAGTCCAGCTGAAATCAGAGGGGTTTCAAGCTGGTCTGGGACACCTGAGAAATGTGGATTTTTCCAAAATAAACAGGAGTCAGGATCCCATGGAGAGCATGAGAAGTGGGGAGCACACCAAGGTGGTGGTGAGGCTCCTTTAGTTAGCAGAAGTCCTTGAAGGGTTGTACTCAGAATAAGAGGGTGTCTTGGCCAGGGCCTGTAAAGATGACTATCCAAGGGTAAACTGTGGTTTGGAAGAAGGCATGGTGAGATAAGATTCCGCTCACAGCTAAAAAAATCTAAATTTAGTCTTTTCATTCAAATTTATTGTCTACACTACATCTAAGTCAGCTCCCATTGCCACCTCACACTGGATCCCACTCGCCTAACGTGGCTGGTTACCTTCAGGTGTGCTGAACAGATAAGGTCTTTATTCTAGAGCCGGGTTGAATAGCCCCAGGCTGGTGCCTTCACCAGAAGATCCCTTCCTCTTGCTGTAATGAAGAGGGAATATGTATGACTGCTCCTGGAGGGCCCAAGCCAAGAAGTAACGGCCCTCGGAGTGGTTTTAACAGCAGCTGAAGGTTAGGGTTCAGAGCAGGGCTTTTCATCGTCTTGGCTCACTCATCCTTCTCAGAGAGGACTTCATACTGTCTCTGTTTTTTGGCCAGTACAGATGGCTTCATAATCTAAAATCTGCTGAGGACCAAGAACCACAAGACACATCTCAGGTACCATATGGACCAGAAGAGATGCTCATATACGCATCTTAAGAACCCCACACTGGTCACCCCAGCACTGATTTTTCCAAAGGAGATCTTGGTTTACCCCTTGGGTGTGAGAAACCATGCCAATGCGCCCTGAACCTTTAGATCATACCTGTATTAACCTGCTCTTCTTCTGAAGTTCCTCCTCCATGGAGGTACAATGCTCTCTGAGTTAGAGGACAAGTATTTTATTTATTGGGTAAGAAACAGAGTGTTTATAGCAATCTCACTTTTAACATCAAAGATGTTCTAAGAACCTTCCCTGCAGTTCCCACCGGCACATGGGAGTGGGGGAAATAATACCCCTCCGAGATACCTTTGAGCACTTCTCCTCTTCTCCGAGTTAAAGTTGCTACTGCTGTTGCTGCAGGGACAGCTGAAAAAATCCTGGTGTGGGAGAGAAGGAGAAGCTGGCAGGTATCCAGCATCGGCTTCTGCTGTGGGGGGAGAGTCCTGCTTTCCAACAGATGCTTGGCTTTTACAGCTCCCGCAGCCCCGTTCCTTTATCTTCCGAAGACATCTCTAGCTACTTCTTTACTGACCGAATTAAACAGAAGTAGGGATTGAACTGGGAATATGTGTATTTTCTAATACGCACACAAAAACCAGCAGCTTGCGAAGAAAATCTGTATGTATGTACATGTACACATGTGTGCGTATTACATGCGTGTTGAGCTGCTTAAAATGGCCATTTTCCTAAGCCTGATAAAAGTGACAAGACAAAAAGGTTGAATGAAATAATTTAAGTAAAAATGTAACTGATAATTACAAATTCAGTGGAGCATATTTTGATCGTGCCCCCAAATCCCACAGCTGAGACAGTGACCCAGGTGGAGGAGTGAATATACAGAACCTGCAGGATAATGTCTGGGTGTCCACGCACAGAGTCAAACACAACACATTCAGAGGAAAGAGAAAGCTGACTTTAACAATAAGTATAAATAAGAAGTCAGAAATTGTAAGATATTGATAAGGGAAGCAAAAGGACAGAGGGAAGAATTGTTCGGTAAATACTTCTGTACTGTATTTGTGAAAAAGCCCAGGGATAGTGTCTTATTGTGTGTTGAAAATTAAATACCTCTGCCCCACTAATACTGGTTGTAGTCATTAAGCAGCAAGTGACTAAAGCTAAATGGATAACTTGAACCCCAGGATTTTCACCAGGCTGCCCAAGGGCTGTTAGTATTGAATTTCATTATTTCCAGGGTGTCTGTGCGTCAGGATTGGAGACCGTACCAATCTTAGCACAATAATAAACCGCTGATAACTACATCAGTTCGAATTTACCAGATTAATAAAGACACTAATGTAGTCAATACCAATCACCAGTTCATGGAAAGGAGATCCTGTCAAAGTAAACTTACCTTCTCGCTGTTGATAGGGACAACAGTGTTAATAGAGTTGGCACTTTATAAAGGTATCAGTAGCACAGGGTATTTTAAGCTGATTAAATCCACTTGGCATACGTAAAATCTGTTAAGAACTGGACATTTGATAGATCTCAAACCCTAATTGCAACAGGAGACAGTTCATCGAACTCCTGTGCTTCTAGTGGTACTTTGCAGAGCTCAGGTTTTGGCCTTGCACTTTGACTTTCTCTACTAATATTCCAGAAAGATGCATATTATGATGGGGATGAGAGATATGCAAATGATGGGGAAAGCTGGAACTGGCAAAGAAAGAAGAAGTCATGGTAGTGGGTACCCTTGACTGCTTGCTACATTCATTGCAGGCAAACTATATTCAATATATATTGTACATATATCCTTGAGGAATGAAGACTTTCTGCGCACTTTTACTGTATAGCACACTGCCCCAGGAAGCAGAGATTTTGGAGAATATCTGTCAGGGGTTTCGACAGATCCTGAAGGTGAAAACCAGACCACTGCGCAGAAGCACAGTGGTCGGCATCTGGCATAGATCTGACAGATGCGAGACTTGACTCAGTTGTTCTTCTGCAGTGGAAGCAATATTAATAAATTGGAGCAAGTCACAGGACTGATAAAGGCATTTGAATATATATGAACTACACTGAAAGGCTTAAAGGGCCCTCAAGATGGCTAGAAAAGCAAGGAAACAGATAAGGGGTGACTTGACTCTATTCTGCTTCCCTGATATGGGCGTAATAAGATCAGACATCAAAAAACTTAAGCTGGACAAATTCATATTAGAAACAAGATACATATTTTTCAGCAATGAGAACTATCAACAATAGTTCTAGGGTTGTATTTGATTTTCCATCCTTTAGAACATTTTTTAAACAAATCAGATATCTTTTTTTCTAAAATACATATATTTGAATGATAAAAATAAGAATAATTTCTTCCAGGCCTTATAATTAACAAATCAAAATAAAATATAAATCTATTAGCTTTATATTTACCCAGGATCCTGGGAATACCTAAAGGACCACAAAGCAACCTACTCTGCCTCCTAAACTTGGGATAGAAGGCCAGGATCTAAGCAATCAGTAGCTCAAAAATTCACAGTTAAATCAGTTTTTCAGCAGGTCAGACTTCATCTGCCAGGTCATGGAAATTGTCTCCACTGTGTTTTGTCATTTTGCCTTTTAGGTCCTGCTGGAATCAGCCAGATTCTGTGGTTTGCCTGAATCCACAGATGGGCTCATCCAAACAAAGCAGTTAAAAAGAACAGAGAAAATAAATCTGGAGTAATTCTGTGGTGTCCTCTAGTCTGGATCTTCTGAATCATCAATTAATGACATGCTTAATCACATTAAGGTTTTCTCTAGTTCTGATCAGACTTGCTTGTGTTCTTTATACCTTACTATGCTGACGTACTATTTAATGTAAACCAGGTATACACGAACTTCCCGCTGAGCTCAGATAAATTTATCTACTGATGTGCTAATGGTTACTGTGTCACAAGTGAGAGTAGAACCTGATAGCTAGATTTTTTAATTAATTAGTTTGTCAAGCTTATTTTAAAAAGGGGAAACCTGAGCTTAAGTTTGCTTGTCAAGCAAAAAATACTATGGCTAGATAGATTTTCCAAAGCATGAAATTCAAGAGGAGTTAGGTTTCCCTTTGTGCTTTTGAAGAGTTCTCCCTCGTGTCCAAGTGCTTCGTCTTGGCTAATGTGCTCTAGGCACTTACCCACAGCCAGTCCTGGGACGTTTTGCTCCGTTTCCAGCAGGCACTGTGACCGAAGGGCTCCTGTGCTGCCAAAAAGTCAGGGGCCAGCCAGTGGTAAATGTGGCATCTCTAAGGTTCATTCCCCCTTTTTTCACGTATTTAAAGACTCAGTCACAAAAACGCCTTTGGCTGCACACTGGAAATCAGACCACAGCATGATGACTCTGACCTATTTCTCTGTCGCGGCACACGCGCCCGGTTGACAGCGCTTTCTGAAAAGCCCCAGAGTTTTCAAGCCAGCTGGGCTCGGAGCAAGGACGGTGGGTATTTGATGGTGGACATACCTTTGCAAACTCTTCAGCCAGGCCCAAGCAAGCTTGGAATGTGAGCTGCTGTATTTTCGATTAGGTAAGCACGACCTGGGTGGATTGCACACGATATCCATGTAAAATATCTTATTTTCTCGCTCTCAGCACTGATTCCAACAGAACTGCTTTGCTTCGGAAAAAAAGGGAAATTCTCCATGCCGCTAGACCATTGCAAGATGCAGAGAAGGAGGGGGAAACCCCTTGCAACACAAACCCAGATGTTTTTGTACTGTATTTCAGCTGAATGTAAGAAAATTCAGATATTTAGATTTACTGGTAAACTGAACTTTATTAAATGGGTGGCTGACTGTGGGCAAATGGTGGAAGCAAACTGACATGAAAATGTTAAGCCAAAGACTGGAAGCATCTTGTAAGAGACTTATACTTCATCTTTCTTAGTTTTAGGTTCTTCTTCTATTGGGGAGGACTCTGATTTGCTTTGCAATCTCAGTAAGCTTTGTCTTGTATACGTGTCTCAAAACCTTCAATTGTCCTGAGAGGACATTTCCAATGTGACTGCTCCTTATACAGTGAGACTTAACCTTCAAAACAGCCTGTGCCTGCAAGATGAATCCAGACCCTCATCATGTAGCACGTCCTCCCTGATGTGCTTCCATTACTGTGTTTCTTCTCCCTTTTTCGTAGCATCCTTTCCCCTTACAGAAACTGAAGTGCAGAATCACTGCAGAAGCCTTGAAGACAGGACAGACACTTTTTGACATCTTGCTTAAATTAAATCACCTTTCCCTCTTCAGAGAGCCCAGCCAGCTTCAATAGAGCCATGTGAGGACGAAGACATACCCACAGCCTGGGCCTTCCAGAGCATCCTTCAAATATTAAGGACTCAGGGGCACACTCCATGTCCTAAGGAGTTTCTAGCCAGGACAGAGAGAGAGCAAGAAGTGAGATGAAGTGCAGAAGAGGCTAATACGTTCAGTGAACACTGATGTATCATGCATATTTTATTATTCCCGCTTTGTAGGATTCTCACAGGATTTCCTGGGGAAAAAAAAAAATAATAAAAGCAGCACATGAACATCCTGGGCTTGTCAGACTGCTGCAAATGTGCTATAGGGATGGGCTGAGCACACGGAACGGATGTGCCTGGGGCAGGCTGAAATCCTGAGCAAATGCCTGACGTCCCAAACTCACATAGCCGTGATCACCACTCAGGGACGCAAGGGCTGGCTGAGGAAACCTGGGGAAATATTAAACTCCCCCGTTTGTCTCTCTCTCTTTTTTTTTTTCTTACCTTCAGGTTTATAGGGAACCAAGACATTGGTTTTGAAGACGGACTTTTGGTGGGGAAAGTAGTTTGATGTTACTGGCCATAGTTCAAGGAAGGCTCTAAGCATTAGGAGCCATGTCTAAAAATGATGGTTACCATTTAGCTGCCCATTTTCCTTTTAATATGGCTTTTTAATATTTAACCCAGTCAGAGGGCTTGGTGGCCCATGCTGGCTGTGGCTACAGCAGCAAACCAAGCAGACCCAGCTTGCCACAGCCATTTTTCTGGCCCTAAGGATGAGTACCAGGACACAGATCATATCCATAAGGTTACCCACAATGCAGCTCATATCTATACAGTTACCTCCTTCCTGACCACTTCCACAAACCCCACGTAGAATCATAAAATCACAGAAGGGTTAGAGTTGGAAGGGACCTAAAGATCATCTAGTTCCAACCCCCTGCCATGGGCAGCGACACCTCCCACTAGACCAGGTTGCTCAAAGCCCCATCCAGCCTGGCCTTGGACACTTCCACAGATGGGGCATCCACAGCTACTCTGGGCAATGTGTTCCAGTGCCTCAGCACCCTCACATTGAAAAATTTCTTCCTGAGATCTAACCTAAATTTTCCCTCCTCCAGTTTGAAGCCATCACCCCTCATCCTATCGCTACATGCCCTTGTAAAAAGTCCCTCTCCAGCTTTCCTGTAGGCCCCTTTCAGATACTGGAAGGGGCTGTAAGGTCTCCCCGGAGCCTTCTCTTCTCCAGGCTGAACAACCCCAGCTCTCTCAGCCTGTCCTCACAGCAGAGGTGCTCCAGCCCTCGGATCATCTTCATGGCTCCTCTGGACTCGCTCCAACAGGTCCATGTCCTTCTTGTGTTGGGGGCTCCAGAGCTGGACACAGTATTCCAGGTGGGGTCTCACCAGAGTGGAGCAGAGGGGCAGAATCCCCTCCCTCTCCCTGCTGGTCACGCTGTGGGGATGCAGCCCAGGATGCCGCTGGCTTCTGGGCTGTGAGCACACATTGCTGGCTCATGTTGAGCTTCTCATCCACCAACACACCCAAGTCCCTCTCCTCAGGGCTGCTCTCCAGCCATTCTCCAGATTGGGATTGCCCCGACCCACATGTAGGATCTTGCATAGTGGTCTTGCCTATACGGTGACATACCCTGGCCCATGCAATGTCCTGAACCATGCCCAGGTGGGAGCCTGATAGTTTGCATGGGCCAAAAATCATGCCAGGGAATGAGCCGACTTCTTGGTGATCATGGGAGAGTGATCCTGCGCCCGGGTTCCGGTGAGTTACAAGAGCATTCGGACCACCTACTACCAAGCCTAATTCAAGTGTTGCCATCACCTCCCTCCATGGGGTCTATGAGGAAGCAGGAACCAATCCGCCAGCCTGGGGTAATAAGCAGTAGCTTTGATGTCTGCAGCAGAGTGCCCCAATGATGATATGTGTAGGCAGCCTCAATGTAACCTGAGTTCATCTATCGCCGACCTCTCCTGATAAGCCGTGTCTGGGATAGGGAAGTGTTATTGCCTTGTTTATACCTGATGGGGATCACACAGGAAGGCGGGCAAAGCCACCCTACACGTCTCTCCAGCTCCCTACCACGCTTGTGCTGCGCTGGGTGGGTTCAGTACCACTCTTTTCTCCTTTGCAGTTTAATCTGTAGGTGCATATCAGTGACTTTTCCCTGCCAAGATGATGGAAATATTCTACTTTGAGGCTCAGCCTACCACTTTTTCATTATCTTTTCTAGTGAGCGTATTTATTAATATGCCACCACTATCTCTATTGTATTTTGGAGCGGGGAGACGGATGTTGTCTTTTAATTTTCAGTTAGACATGAAGAATCAGCATGAAAAGCTTCAAACTTTTTGTCTTTGATGTCAGAGGAGCATGGAGGGAGGCTTTACAGAGCCAGGCTGGCTAGGGAGCCTTGGGAATATATGAAGTTATTCTGCTCCTCATCCAAGCAACTTTCAGATGTTAAAGAGAATTTCTTTACCAGGTCTTAAACTATGTTTTCCATCTGACCTCTCACTCTAAAGAAAACTGCACCTTTTATTTTTAGTTTTTAAATTTCAGCTTCTTAAGGACTCTGCTCAGTAGGACGTGCAATGTAGAAATAGCTTGCAGAGCTTCTAACATGCCAGTGTTATATGCTACGTTTTAGGGGCCTTCTTTTATTTAATGACAAAATAGGGGTTCAAATGGCACCTGTAGTCACATCTACCATGCTCATTTGCAACCTGCTACAGCTGCAGAGTGTGGTGGCTGCTCTGTTAACACGGTACTAGCAATTTGGATGATTTCTGTGCTTTTATTGATTTTTTTTTATTTTTTTCTTTGTGCTTCCCAAGATCTTGGGAATTTTATGGCTTATTGATGATTTTTTTGCCTTTCTGGTTGTGGAGGAAAGCTCACTAAGCTAGCAGGGAGTTATCTGCAGACTCAAAAATGAGAAGGCAGGAAGAGAACTTAAAAGTCATTTATTCTCCTTGCAGGTATTGTGATTCTTAAGTCAATCTTTTCCTTTAAGGGGGGCTCATGAGGCTGCGATCTGACACAACCACAGGTGGATTTGGTTTTCAGCAAAGATATAAGGCATAAACTGAGTACCTGAAAAGGGGTGATCTACTCCCAGCCATTCCAGCCATGCTGCTGAGGAGAGGGACAGGATAACACTCAGTTCTGGCTCATTATTGGCTTGATGGTATCTCCCTTGTAAGTTACTAAACCCATTTTGTTCAGTTTGCAACACATCAATTTTATGGCTGAGGTTGAAGTATTTACTTGTCCTTGGGGTTTGCAGTTGTTGAGATACAGGATGGAAAACTTGCATGTAAAATGTGGCTGAACTCTGCTATCCAACCAATGGAGAGTCAATAGTTCAGGAGTTAATTCATGAGAAGAAGGGAGTAAAAACACACTAAGGTCAGGATCTCATGACCCACAGTCTGTCTATAACTCTGTCTGAAAGACCTTGTAATAGATAGGTATGTGGCTTGGAAAATGCATAATACTGTGGTTAAGCGAGGCGTTTCACAAGTTTTGTAATATTACACTACTGGCAATCTTTCTTGAGTACACATCATACTCAGATCAGAGTTCTCTGTGGGATGGAAAACGTTAGGGTGATGAAGGCTTTAAATCTCTTGACACACGTATTGATATGCCAAAAAAATATTTACAAGCTGGTGAGTGTCCCATAAACTCCCTCCAAAGATTTTTCTCTTCAGGCACCAAAGGAGCTGTGCTGGTTTACACCAGAGCTCTGGTCCTCTCCATACCATCTCCCAGCAGCCAGGGAATGCCAAGGCCAGGTAGCCTCTCCCCATTACCCACTTGCTGTTCCCCCTCACGGCACCATGAGATTTGTGCAGAGTCAGCGCTGACAGCCAATTTCCTGGCTTTCCGTCAGTTCATCGCTGGTGCAATGCAGATAAGATTCAGGTTTCCAGCTCTGTAAGTCTCAAAGTGTGGGAGGCCCACCTTCAAGTATGATTTCAAGACATCCTACTTTCTGCTTTGCCTCTAAAATACCAAACTGTCCAGCTCCAGAAGAAAGGCTGCAGAAAGCCACCAGCTCCCTAGTGAAACATGGATCTGGTGAGGCGTGAGAGCAAAGCTAAGAGCATCAGGGCCCATGGGCTGCCTGTTTTCCATACATCCAGCTGACCCTTCCGACCAGAGCTTGGGATCCCATGCACCAACATTGCTCCAGGATGTTCCATGAAGGCTGGAAGAGGCTTGACATGGTCTAGGAGCTGGAGCACCTTTGCAGGCTTGTAGCTTTGCAGTGTGGACAGTGGGTTTAACCTTTAAAGGCTGTGGTGATGGTGTCCAAGGGCTTGGTGGCATGGTTGCGCTTGGCCAGATGCTCTCTGCTACCTGCACCAAAGCCATTCTCCTAAGTGGACCTGGGAGATGACCTAGCTTGAAAAAAAGAAAGGGAGAGCAAGAAAGATGGGGTTTCCTAAATCTGGACAAGGTCCCTGAAGAAGGCAGCAGCATGGGCTGCTGTGGCAGGGAACAGGGAGGATGGGAAGAAGAGCTGCTCGCAGCCACCACTGCCTCAAGCACTTGTCTTATGGTTCCTGAGGCTGCTGCCAGCTTCTTCTGTGAACTGGGGTAAAATCACTGACTTTCTGTTCCTCATACGCAAAAAGAAACTCTTTACACTTCCCTTCAGACCTGTCCTCTTTGTTTACAGTGTAGGATGGCTGTGACAGAGCATGTCTCTTGCGTGCAAGTGCACAGCTCCATGCGCTGCAAGCTTATTAATTCAGAGGCATGTTTGCACCCCAACCCTCAAGGTAGCCTTTGTCCATGGAGGGCCCCCTCCTCTTCCTCTTGCAGGTTTTTCTTGCAGCAATTTGAAAAATAAGGGGCAGGAGGAGGGAGGGAGAAAGCATTAATGGAACAAATGCTCCAAACACAGTTCCAAAAACATTTCCATCTTTCCGGCAGAATAGCAGCTGCGGCATGTCCAACGCTGTGTTCGGCGTAATGGTCACCAGCTGTGAGGAACTGCTTTTTTATTGACCAGAGTATTTCCTCGGGGCTGCAATAGATACCGAACACCTCCAGCTCCAAGTTTCGCAGATGCCCGGAGCTGGCTGTGCCTTCAACCCACGGCTTTGCCAAGGAAGTCCCGAGGATGAATTTCCCCCATGCCAGCCCTCTCCCCGCGCTGCCCTCCAGCCTCCGAACAGCAGCAACCTCGCTCAGGATGGGACAGCCAGCGCTCAGCTCTCCTTGCCCAATGCTCCTTCAAGCCCAACACACACCACTCCTAAAGCCACGGTAATTAAAGGGCATTTACAGAGGTAATACCGAAGATAAATCATGTAGTGAGAATAATTAAAAAATAATAAAAGCTCAGACTTTTATTTCAGGAAGATCTTTTGAGGAGGGGGGCTGGATATAATCTCTTTGAGTGCTCTATTATAAGCTCTGAGTTATAAATAAATCCATATTTTAACATCTGGGATTCATAACATCTTGCTGACAGTCAAATCTCATAAAAGATGTGGTGAGTTCTACAGATGTGGGAAACCTCATTCAATGAGCTGCATAACAAAGGAAATCTCGTTCTTTTTCATTATTTATTGTTAACTCCATGTCTCTCTGGCGACCGGTGTAAGTGGCTGGTTGCAGCGAGCCCAGCTCCAGAGAGGCAGCAGAGCTGCAGGGGCACCCGTGCTTAAATGCACCCTTGCTCAGAAACTCACAGCAGCATCATTGCCTTAAAACAGGGGTGAAATGGGCACTCTGTGCATCGCGGGGCTGCCTGCAGAGCACAGGGGTCTGAGCCCTCCTTGATGCTCAAGGCTGGATGGTCATGCAACAACAAGCAGTCCCTGCTGGGGAAAGCTTATAAATCGTGGTCGGGGACGAGAAGGAAAGCGCTACCCGGGGCATCAAGAAGACACGAGGCTACGGGATGCGCCTCAGATTCCCATGAATGTCCCTTCAATCCCAGCGCAGCGTTTTAGCAAGGTGAAACAGGGGGAAGGCAGGACACCCTGTCTCCTCATCTCACAAACCCTGCGATTCCTCTACTGGGGATGCAGCTAATTGAGGCTACAGCCCCTGCTAACATGATACAATTAGCTGTTTTTACTTTCCCAAAGGAAGAAGGAGAAAATATTGAAGTATTTTCTAGCAAAACTTAATAACAGCAACTATATCACCACAAACTAGACCCAACACTTGTCCCGTCACAGGCGTTACAGCAAACTGGAATCTCCTTTCTACTGGGTAAACCCAAGGAAAGTAAACAGTTTATTATGGTCGTGCTTAATTTGGGTTTATACAAAGTTGGAGCACTGAAGCCTGTGTTTAATGTGTTTCTGGTGGTTGGGATTTCTTTTTTTTTTTCCTCCCCAAATAGCTCGCCATTGATTTTCTTCTTAACAAGTGCTCTTGTTCTGACAGTCCATCTCACTCTCCGTGTTCAGACTAAGAGGTTGTAATCTTCCCGTCAGTGACATCTGAATCCTCTAGCCGTGGGCACGGTTATGTTTTCGCTAAAAGAGGATTATGACCTATTAATCAATAAAGATGAAGTGGGCTAGTAAAGCCGTGACAAAGACGTGGTTATTTTGCACAGTCCTGGGGAAACAGGCAGGTGCGACTGGCGTGAAAGAAAACAGCATCTCAGCAGCGTTGCCCTCAGTTTCCTGTGTCCGACAGAAATGGGTGGTGTAAAAAAAGGTCATCCAAAGAGCTGCTGTCGGCCCTTGAATGACCGGTCAGCTATTTCATTGGGACCCATGCGGTACGGATGCTGAGCCACAGGAGAGAGGAGACCAAAACACTCCTCTGGTCTCCACAGTTCCAAATCTCAAAACACTTTATGGCAGAGGCGGGAATCGTCTGTATCCGACAAGGAGGGAAACTGAGGCACGCAAAGGTGGTGGGATTTGTTTGTGAGCCTGCAGGAAATGGGAGCCAGGGCTGGATAACAGAAAATAGGCTTCGTGAGTTTAGTGAGTCCAGCCCAGCTGGCTGCATTGCGTGACTTACACTGAGAGGCTGGCAGGACTCTACAGCTGAGCTAAAGCACTGGAACTATGAATTTCCAAGCTTTCAAATATTTGGATAGCCTATAAATATAATTTTAAGCTCCTAATCCCTCCCTGTCAAACGGTGTAATTTTTTTTTCTTCTTTTTCGTTTCGACCTTCCTTCTTTTTTGGTTTTGCTAAAGCAGCTTCAGCTCTGACATCATCTGAGAATTTCATTTAACAAAATGTTTTCAATCATTTGTGCCGGTTCTGGTGGCTCTGCCAATGGAAACATCCCCTGCAGCAAGTGCGATTTTAAAACTTGAATGTGCATTTTTTTTTCCCCCCCTTCCTGTAGCTACATTCAGAGCAAATCCCTTCCCTTGACTCCTGGCCAGCTGTCCCAGAGGAAAGGGTCGCTCTGGGGTGCCGGGAGAACATGGCTTGCACAACCAGGGAGAACCCATCTGGAGATGGAACAGCTTCCTCCTGTGTTCCTGTCCCCTATCAGTCCCCCCGGGTGCGTAAGAGGAGGAGGAGGATGGGCTGAGGGAACGCTTATTACATGCCTGGGGCTTTGAACGTGGCACAGTGGCTGCATCAACAAAGCCATGGTGAGACTCACCAACTGGTAAAGGGAGAGGACACCGCTGGCAATGAAAGCTGTGACCAAACCACACTTTCTACCTACCAATATTTTTTTTTATTATATGAGAGAGGAGACCACCTCCTGTTTGCACCACCTGCTACCCAACACTGCTCCAAAAATTGATGTCCTTCTATCAGATTCTCATTCACCCTCTTTTTAATGATTGCATGGAAGGAGGAACATCACATCCTGAAGCCAAACAAGGCAGAGGTGCAAGGATCCCAGCCCTTGAAGTCCCATTTAATATTCAACAGACTTCAGATATTGAAATCAAGCAAACAAACAAGGTGGCCCTCAGATATCCCTGATACTTAGTGCCAGATGTCCTCCTTGTCATGACATGCAAGCACATCGGTAACAGAAGTAGGTGCTTGAGGTTGCCTTTAGGAACCAGGAATGTCCTCTGCAAATCCTTGACTCTCAACGATGCGTCTCTGATCTACCAAGCCCAAAAGACATGCATTAAGGGCTTCTCCATAAGGATCAGGGCTGGGGGAATGAAGTTTTAGGCTATTTCCAAACCAAACAGTCCCTGAGTTGCCCTGCACACCAGATCTACCCCACGAAACCACACTGAGACACCTTTTTTCCAACAGCAAAAGAGACTCCAAAAGGGGAAGCACGTGAGATTTTATGGCTCTATTGATACTATATGAACCAAACGCAAACACACTGAGGCTTATAATAAGAGGGTGCAATAGATAGTAAGTGCAAACGACTGATTCACTGAGATTTTCCAGGATTAGGCGGCAGCAGAAGGGCAATGGCTGTGTAAAATGGACTTTAAAAAATAATCTTCTAATAAGATTTTAATAAACCTGTTAGAAAATTGTAATGCTTGCCTTCAAGAACTATTTCTCCCCTGCAGTGTTTTTCTGCGGAGTTAAAGCTGTGATGCTCTCCAATGTGCAGGATACAACCTCGACCACACAGTGGGCAGATCCGGGCAGTGAAGGGATTCCTCAGGTCTATGGATGAATAGAAAATCACACCTGAGGGGAGCAGCTGAGTCCTAAAAAGCTGTTTCAGGCCTCCTGCAACATTCACTTTTTGAATTAAATTCAACATCCTTTTTTATACTGTTCTTGCCGTCTTTTCCTTTCTGTTGTCTTGAGTAAATTAATTTAAAAAATAAAATCAATGGTGTTTTTCAGCCTCCTCTTTTCATTGCCCTCCAGAGTGCATGCAGCAAATGCTGGCTTACCAAAGCCTTCCCCTAAATCCCATGTCTGGACACGCATGTGCATATTGCCGATGCAGGGAAACTGCCACATTTTTGGTACTTTCTTAGAAATCTGCCTCCTTGGGGTCAAGTCATTACATGGTAATATTGGCTTTCGTTTGGAGGAGAGAGCTCATTTTGGCAGCTGCCACAGCTGAGGAGGAAAGCCTGCATGTGTAAATGTTTAGGAGCTTGAAAACCATTATAGAAACCAAAAGGACTCAGGTTTGTTGCCATTCCTGAATCCTCTCTGAAACGCAGCATGGTTGTGTTTAAGCCGGACCTGGTCAAGCTGCTCTTATTTCCTATGAGTTTGTGGGCATTTTGGCCCCATCAGGACAGTTTTCATCTCCCTTTCTTCCTCTCTGCCTCTTGTTAAATGGGGTGTCAGTCATTTATTGTGTTGTCTTACAGAGTTTTCTCCCACCCACAGGTGTCACCACCATGTATATATTATGTTGTTACGTATATCTGTAAGTGTATATACGTATCTCTGACATTTTCATTTTCACTCTTTGGGGAAAGTAAAGGGGCAGAAGCATAAACGCAGCTCCTCCGTTTTACAGGATGATTGGGGAAAATAACCTGTGGATGGAGTGAGATACGTCAAAGCCCAAATCGCCCTCCCTGGGTAACCCAGGGGACGGGTTACTTTGTGGGGCTGCCCGGGTCCCTAACACCTTTGCACACTTAATGGGGTGCTGTGCAAGTCAGAAGGTTTTGTCTTCCAGGACTGTTACTGCCACAGACTTAGGGAAATACATACTTATGATGGTGAGAGTCCCAGAAAAGCAAGATGTCCCCTCATGCAGGAACACGAGGCCAGATCGACACGCCGTCGATGCCCAAACCGGACCTGAGTCACTCTGCCACCACCACCGTGCTGTTTTGCCAGCCCTCGATGACAGATGTTCATTAAAATTTCTCAATTTATATTAAAATAATGAGAAGGTGAATGGCTTGGACAGAGCAGCCCCCAGGGAGGCAGGAGATCTGCCTCTGCCCCGATCTCTGCCCTTCCCACCCCACACAAGGTCGGGTGGGTGCCGAGACGGTGAGGGCACTGCCCCAATCCATGCTGACGGAGGCACGGATCTCCAGCAGGAATTGCCTCCCGCAGACTCCGAAGCAGGTAGCTGAGGGCTGCGTAACCTTTTGAAGCATGGCAGCCGGCTGCTCCAGGAGCAGGAGCTCAAAAGCATTTCGAGACAAGGGCAGCACGCTGGGGCGCCAGCATCTGCAGGGAAGGCAAAGAGGAAAAACCCAGATCGGTCACAAATTACTTGAGCAAAAGTGATGCTTGGCTCCTTGCTGCAGGTGGTAGGAGCGGTGGATGCTCCCAGGTCGCCTGGGGTCGGTGTTTGAAGGTCATCTGTTTTAGCTGGCAGCAAAATGACCAAAGGATCGATATTTTGATCGTTATTAACTGGTAGTTTTTCCACGCAGCTTCCACCTTGCGGGGCAGTGCTTGCCCTGCCTAAGGACGTGTGTTCGGTAGGTGCCTGCAGCGAGAGTTTAGGGTTCCTGTAGAAACACCTGAGCTCCTGCACAGGGTAATTCAGAGTCCCAGGTGTTGGAGCTCACCCCATGCATTAGTGTCAGAGGAGCTTGGTGGTAGCCGGCACAGGCTCAGCCTCAAAACCTCGTGCCTGTGCCCATCCTTCTCCAAAAGAACGGCCCCCAGCTTGGTGCCTCCGTTTCCCACTGGTAAAACTGGGGTTAAGAGCTGGGTCCTGCTCCTGAGGGCACAATGAGGGTGGCACGGTCACCCTGGGGAGCGCTGAGACCCCCGGATGTGGCAGTTATGTCAGTGGCCTTGCTGGGAGTTAAACAGCTTCACCCCAGACGTGAATTTGGCTCAGAAGCCCCAACATTGATCACAAGCGCTTCAGGAGCGTGACCTGCCACCAAGCCCACAAAGCACCTTCAGAGACAAATAATAATGAACTCTCCCTACCTAATGCCACGCACTTACCCTTTTCAGAGCAAATCTGCCACGCCACCAGAATCTGACACCAAAACCTGGTGGCCCTGGGCGTCCTGCAAGTGTCAGAAGGATACTGACAGCTCACAGATAAAACCAGCACGCAAATGGAGACCCGATGCCCTTTCCCTAGCTTCCATTTTTAAACAAGCGCCATCATCCAGAGCTCTGGCACAGAGAGAAAGCACTGAAGTGTCACCCACGCCTGCCATGGCCACCACATGCTGCTTCAGCTCTTGGTGACACAGGAGCAATATTTTTTGTTGCAAGATTTGCTGTCTGTCAAGTTAAATATATAGAGATGCGCACACATCCACTTGTATATATATAATTTACGCACGTATTTTACTGCTGTTTCTGTCCAGCTCAAGTATCGTAAAAGCTGCCCAGATGAAGCGATGCCCCGGCCCCATACTGTGGGCTTGCAAAAACCTTCTTTAAAGGAGAAAATTGAGCTTTAGCCATACTGGTTTTTTTAACGGCTTTGGATCCTGGCTTCTCTGCTCTGAAACGAGCGTTTGCAGTGGCTTAATGAGCCACCGCAGCCCTCCAGGAACCTCCAGCCCTCTCCTGCGCTGGAGTCTTCGCCCCTGGCAGTCACGGGCGGAGGGCAGATGTGCAGGACCCCCAGATGTTCCCATTCACAGTCCGGCCCATTCGCTCAAACTTTGCATCCGAATAGGTTGGTGCTGAGATGGAGTCTGAATTCTCGGGCCTTTGCTGGAGGCAGGGGGGCAGCAACTTTTTCAGACAGCTCAGGTATTTCCTCCAGAGCTCGTCTGTCACATCGCTGCAAAATGTGTTTGCTCCGGGCGGTGTTTGGCTGGGTGAGAAGTGGGTGAGAAGAAGGCTTTAGGATGGTTCTTGCGAGGAGCAGGGGCTGGTGGGGACCTGCAGGCAAAGCCCCATCCCCAGCTTGCAGCCAGGTAAAACAGGCGAGACAGGAGGTGTGATGTCCCCAGCGCGAGCCACCAAAGTGACAGGGCAGTGGCTTTCCAAAGGGAAAGCCTTTCCAGGGAGTGCCCGTGGCACAGGTAGGGAAATGAACCCCGAGCGGTGCCTGGCCAAACCCATCGCCCTACCGAGATTCGGGTCTGGAGCAGCTTCCCTGCAAAGTGACAGACAACAAAAATTGCTTTTTCTCTCTAAAAGCTGCCACCAACCAACCCAACAGAAGGGAAATAACCCTCTCACCTCGCCTCCCTCACAGTTTACAATAAAGAGTTTTTTGTTACATTCTAATTTGCAAACTTTCTCTTCTGCCATTCTCGTGTACCGTGCTTCCGGAGACTCACATAATTATTTTTACAAGAAACGCTTTCAGACAAATAAGTCTGGGGAGGTTTGTAATTTCTATGACCTCATGGCGACTCTATTGAGAGACAGCAGCACACCTTGGGAGAACGAGAGAGCATAAAGTAATGGAGGTTTTTGTCCTCTCAAGACAGAGCCGCAAGCGCTGCCTGGCTCACTGCCAACGCCACCAATTACCAACCTGGAGCAGGAGACAGGTCCTAGCGCTGAAAAATGACCATTTTCCAACGAGTCTGGGAATGATGGAGCTGTATGGTAAGCTACCATTTCTTTCAGGGCCTGTTAGGCACGCAGGGCTGTGACGTTTTGGGCTGCCTCAATGTTTAGGGACAATCGTTGTCCCTACTTGGGGGGAAGGATGGAGTTTGCATTGCTGCTTCTTGCCTTTGCCACCCCTTACAATTCTTCCCTGGCTTCTTTATTTTTCCGGAAGCTCTTTCTGCCAGGAGACAGAATGGGCGAGCATAAAAAGCAACTTCGGATGCACCGTCATTGGCAATTACGCTTGAAAGCCAGAGATTTAATTATTGTGCAAGAGCGATACCCTTGAAAGAGAAATTGCAACAGTCCCATCACTTGAGATGTTTCAGCACTAAAACAGACGACTGACGAAATGTCAAGGAGCGAAAAACGCAGCAGTCATGTATTTCCCACCTCCAAACTCGGGCGCGGGGGTTTCTGTTGACACCAAAATTAACTATTAGTTGGGTTAATTGAGGACACAGGTGCCCCGCTTGAGTTCAGCTGTCTGGATAACACAGGGGGTTTTGTCACACTTATTTTCCTCGCCGCTAACCACCGCTAGCGAGCGGTTGAAACCACACGGCACTTTCACAATTCCCATTTCGTGCCTGCATTTTAAATTCGCTCAGGTTGATGATTTTTGCGTGTTTGTTGGGAATCTGACGATTATATCAGCGGTCCCCAGCAAAGAGGTCATATTCTCTGTCTCTCTCAAGAGTAGAGGGTGCCTGTACGATTAGGAGAGCACTGTATTATGATGTCCCCATCTCTATCAAGGATTGGCGGCATAGCAAAATGCAGGAAGAAAGCATGTTTCAGTAAATATACACAAATAATTACCCAGCAGGTGTATAACAGCACAGCATATAGCATCTGAGCCAGCAATGTGCCCTCATGGCCAAGAAGGCCAATGGCATCCTGGGGTGCATCAAGAGGAGTGTGGCCAGCAGGTTGAGGGAGGTCATCCTACACCTCTACTCTGCCCTGGTGAGGCCATGAGGCCACAACTCAAGTATTGTGTCCACTTCTGGGCTCCCCAGTTTAAGAAGGACAGGGAACTGCTGGAGAGAGGACAGCGAAGGGCCACGAAGATGATGAGGGGGCTGGAGCATCTTTCTTATGAGGAAAGGCTGAGGGAGTTGGGTCTTTTTAGTCTGGAGAAGAGCAGACTGAGAGGGAATCTCATCAATGCTGATCAATACTTAAAGGGAGGGTGCCGGGAGGAGGGGGCCAGGCTTTTTTCAGTGGTGCCCAGTGACAGGACAAGAGGTAACGGGCACAAACTTGAATATAGGAAGTTCCACCTAAACATGAGGAGGAACTTCTTTACTTGGAGGGTGGCAGGCTGCCCAGAGAGGTGGTGGAGTCTCCGACTCTGGAGACATTCCAAACCCGCTTGGATGCCATCCTGTGCAACCTGCTCTAGGTGGCCCTGCTCTGGCAGGAGGGTTGGACCAGATGATCTCTAGAGGTCCCTTCCAACCTTTAACTTTCTGTGATTCTGTGATATAGGGCCTTAAACACCTGTCTTACAGCACCAGCTCAAATCAGGAGCAGCTTCGCAGAAGCTGATGGAGTCGGGCTGGTGTGAAATCAATGAGGAAGCCACAGGACGCCTTCTGTGGCATCTTCATGGCCAGACTCACTCGCCTGGGGCTGGCCCAGCACAGCTGCATCCCTCCCACACTTCCCAGTGTAGGCGAATTGCCCAGAGCGCTGGGCTGACACAAAGGCTTTGCTTTGCCACTTTTATGTCCATCTTTCAGGGGAAAAGAAAAAACCCAACCAAAACAACTCAAAGTCCTTGTTCAACTTGTGTTTCAGATACGAGGGGTGGGAAGGGGCCCTGGCACCAAGACAGGCAGCCCATGAGCAGCCGCCGCTGTTCGCTGCCGTTGCACAACGCGTTGTAAAAGCGAAGCGTTCGTTTTATCTGAAGGCGAAACAGGACAAGTCAGGGCCACGGGGCTGGCCGGGGGTCATGGCTGACATGTGATTGCTCAAGCGGGCTTGGTTCAGAGGTGGTTTTTCTTCCCGTGTCCCCGTATCTTCATCCTCAGATGGGATGCCACAGTACCCAGCAACACATCCCCAGCCAGGCACAGCCCATAAGCCCTTTCAGAACTGCACTCTGGATGTGCACAAAAAACTAGGAAAAATATTCTATATCCAAGCCCAGATATTCCTGATTTATCCGTGCCTAAGCACCAGGAGGATTTTAGCCATGGTGAAAGCACATCTCCCGCTGCGGGGCAGGCACAAAACAGGCAGCGAGGAGCTTGACATCCCGAGCTTGTCTGGCTCACGCCTCTTATCTCACCACCCCGTGTACCACGCAGCATCCTCCGCCGGTCCTTTCCCGCTGAGCTCCCCGCTCCCTGCACTTGGTCTGCGGCTGCTGCTCTCTGCCAGACCACTTATCCCTGCCACGGCCAGTCAGCAGGGAATTTCCTCCTGCCGGAGCAGTGCTCCCATGGCACCCGGCCAGAGAAACCAGCTCCGGGCCAGCGCTGCCAGCAGCCTTTGCCAAGGGAGCGAGGGTTTTCCTGGGCGCAGGGGCTGTGCGCCGCTCCGGCTGCCCAGGGAGAGGAGGACGCTCCCGGAGAGGTGAAAAAGCCGCCCTGTAAAAAATCAAATAAACCTGGCTCGGGTTAAAGAGAAACAAATTTATCTTTTTTTTTTCTTCTCTCTCTCTTGAATTCGTTTGTTGGAGGAAGGAGGCTTGGAGACGTGACAACAAAATACACGTCGAGTCAAACTGAGATATTTCTTTCAACCTACACAGGAAAACAGCTTACATCGGTTGAGGGGTATTTATCCTTCTGTGTAAGCTTCCACTTATTTATGTAGCAGTGCTTTTAGGTGGATTTTAAAACAAAACCAAGCAAAAAAAAAAATATGCTGCTTCAAAAAGAAGAGCCAGAAAGTTTTGTTCCAAACCCTCCCCTTCTCTTTTCACACACACACACAAATTTGGGCGGTTTGCTCATCGCCCGATTGAATCGGTAAACAGTTTCTGCCCTGCACAGGACTCCATCTCACAGTGGCTCTACTTTTGTTAAAATTAATAAAAGCAAGAGGGAAAACGTGTAACCTGGAGGTCACTGGCAGCCTTTCCAAGCGTTTTCCAGGACATCCTCTTTCCCCCGTACCCTGGGTTTTATGCCAAACTCAGCTCGGGGATGGTGACAAATGACCCCCGCTTCACCTCACAGGCACGGTATATAGATAGGTGACATTATGTCCTGGTCTCACCACATAGAAGCTCTCCAGGTCCCCAGGGGTTGTGCAGTGAGACCTGACCGGCGCCAGGACCCATTTTGGGCTCAGCGATGGGCGGCTGGCGGCAGCGGCCGGCCGGGGTGTAGTCTCCGTCCGAGGCGGAGGAAGTGAGGAGCCAGCGTATAACCTGGTCACCCTCAACCCAAACCCTGCAGAGGAAAGCCTGCACGCATGACGTCTTCCTGTTAGGAAATACTAATCACGGCCATGTCCAAACATGGTAAATGAAACCTCAGGAAAACCGCCCCTTTGGCCATCGAGTGCTGTACGCCGGCGTATTCAGGAAGGCCCTCGTGCCTCAAAGACAGGACCCACCCGTCATCAGGGCACCATCTAGAATTACGTATTGCCTCCACGACATTTGCATATTTGGAGAAGAACCTCAGTTCATCCCTCCTGTGCTTCTGTACGGCTGGGATCTGTCGCCTTTGTTTCATGAGAGACACACAGGGAGGTCAGCCGGGTACCGGGGCGAAGTGCCTGGAGATGACAAGTGTGGGGCAACCATGGGGTTATGGACTTACAGCAAGTACAGCAGCAAAATCGGCTTGAAGATGTTCTCAGTCCACCCTGGTTGCTCACCCTCACATGCCACTATGGTTTGCTGCCCTTGAAGCTGTGCCATTAAGGCGACCGGTGGAGCTGTCCTGTCCAGGGGAATCACTGACACACGCGGGTTAAGACCAGAAGCAATAGTCCTGGTGGCACCACTTCGCATGGTGGTATCAAACTGGCCATGGTTCCGGCACTAGAGAGGACCTTTTTCACCATCAGATTTACCTTTTTTCCCAACATTTTAGCCCCAGATTTTGAAAGCTTTCACTAAGGGTGAAACTTTCACAGCGGACTAGTCTAAAAAAGCCATACAACAACGAAGCTCTTACCTTGTCCCCACTCTTCATGGTCAGACCGGGCACCTTCCAAATGAGACACCTGTGTTACAAAACAAAAAAAAAAGAAAGAAAAAAATAGAAAGGCATCCCAAGATGCCAATATTCCTGGAAAGATATGCCAGCATCCCGGCTCGCAGCAACCTTGGAAGCGTCTTGGAGCTAAGGGACGCACAACAGAGCATGGAGGTAGATGTGCTTGGGGAAATTCCCCTGCACCCCAATCCAACCTCGTCCACCTTCTTGGTCCAGGTAAATCTGACCTGACTCTGATTTTGAGTCAAACCTATGGCAAGCAAAGGATCAAAGTGGGACCTTGGCATAGGAGGGGAGCAACCAGCCCCTTAAAGACTGGATGCAGAGGTGGAGCTGAGGAGACCTTGGTACGGCTGTCTTCAGGCTCCTACACCAAGCTGGAGAAGACAAGTCCTCCCACCTCTGTGGACTTGGTCCTGCACTTTGGCTGTACCCAAACTCCATGGGGTACAACTTGTGTTCAACTTGTGGGCTACATTTTAGCAAGCCATGCTGAGACCAGGCAGCTTCATAGCCTGGGGACCCTCACCATGACACTGGCCCAGCTCATGGGGCAAAAAGCCCAGCAAAGTGCCGAAATTGGGCAACGCTGGGTCAGTCTGCGCCTCACCTACTGCTGCAAGGGGCTTAATCCCAGCAGTGAAGCTCTCTGAAAGCTGCTGGTGGTCAATGGGAAGCATGTGGAGACCCTCAGCTGAACACTGCAGTGATTGGAGCTGGGGGGGGTGAGCTGGTCCAGGCTCCTGGATGTCCCTCCCATCGCAGCCATGCTGGGAAATGAACTCCCCAAAACGCTGTGTCTCTTGCCTGCTGGGCCTCAAATCCCTCTGGGGACCAAGCCTCACTTCTAGGGCCAAAGTCCCCTTCAGAAACTCTCTGAGGAACAATTCTTGCTTGTGGGGCTCAAACCCATTGAGGTCAACCTCTTGCTTGTGGGTCAACCCTTACCCATGGGGCCCAAGTTCCTTTGGGACACCCAAATCCCCATGAAGGATCAACCTTTGCCTACAGGGTCCAAACACCTTTCGGGGATCAAATCCCTGTGGGTCCAAAATTCCCTCCAGGGGCCAGCCCTTGCTGCTATGCACCAAACACCTTCAGGTGTGCCCAAATCCCTTCAAGCAGCCAAACCTTTGCTTGTGCATCCCAAAGCTCTCATGAGAGCAAAACCCCTTCTTGGGGTCCAAGTCTTACTTATGGGGCCCAAAACCCTTATGGTGCCCAAATCCCTTTTGGGGACCAAACCTTTTATGTAGGTGCCAAATCCCTTTGGTGTCCAGAAACCCTTCTGAGGGCCAAACCTTGCTTCTGGATCCCAACAACCTTGTGGCGCCAAAACTCTCTTGGGGACCAAGTCTTGCCTGTGGGCCAAGCTCGGATTTTGGATCCCAACCCTTTTTGGAAGGCAAGCCTCTCCTGTGGGACCCACACCTCTCATAGGGCCCAAATCCCTTGTAGGTCCCAAATCGCCCGTGGGGCCAAAATTCGTTTTGGACTTGCTCGTGTGTCCCAAATTCTTTGTGGGGCTCAAACCCATTCTGGGCCTGAATCTGTTTTGGGGTCCATGGCCGCCTGTGGGTCCCAGGCACTCTGTAGTGCCCAAGTTCCTTTTGGGGGCCATTGCTTGTTGGGCTTGAAGCTGTTGTGGGGCCCAAGTCCCTTTCAGGGTCCAGCCTGCTTGTGAGTCCCAGACTTCTTATGGGCCTCCAAACCCTTTCAAGGATCAACCCATGCTCATGGGTCCAAAATCCCTTGTGGGACCCTAACCCACTGCCGTGTCCAAATCTGTTCCAGGATCTGAGTCTTGCCTGTGGGTCTCCAGCCCTCTGTGAGGTCCAAACCCCTTTCGAGACCAAGCCTGCTTGTGGGTCCCAAACCTCCTGTGGGGCTCAAATCCATTTTGGGTTCCAAGTTGCAGTCATAGTTCCCAAACCCATTGTAGGTCACAGACCCCCCTGTGGGACACAAATGCCCTGTGGGGTCCAAGCTGTGTTTGTGGGTCCCGCACCTCATGTGGGGACCCAAATTCTTTGCAGGGTAAAAATCACTTTCCGGCTCCAAGTCGGTTGGTGGGTCTCCAACACTCCAAACCCCCTGAGGTGCCCAAACCTGTTTCAGGGTCCCAGCTTTGCCTGTGGGTCCCCAGCCCCTCATGGGCTTTGAACACCTTTAAGCACCCAAGCTCCTTTTGAGGTCCCCACCTGCCTGGGTGTCCCCAACCTGCTGTGATACCCCAATCTGTTTTTTGGATCCAAGTCTTGCCTGTGGGTCCCACACTTCCTGTGGGACACAAACTCCTTGGGGGACTCACATCCATTTTGGGGTCCAATCCTTGCCTGTGGGGTCCCCAACCCTTTGTGGAACCCAAACCCCCTGTGGGACCCACATCCATTTTGAGGTTGACATTGTCTTTTGTGTCTCAAACCCTCTGTGGAACTCAAACCCCCCGTGGGACCCACATTCATTTTGGGGTCCACAGTGTGCCTGTGGATCCCCAGCCCCTCGTGGGCTCCAAACGCCTTGAAGCACACAAACTCCTTCCGGGGTCCACACCTGCTTGGGGGTCCCCAATCCCCTGTGATACCCAAATGGGTTTTAGCGACCAAGTCTTGCTCGTGGGTCCCCAACCCCTTGTGGATCCCAGTCCTCACACAGGACCCACATCCATTTTGGGCTCCAAGCCTGCTTGTGGGTTCCACAACCCCCGTGGGACCCACATCCGTTTTAGGGTCCACGTTGTAACTGTGCGTTCCCCAGTTCCCTGTGGAACCCAAAACCCCTATAGGACCCACATCCATTTTGGGGTCCCATCCTTGCCTGTGGGGTGCCCAACCTCTTGTTGGTCTCCAGCCCCCCCGATACCCACATCCATTTTGGGGTCCAAGCCTTGCCTGTGGGGTCCCCAACACCTAGTGGAACCCAAAACCCCTATATGACCCACATCCATTTTGGGGTCCCAGCCTTGCTTGTGGGGTCCCCAACCTCTTGTTGGTCTCCAACCCCGGTGATACCCACATCCATTTTGGGCTCCACACTGTGCCTGTGGGGTCCCTGGCCTCTTGCTGGTCTCCAAACCCCTGTGATACCCACATCCATGTTGGGGCCCACGCTGTGCCTGTGGGGTCCCCAACACCTAGTGGAACCCAAAACCCCTATATGACCCACATCCATTTTGGGGTCCAAGCCTTGCCTGTGGGGTCCCCAATTCCCTGCGGGACACAAACCCCCCCTCCCCACATGGGATCCACATCCATTTTGGGGTCCACACTGTGCCTGTGGGGTCCCCAACCTCTTGCTGGTCTCCAAGCCCCATGATACCCACATCCATGTTGGGGTCCACGCTGTGCCTGTGGGGTCCCGAGTTCCCTGTGGAACCCAAAACGTCTATTGGACCCACGTCCATTTTGGAGTCCAAGCTTTGCCTGTGGGGTC
>VZSF01007396.1:0-28882 GCA_013398295.1 Chionis minor
CCTGCCGGAACCAGGACACCCTGACACCCACAAGTTACGCAGGTCTACTTCTAGCTGGTTACGCTAAAAGGACTGGCAAGTGGCTTTGAGCACAGAAAAGAACAAATAACCACCTGAGAGGACGAGACTGGTAGTAAGAACCAGCTGTCAATGCAATTAGTTATTTCTTTAGCAACACTGCTAATTTGATCAAAAAACTTGACAAATACAGCTTGCCTGCACAGAGAGGTGAGGCTTCTGGTCAGCTCCGCATTGCTATTCCAAAGCGGACACGGGCAGCAGGGGCTTTTCCTCACTGGAGAAGGCAGAAGTGCCCTGTCCCTACATAGTTCAGTTCCATGGGATCTTTCCTATCGTGCAAGCTCAATAAAACCCCCAAAGGAAGCAGGTTCAACTCGCAGTTTAGTTCTCTTGCTTCTCCTGCCAGAAACAAAGGGGCTGCAGGGCAGGGGGGCAGGAGGAGGAAAGAGTGGGGGAGAAAGAACACACACGGGAAAGGGAGTGATACGTTGGAGAGGGAGAGAAAAGAGGATGTGCAGGGGCATGTGTGTGTTTGTGTGTGCGTCTGTGTGCGCTCATGTGCGTGTGAGTATCTGTCTTTGCACCCCTGTGCACTTCGTGGCACTCCGCAGCACCTCATCCACCCCATTAAACAGCAGCGTTGATGCAGTCCAAAGAACCGGCAGCGATGCTGTGGAGCCATGAACAAGGATTAGACTGGGGAATACTGTCAGTCGGAGAGGGGAAGGGGACCTCATGAACGGGGAATTCAGAAATAAATATTTTTGACTGTAAGTAGCACAATTCAAAGGCAACCACTATTTCATTCCACATTCCAATATTCACAATTTTCCCTCACGACCCTGAGAAACATTCCCAAATGCTGTAGGTCTTTGAAGAAACTCTTCCCTTTCCCATGCCAGTAATTTCCGAGGGGATGCTGCTGTTCATATATTCGGAAGCTGCTCTTTCTTCCTCACCTCCCTCCCTGCTCCCGCTCGTTGCCAAGCAACTCCAGCCATTCTGCAGGACCTGCCTTTTAGCCACCAGCAGCTTAAATCATTACCGTTTACTGAAAAACACCAATTTAAGAATGAAAACAGACATGGCTAAAACAGAAAAGCATACTTTCCTTCAGCGTTTGGATCATTTTGTGGGAACCCTGGAGGTGGCAGTTTGTCTGTAGACAATAAACCACAGAACCCCAGAACGGCTGAGGTGGGAAGGGACCTCTGGAGCTTCACTCGTCCAACCCCCTGCTCAAGCAGGGCCACCCCGAGCCGGCTGCCAGGACCGTGTTCAGGTGGCTTTTGACTGTCTCCAGGGAGGGAGGCTCCACCATCTCCCTGGCCAACCTGTGCCAGCGCTCCCCAGTGGCAAAGTGTTTGCTGATATTCAGAGGGAACCTCCTGTGTTTCAGTTTGTGCCCGTTGCCTCTGGTCCTGTCACTGGGCACCACTGAAAAAAGCCTGGCTCCATCCTCTTTGCACCCTCCCTCCAGGTATTTATATATTACCAAAACCAGCAAACGTTAAGAGCACTTCAAAAAAATTTGCAAGAAAGTTTTTTTTTTTTTTAAAGTGCTAGAAAACCTCAGTAGGTCACCACTGCTACTTCTAATCAAGCATAAAATGAACAAACGGCAGCACCCAGCAATAAAATGCACCTTAAAAATAATGCGCCTGCTTTAGGCACTGCTGCGGGTGGCAGAAGAGCCATCCATGCACCAGCAGCAGCACCAATAGTGAACACACAGGAAAAAAATCAGTTATTCAGAAGAATGCCAGCTGACCCTTACTTCTTGTCGAAAAAACACTGTGAATGCATTTGCAGACTGGATCTGCATTCTGTTACTGGATAAACCACATTTTCTGGATCACTTTAAGCACCAAGCAGGAAAGTGGGCAGCTGTAGTACCTTTAAAGAAACACCAGCACTGTGTAAACAAATCCATCAATATACTGGAAGAATCAGAACAGCTTCCCGAGCCCTAGTAGCATTGTAATTATGAAAACTTTCAGTTATGGTTTGAAATCACATTCTCACACAGACACTACTCCCAAAGAGGTATGCTCCAGGCACTCCTGAAAATGACATGAAGAAACTGAAAGACAAAATAAATTAAAGGACTCAAACCACCATCATATAATCCCAAATATTGAATCTTGGTATGTTACCAAGCAAGACATAAGTAATTATAACAAAAAAAGCGCAACACTACAAAACAGAAAAATATTGTGTTCACTTATCAGCATTTCAGAATAGAGGAAGCTTTAAAAAAGTTTATGAAGTATGAAAAGCTAGGAAGGACAGTAAAGGGATAATTTAAAGAGACTTGTCACAAAAATAGAAATCTACAGTACTTATAAAAAAAACCCCAACACAAACTGCTTTAACAAATACCTTTTCACACGTTTCTTCGGAAGAAGAAATGGGCGAGGAAGTTACAGAGTTTTGTGACATACTCCCCATGTTAAATTCATCCTGCTTTTCAGGACATGGAACATACTTTCTAAATTTAAAGAAATACAAGGTTTAATTCAAAATTCTTTTTAAGTTTCCTCTGAAAGGGCTACACAATAAAACTATTGTATTGTAAAATATCTGTTTTGTCTATTCAAAATTTCTTTTCCACACACTGGAAATGTAGGTCTGTTACACCAGCTATCCTACTCCTGAGCCCTGAGATACTCAACAAAAGATCCTGTGACAGTCAGAAACAGCACTTATAATTCTCTAAGGAGCCTTCTCTTACTGATTTACAATGATAGACAGTTTTACTGCTGAACTTTCTTGTAAAATGTGCAACAGGAATTTCGTTTGTGTCTGTTCACATATTCAGCTGGGACTGCATGAATAAGAGATGCGACACAATTCATCCATATGCAGTATCATCTTTTCCCCAAACCTCAGTGTGCTGAAGCAATACAGCAGCCCTTTTCACTGTTACAGCATCACGAGAACAGAAGAAAGGAATAAACTGAACTGCTGTACAATGACAAAGTATCTACAGATACACAGCCAACGAGCTCTCTCTCAAAAAAAAAAAATCAGATAAATCTTCTTCAGAAATATGTTCAAAGAGCAGTTCTTTCTTTAGGCTACGGTTAATGCGAAGAATAACTTGTCATTGCTGTGTTGGAGATAACCATTTTAAAAGTGGGAAACAACCCTGAGGTGCTGTAAAACTATACAGCATCACTGAAATCATTGGAGCAGGGACAATTTGGACTCTCTGAGGAGCTACATCTAAGATCCTTAGATCAGAATAGTTCCAGTTGGAAGGGACTTACAACAATCATCTGGTCCAACTTGCTGTTGGAGAAGCATATCCAGTTGGAGGTTTAACTTATATTGTCCTCATTACTGACACTACTGTCAGCCCAAATTTTTTCACGATCTGTCCACAGACATGCCTAATCCTATGGGGTGCAGCACACCCTCAACTCCCATAGAGCCTGTTCTTCCAAAAAGGGGGTATCTCTATCAGATGAGTAGATGTAAATATAGTCCAGTACACTTCACCACAACGAGAAAGAGTTTCTGATACAGTTTTATTTAGCTTCCCTACTTTGGGCAGTAAGCTTAGGAGAGCTCATCAAAAGAAGAACTTAAGAACCTGCCAGAGACCAAGGCAAGCCTTGGTCAGCTTTGTTCTACGATGGAGAGGCCAGCACGCTACTACATCACAAAACACTTACTCAGAACCTGACTTGCAATGACATTTTTCAGCATAAAGTTGTGAGAGTACTTAAGAATAACTAGGACAGTCGTTGGCTCCAGTCTAAAAATACAGAAGAACATGACTGCTTCATTTAACTTTGTGTGTTCAAGCATCCAACACTGAAAGAACATAAGGCTTAGAGAGGTAGTAAAATTTTTCTCCATGGAGAAACAGGAGGAGCTAACCATGCAGCAATTTCTATCCAAGCTTGACAAGAAAGGTGAGGGGTGAGCTGTTTGCAAAACCCGAAAATAAGAAAATATTCAATCTGCATCTACATAAAAGTGGTTACTGATGATAAAAGAATAATTTTAAATACTTTTTAAAGAAAAAAAAATTAAACCATGCACTTCAAAGATTACGTAAACAGACGTGTACTCCATCCCATAGCAGACCCAAAAGTACAAACTCAGTCTTGAAGAGTCATCTGTACTCATTTTACCTTCTTTTTTCTCCAGCACAGATTTTGCCATTTAAAAAAGTGTTATAACCCTGAAAAGAGGCTCTTTGCACGTGCAAAAAGCAGATCGAAAAGAGCGAGGAACATTATATGCTTCCCTATAACATCACTGCTGACATGTCTAAAATCCTTAGAACAAGGACTATTTCTTATGTCAACAGCAGTATTTTATGTCCAGGCTCCACAAGCCATTTCATCTATGACCTCTGCGCTTTGACCATCAGCCAGCTGGGACTACCAGCCAGAATTACTTAATGCCAATTAGAGATGCAGTTTCTCTCATGCAAATATTACCTGAACCAACCAGCACCTCCATTCCACCAAGGAACTTGCAATTTTCCACAAACATACACTGTTTCAAAGCAGTGACCTGTGAGTCTGAATCTATATAATACATTACCAATCCCCTCAGACACCCAACCAATCTGAATATATATTTTTTTTTTTAAATCTTTATGTTAAATCACACTGAGCTTGTACCATGGTAATACAGAGCACATTGTAATGCAGATCAGTAGTTGGAAGTGGTCTTTTCAAACCGTGCCATTACAAGTAAAGCTCAGTCATTGGACTTCAAAGGATCAATAAATTGTTAAATTTGCTAAGTTTACAGACTGACCTTTACAGTCTGGCCATTAAAAAAAGATATGGTTTATGCTCCTGGACTTTATAAAACTATGACTAACTCAAGGCAAAGAATTTTTTTCCTTTTGAAGACAGCGTGTCAGTGGAGGGAAATAGGGCCATATTTCCTTCCACGAGTCAGTTTTAAGCAAGCATGTAAATGGTGAAATTCCTTCTACCGTTTCCTTTCTTTAATTTGCATAATCATACAGTTAGACAGAAGTAAATGTTTTAATATCAGTTCCAGGCTCATACGACTTCAGTGTTAGCAGGCACAGAAACCAAAGCTTTATCCAGCTCAAACAATCGCTGCACACAGTCAGTATGAGCAGATGAAAAAGGAATAAAAGAATAGAAGTGGAAATAATATAATGACCTTCTTGGTCACTTCTGAAAAATATTCTTTTCTGGCCACGTGTAAATCAGTTCATTGGCAGTTTAGCACCAAAAGTTCTGCTACTGCAAACCAATTAAACCTTGAAACTCAATGGCAGAACCAATTGCAGAGCAACTGGGAACTGAAGGAGAGGTAAGAATTATAACCAAACGTTAACCAATCCCATGTCTGAATAAGTGGATGTAAACCAAACCATTTCAGTCTTTTACAACATAGATTCTATCGTGGATAGGATGATCATGATAACATTTTATTCCAGTTGTAAGGCAGCTTCGCTATTCCTCTCCTATTACACTCATTTCTGAACACTTCAGCAAGTTATTGATAATCCAGAAGCAGTACAGAAAACACAATTAGAACTGAAATGTAACAAAGGAATTATATATGGAAAAGAGATTGTGGCAAGCATCTTTAACCTGATATGCAATAGCTCTGATAGCAGGTATTGAATGTGTGTCAGAAATACTAAAAAAGCAAGTATGGGAAGGACTTACTTGACTGGTATAAGCAAAAATAAGAAAGGGTAAGAATGAACTACAACCTTCGTGGACTATTAAGACCTAGGAGAGATGGAAAAGGCCCTATAGATCTTAAATTTCCCTGTTACATATGATGCCTATACATACTATGCTGCATATACAAGCGATGACAGACAAAAGAGAGACAAATCAGTTCGATATATTCTCTCTGCCCGGTCACAGACTTTTACTCTGTTCTACATGACGACGCAGCAGGCTTTCAGGAACAGAGCGACTGTCAGTTTTCCACATCGCTACCCGATCACCATTCTGTAAGTATCATAATTTAGGTAAAGTGCTTCCAATAAGCTCATATTTACATTTAAGAAAAGCTTACTGTTATCCTTCTGGTTAAAAATCCCTTCTAATTAACTTGTCTAAAGGCTTAGGCCTAACAAGCATAACTTTAAAGTCCTAAAACTAATAGTTTTACAATGGTTTATTCCAAATAATTGCAGCCTCAATTTAAAAAAAAAAAAAAGTTCTTGTTGTTGGACTGAACTGAGCCGCTACAGGAACCGCATACCAGATTAGACAGGTTGTTCCCTAAATCTGATAGCCTGGCCTATTAAATCAGTCATTTAGCTTGCTTGGTCTGGATCCTTCTGACATAACAGACAAAATCAGTCCTATCAGTCTGGAAACATACCTCTTGTAGATCTTCCTTCTACAGAATGAAGAACATAGCAAACTGTCCCTCTTGTATATGAGGCAGAAAACTCCTTTCTGACGCCCCTTGTTAAAAGTTTCTGCCTTGGAGTCTGAAGTCTGGGAGTGTTTATCATGTCTGTCCAGGCACAGTGATATTTACAGAACTGTGCTCTTCCTTATTAAAATGGCACAGGACATAATTTGCCTCCTTAGTTATCAAGCTCGAGAAGTGCCAGCGCATACTGCTGACGCCGTTTGTGTCTGCCGCTCGTTATCATTTGCACGGCAGAAACGCTTAGGCATCCCAAACAGAAGGAAGCGGATCCCTTTTGTGGTGCACGGTCTCAAAACTCGGCAGAAGAATGATTTCTACTCAAGGAGTATAAAATATCAATCTCCCAGCAAGTCACAGATTTCACGTTTCCTCTGAGGCAATGATCAGACCACGTCTTAAACAGGCCTTCCAGAAATCGGCACACTTCCAAAGATTCCAGAGTGGCAATTTATCTGTGTAACTGTTCAAGGAGACTTGTTTGTAGTCTCGTATACAGACCAGCAAGATTGTAATACCATTAGTTAGCAATAATCCTCTTAGCAGGAAAAATGATCAGTGAACATAAAAAAATAGCACAAACATACAAAACAGAAAAAGTCTCTCAAGCTTGAAATGCTGTCCCGTTTGGATAAGGAATTCCTGACTTTCTGTAGGCGCTCTCCTCTTGCTGCCTCCGAGCAGCTCCCCTCCTCCCTTTAATCTCTCAGAGCCCATGCAAAGGGAAGGAGAAGCAAAGCTAAATTTAACTCTCTGTATACTGATGACCAGGTAACATAGGCTGTACTGAAACCAAACATGCTCAGTTAAGCTCAAAATTTAGAACAAAATTGTGTTTTCACCCATACAGAAAAACATAACCCCACCTTTGGTTTTATTGCACGTGAAGCGCTGTTGAGTAAGAGATTAAAATAATCCCTGGGAGCACGTTAATCTGTAGAGAGCTGTGTATCAGTCAAGAGAACAGGGGCTGGCACCAGAAACCTCTGCTGTAATGATGGTGTCACCATTCGTAATAGGAGGTAAAAGAAAAGTGGAACCTGGAGTGAATGGATTCCTTTGATTCTCATCTGCTGCAAATAATTCATAAGAAGAAACTCTAGATAAGTTTTCTGGAGAAAATAGGAGCTTTTCAGAGCTCGTCTCTGAACAACAAAAAAACGCTGAATAAGGCCTTCTACACGGACTGCTCCTGAGAGCAGAAACCTGGGGTTTAGGAGTGAGAAACCCCACGGAGCATATTTGTACTTGGCAGATACTGCGGCTGAGACCAGGCTCAGCACAGGACATTCTTATATCATTTCTTAGTATCTTTACAAAGATGGGTTTTCCATTTCTCAAGGCGCATTCCAGCACACACATCTGGCAGCGCACTGCAGTGTGAACAGCATTTACTAGTTCTCCGTGCATATGTTATGCATCCAATGACATCATGCACTCTTCAGCTTGCCAAAGCTCAGTCTCTACTGTACAGACCACCAAAACAGAGCCGCAGAATCCCCCTGGGGAAAAAGGGCTAACTTCCAACCCAAAAGGTTTTCCCCTTGCAAAACCTTATTTAATGCTTCATCTGTTGCGCTGTGTTCTCTCCTACTCACACCCATTCTACTTCCCATCTACTTAAAAACAGTTTTCAAATCATTCCTAAATTGCTTATATTTTATCCTGCCTGTAAACATTTTCTCTTTGCACGAGGCCGTAAATTCTCAGAACAGAACACGCCTTTTTCCTTTTATTCGCAGTGGGTTTTTAACTCTTTAATAACCTGAAAACTGGAAATTTTTTATTTCTCCCCCAAAAAAACCTGTATTTTTCTTTGCTGTGGAATAACTGCTGGTTAGGCATCAGGGTGTAGGTGATGCCGTACAGATCCATTGTTCTCTGGAGATGAGATCAATGGCTCAGCTTGTGCGATACTCGTTACTTATCATTGTCTCAGCAGCAAGGAAGCTCTCTAGTGCACTTAAGAAAATGGGTTTTACCTTGCAGGGCAAATCAGAAGAAAAATAATTCTATTCTCTGAAAAATGTTTGTGTTCAGTCAGAACTCGAACTTTCAAAACCTTTTAAAAAAAGGCAGAGATACACCAAGCTCAAAGGCCCACGACTTACAGACTCACCTGTGACGTGGAAAGCCCTGTGGAAACGCAAGAACTGCTGCAGGGTTGGAGCCAAGTCTCTCCATCTCAGCAGCTTAGCTCTGATAGCGCTGACCTGAAGATGCCTACGGATCAAGGCAAGTATAAAGCAACCCTTTGCAACACACTCATCCAGCTCCTGGCAACCTCGTATTTTTCAGACTTTCTAAGATACGTTTGAACATCATGTATCATGGTCTTCAATATTCTTCTCATCTATGAATTGAATTAACAGTGGAACCCAAATACTCCTGCAGGCTTCTAAAACACCCTGTGTTAGCCTACTGCACCATGCAATTAAGTTGTGTGTGGAAAAAACACCTTATTTTCCACACATGCAAACTGAAGGCTAATTACAGCGCCGAGCTTCAGCCATTACATCATTTATCATATGCAGGTAACCGAAAGACACGTTTTCTTTCATTTGCTACTTGAGCTGTCCTGACTTTGAACCCTCTTGGCCTGCTTCCTCTAACTAGCTGTCCTCCAGTCTCTGACTTCAAATAGGTTATCAGAAAAATACCTAGAATGCTATAACAGAATTAGATTTAATTTGGTTTAACCTATAATTAATCATTTCATTAGGTGCCCTATTCTTCTTGTATTATGAAAAACGCTAAATAATCACTTATTTTAATTCTCTACACATGAATGAGTTTATAGACCTTCTTCAGATTACTCCAGCTACCTTTTTTTCTGAGCTGAACAGTCCAAGTCTACTTAGCCTACCCTACCTGAAAGCCTTTCTACACCCTTGATATACTTTCCACTGCACTACTTCTAGCCCTAATACCTCTTTTTTTGAATTGGACAGAAACTGCATTCAGAGCATTCAAGAAGACAGAAATACCATAGTTTTGTCCTCTCTTTTTTTCCAGTTATTCCTAAGATTCCATCTGGGGGCGGCGAGGTTAAGAGGGCAAGGAAATCGAATACCTGCTGGTCAGGCATCAGCTGGATTTTCAGGGAACCATCCATAAGGACTTCAAGCATATCTCCCACCTGAGACACATGTGGCGACAGCCAACATAAAAGCCTGTTGTAATGTTTATACAGTCAGGGATTTTCCCCCCCTCAGGTGTTACTGTGCACTTACTAGCATTCAGTACCCAACATTTTACCACCCAGGCATTCATTAAATTGTCCGTCCACAAGCCACCTTGTCTTCATGTTGTTTTCTTCTTCTAAGTTCACCATTATAGGGATCAATTTTTGTTTATTCTAGCTACAAGGATGCTGAATTCTGTTGCTATTACAGAATACCTTTTTAATGGTCACATTTTGGTCACTGAATGCAGTCCTGCACACTGTTCAAGGTTTTGTCCTTTTAACCCTTGAAACAGATGGCTAGTAGAGCCAGTCAAAAGCATTTTTGATTGAAGCCCTTATAGATTGAAAACACTGCCTTATGAAATTTAGTTTTTCATGGGAATTGCTGTTTCAACGCAAAATTAATAAAGGAATTTTTTTACATCCAGGAAGGTGAAAGGACACAAGAAGGTCCCAAGAGATCCGATTACCCAAAGTTTAAAGAATTCACCTAGAAAACTGGGAAAAGAAATGAGAAGTAATTTGAAAAATGCATCTCCAACATCTCTGGTGACAGTCTTAATCAGATGTCTATAAGATTCAGTTCACCTCTCAATAAATACCTAGTTATAATCAGCGGCGTGTACCCTAACTGCTGCTGGTTTTTAGAGTCAACTTTCCTTCTTCTATCTTTTTTTTTCCCTTTCCCTTTTAGTAAAGTGTCAGATGGAGTCACCAATACCAATCTGCATAAGTTCCAAGGAGGATCCAATTCAGGGTCACAAGAATTTAAGCTGGCTACCACCCATTTTTCTTCTTATCACCTGTAGCTCACAAGAATAATATCACCAGTCAAAAGACTTGACAAACTTGAGCAATCTTCCAATTTGCCACTTTATCTCAAAAAAGTGACAATTCCTTCCTCTTACACCTTACTCTGCGCCAAACCCCCGCCCCTCCAGATTCTATCCCAAGACATTATAGCTTTGGGGTTTTTTGGTGTGTTTGTTTTTGGTTTTTGTTTTTTTTTTTTTCGTTTGGGGCAGTTGGAAAAGATGGGAAGAGACACTCAACGCAAACAAACATTAATTTCTGATTCTTAACCTGACACCATCAGTGAGTACAGTAGAGAAGCTAAAGCAAACTAATTGTCATTTGTTCCTTCTTTATTTTTAAGCTACAACGTAATACAACAATTGATTGAGTTTAAAGGACTCAGGACACACTGAAACAGAGCTTCAAGCTTAGAAAACAGTCTACCACAGCTAAAAGCCGTGGCAACCGGTAATTATTTTGCTAAAAGGAGGAAGATGTTAGCAACACCTTACACTGGAAAATACCTGCTTTCCTACTTTAGCACTTCCATTGTGCTTGAAGAGTTCCCTGAATAATAATATATCCTAAGGACCCGCAGTACAAGCTAGCATAGCAGTTACTCTCTAAAGTGTACATATTCCGCTCTACATAAACTGCAACATGTTATTTGGGAAATTTGTACTTTGTGCTCATTATCCATGAGATCAAGATCACCTGAAGGACTTCTAAAGCCAGTAATTCATAGCTATTTATCACTTACATTTCCTCTGTTTTGTTTCATGTCATTTTTTGCACACTGAGACCATATATACACATATGTACTCACACACACAAACTCATGCATTTTTTTTGAAGCTTTAGCAATCTCATTGCAATAGAAAGAGGAAAAGCACATATCGAAAGACAGTTTTATTTATCACGCCGTTTTATAAAGCTGCCTGAAAACTTTAGGTACAAGTGCACACATGCACTAGCGTGTGTCATCTGGATGGTGCTCATTTCCTATAGCAGAGACACGAGCCTTGACTTCAGTCAAACGAGGAGGATAAATCCTATCACTAGAGCAAGGAAAGGAGCTTGGTCTTTCAGATCTGCCAGAGCTCTCGGTCTGAGTCATAGTCTAGACTGTCACGAAATGAAGACAGCAACTCCAAGCAATTGAAGAAAGTTTGATATGAGCCAGAAATTTTTTAAAAAGAGCAGTCAGTGGTCTAATAACAGCACCCGAGCAAAGCTAAGAGGAATTTGAGACCAAAGGACAAGAAGAGGCTGGAAACCACTTGCTTGAATGACAAGTGCTGTAAATGTAGAACATTGTGCAGTTTTCAGTGCTCAGCCACGGGATGCCACTAGCATTTTCTTGTTTTCCTCTCAGGTAAGCCAAGGAAACTATTAGGGACTTACCACTCCCTGTGGGACACTGAGTTGCTGGGACAGCAATAGAGGAAGTGTGAACCACTTCTTAACTGTTTTACCAGCTGTGTCTCACACAAACACTTTTTGCTAATTAAGAACTGATACCAGTTTCAGATCATAAATGATCTATATTTGTCTATCTCTGTATACAGATACTATCTCCTACTACCATAGAAAATCTGGAATTTACCAAAACTGGCTCTCTGCTTCATCTCCTTTTATCAAAAAAGTCAGTCAGAAAGAAATACACATGCAGATACTGCAACTGGTAACAAAATAATGATGAGAGATAAGCAAGGTTGTAAGATTTCCCTGCAATAATTTCTCTAACAGAGGTGAAAAAGCAGTTTCCGGGTCTGATTCCACATAATAGCCTTAACTGTCAACTCTAGAGCAGTTCAAAAGGAGAAAAATTGCAACCGATCGAGGTTTCAAAATGAAAAATTCAGTTTTCCTCTCATGCAAAATAGTTTCACGTGCAACAGAGCCAACTCACTCATCAGTCAAGGGTCACTCTCAGGTTACCCACAGAAATATGACAAAAGCTAGAAGCTAGATCTATCACAAATTAACAAGCATGTTGGCTCAAGGCAATGGCAGCCCATAAATCCATTTTTCCCAAGATACTACTTGCATTTCTAGATATAGTGATTCTGTTGAAATCTCCTTTCCTTGCCACCAAAGTGTTTCCAGATATCAGTCTAATGTTCCAGAACAGAAAAATGAGGGCATTTGCATGATTTCAAGTCACCCCACTTCTAAATGAAAAAGCGATTTTTTTTTCCTATTTCCTACCCTAATTAAAAGGCTTCTAAGTGTCAAGTGCTGCACTTGGCAGCAGTCAATTTTACTATAGTTGTAGCTACTGATGGTTGCTTCAGACTGCTCTTTAAAAGGTCAGAGACACAGCTCATGCCAACAATCCTGGCTAAAATAGGCAAAAAACAGGTTTAAAAGCAATTAGTTAAGGCTGGTGTTTCCAGATTAGCTGGGCCTGATGAAATCCAAGTTAGCAATGTAGAGAGAACAGACAAGAAGTCTAAGAGCAATGTGCAGATAGCTTTTAAGTACTCCTGAAAGACAGTGGGATTAACATTAATTCCTGGAAAAACACTGGAACGAGAAGTCTTACACATCGTCTGTAAGACTATGGAAAACACCTTGACAAGTTTAACCAATACCCAACAAGTGTTTGGGGTTTTTTTTATCCAGAACAAATCCCAATGTAAACTAATTTCTTCCTTTAACATGGTAACCACATTGTGGATAAGAAAATTACAGTAGGTGTTGCACTTTCACTGTAGTAGGGCTTTTTGACAATACTGTAGATGCATCAAATATAAGAGAAACATGGTCAAAAGGCACAATGCAGAGCTTAGTAAACTGCAGGCCGATAGTTATCCAGAAACTATCAAACTGGAAACCAATGAGAAACAGAGAGAGATAAATAAAAATATCCTCCATTTTATCATGTAATTTGTAAATAATGACAAGCTAGGTGAAACTAAAAGCACTACCAGAGACAAGGTCAGAAGAGAAGATATTTTTAATCAAGTGATAAATTGCTATTAAAAACAATCAACAAAATAAAAGATAAAACATTTCCATGAAGGGAAAAAAAAAAGTAAACAAAAATAAAACAAAAAACTGACTATGGAGTAGTATTAGTTGAAAATTTAAAATAAGAAAATAGAGCAGATTGATTATTAACAATGTGATATTATAGCAAAAAAGGGCAAATCTCTTCATAGGGTGCATTTATATAAGTATAAATTCAAGGCACAGAGTAATTATTCCCTTCCACCAAGCCGGGGAGAGCCTACTGGCTACAGCAGTCAATCAAGTTTTTTGTAATTCAAATAAACCTGGGAGAAGATTAAAAATACATCATTTTAAGAAACATAACATAGAAAGATTGTCAATAAGAATACAGAACAGGTAGAAAAAAGTAAACATAATTGAAAAATATTCCTGAAATTGACTCCAGGAGGCCATCTATCTAATCCTGTTTTGCAAGGGTATCATCACCAAGGCCTGAACTGTATTTAACAGAAGTTTATTCAACCTCTTCTTAAACTTGCTTGGCTGGTGTTTAAGAAATTGAAAATTGGAACGAGCAATCATTTCTGCTTCTTCTGAAATTTCTTTTTCATTGGAAAACATACCATGCAGGAGCTCTTTTAACCAACTACTGCACTCCGCACAGGATATCCCTAGGCACCAAATCATGCCATGTACTGATGAATATCCACAGTAACATGAGGAAAGAGTAAATGGTTCCTTTGGATTGTTTGGAAATGACAAAACATTCAGATGAAACAGATTTACACTCGTAATAGCTGCTTTAAATGGGTCCACTATCCACTGGTCATCTTATAATTTATTGTGAACATACTGATTCACCTTGCAAAGTTCCTTTTCACCCACATAGTGGATGATTATTTTAGTATTTTTTCCAGTGATGACCAGTGTCTAGACTAAATCATTTGCTTTATATTCATAAAGATTAAGATACACTATTTCTTTATAATGATGTAGTGCTTTCCACATTGAAATATAGATATTTTGTTTATACTACCTCTTCAATCACAAAAATCTCAGATTGGTACATATGATACTCCAGTGATTACGTATTTTCTGTTTTACTTTTGGTAGGGAAACAAACACAATATACAAAGAGAATCCCAATTACACATAAAGCAAAATACCTTAGAAATATCAGATTTAAAAGACACTGAAACAAGGAAGAGATCTTAAGGGTCAACCTTGCACTCCTAGACTTACTATTACAGAGTTTGTTTGTTTTAACAATGCTTTATGGAGTTCAGAATATCTCTGGTCTTTCCTCACTCGTACCAGCAATTCAAGGAAGAAAGTATTACATGTCAGAGGAACGAAATTTGTTTTCCTGAATTTCAGTTCTGTACCTGTTTTCATGGCAAGTTACTCCTGACTGAGTCATTCCAGAAGGTGTAAAGAAAAGTTATCCTGTGATTTTAGAGATGGAGCACTGATGTGTTTAATTAGAATGCAGTGCAACAACCCTCGATTGAGACATAGTCCAACATGATTAATTTCCCCGTTGGAATGGCTACAGAGAAACAGAGGGGGCTAACAAGGCCGTCATTTAATAGCTGTGTCCACCTACTTTTCTCCACATGCCTGAAGAGGTATTCTCCTTCACCATATGCTTGACTATCACTGTGACAGCTGTGGACGGCACAGGTACCAGCTCAATAGAAGATAATCTTAATTCATCATCTTCTCTATTAGCAATTACCCTTGTCCATTCAAAATCAAGGTCAGTTTTACTTAGCATATTCATCTTTCAGAATACTGTCAATGTTCCAAGTACTACTGGTTATTCAGCATCAACTAGCATTTAGTTACATAAAAACTAGAATCTTCACAGGATTCTTATTGCCCAGCTAAGTTTATAATGATGCCCAAACAAACTAATTAAAAATTACCTTAATTAATCATTTGAAGTACATCAGCCAGTTCCTCCAGTACACTCACAGTTATAACAATAACAAAACCCAAGACTTGAACACGTATTTCCTTGATTTTTATTTTTCACAACATCTTGAAGAGATATTTGACTATAAAAGATATCTGAAGTGTATTTGGAAAGCAGACTGCAGGTTAACCTACAGCTGCCTAAAGTTTATTGGCAATATCTTGAAAGCTGTCACTTTCTGTAGTTTTAAGATACCCCTAACGAGGGTTTAGCCACAAAACGTCAGGCCCCAGAATGCACCGCCCATACGCTCCTCACCAGTACAACCAGTAAATTGCGTACTGAATGCATAGGTCTCAGCCCACTTCCCAGCCAGGCACTGAAATTAAAAGTTTTCAGTTATAAAATCCCCTACATATCTTAGGCAGACTAGCTTGTTCCAAAAATTGTAGACCTCATACGAATGCAAACTATCTACACTACGCATTTGCTTTTGGTAGTATACGTTTGGACTTGATGGTCTTTAAAGGTCCCTTCCAACGCTTCCCATTCTATGATTCTGTGACTCTAGGTTACAATAAGCACGGAATATAGACTTGAAGCTCTCAGAGAACTGAGTTCTGTACTGGTGTGAACGAGAGAAATTTCATAATAGTCTTCCACTGGTTTTCAGTATTTAACGTGCCTGCAACATGTGGTAGAGGCCTCCTTGCTGGCTATTAAACTCACTATGCGTGCAGTATAGGCATTGTTGGAATGTAAATAGTTCTCACATGGTTATGTTATTTCTGATATAGGCCTGTCTATACCACTTATTATTATTGAAAAGTACTACTAAACCCTACTTACGTCTCTCAGCATCTGCCAAAAAGCTGCAAGCCACACCAGCTCCATTTCGACTCTTCCATTTGTAACACATCTAATGAGCAGATGGTTAATTTTTGCGAGGGTGGAATAAAAAAAACAAAACAACTTTTGTTGGTGCAAGTGCTTGGGAGTGCTTTAGTTTTTAAAAGCCAGTTGTTTTGGACAACTGCTCAAATTCCTGATTGCAAATTTAGCTTTCTCTATGTTACTAGAGAAACATTCATATCCTGTATTTGTTTTCAAGTAAAATAAAAACCTGTTAGATATTGTCAAATGCTTTTAGATATTTAGCAGTTGGGAAATATTCCAAGACCAACAAAATTTTCTTGTGCCTGGTTCCTGTGTATTACCAGCCATAAAGCCCTTGTACCTCTTGATCACAAAGGGTATGTGTTTTTCCATCTTTATTATTGCCACCTCATTAAAAGACAGTGGATGAAGTTCCCATACAGCTGTAAGTCCCTCCCCGTCGGAGCCAGTTTCTCAAATGCAGTCTTAGACTGGATCTGAAGGCTACGCAATATGTGAAGTGTGAATATTTGAACAGTGCTGCTGTTCACTTCTGCAGTTTCTACCGAAAGAGGAAACTAGACCTAACAAGTATCCTGGTTCCCAATTATAATTTTTTCTCAATTCAGCTGAAGAGGCTAGGGTTGCATTCAGGCATTGAGGGACTGGGGTGTTCGCCAAAGCAAAGGAAGTAATTAGGTAACAAACTTTCTGTATGTTGTACTGCTAGGATCTGGGGGGAGGTTGTAGCAAAATGCAGACATTCTCAGAGGCACCTAAAGTAAAACATAAACACCACTTTCTTTATCTTCACTGTGATAAAATGCAAAAAATTAAGGTAAATTAACATAAAAGCCCCTTCAGAGGCCTCGGCATTTGAAAGACCAGTTAGCTCACCACACTTACCTTACTGGAAAAAACTGTCTTCATTTCTCAGATTAATAGAATGAAGAATTCCGAAGAATTGCAGATCTGCTACATTCAAGCTGCTTCTTTCTGTTCTACAGTGTGACTTTATAAAACATGAATTCACAGAAGCCACGCTAAATTTTTAATTAGTGAAATACAGATGGTTATTTTCATGCAGATTTTCAATTTCCCTATTTTATTAAGCACCGAAAGCAACACAATGCACAACAGATTTACAAAACATACATACATATATAGGTCCAGAAATGATTTATCATTGTACTTAACAGTACTGAGCACTCTAAATTGCCAACAATAAAAATTACTTTTCAGTGACTTTTTTGTCTAGTTTAAGCACAGTTTTGTGTGGGAAGACAGGAGGAAAAGGGAAAAAAAGCATTAGTGTTTAGGAGGAGAAATTGTGCAAGAGCATAGGAGACAATGGATGTTTCTGAGCCAGAACTGAGTTGCTGTTTTGGATCATTAACTAATAGCTCTGATGCTTACTACTCCTCTCTATGCAGACATCAGAACCAGTATCATTCTTCAATGTAGCCCAAGTGTGAGACAAAGCAGGACAAATGTGGGAGGGCATGAAATCACACAGGCAACTGATTTCTTTTTTATTCTCTGGAACATTAATTTAGGCTCTTTAAAAAGCTATGCGTACTATACACACTCCTCTTATTCACATTCCTTTTCTGCTGCATTCCTTATTCTGTTACAGCTTTCCAAAGCCTTAATGATTGTACATTGCAGTACCAAACATTTCCCTCTGCAGTTAAGTGCACATATTTTCTGCTTTTAAACCTAAGAGGGTTCAGTGCTATAGCTGTCCTTTCCCAAACAGTTACAGAATCCATTATTTCTAGGCACACTTTTATAGTGCAACCAAATCCAAGAAGCTGACATTTTTTATTTAGTACCCATGGGCTATAATCATGAAAAATTTACTCCCTGAAATACAGTTGCATGCATTTCACATCCACCATACTCATGATAAAAAGTAATTTCCTTGAACACACTGGTAACAATGGTAACTTAACGAAATGTACCGACATAAAATAAACATGAGCGTGTAGCACATCTGAATTCTCCAGAGTGAAACTACTAGTCCACATTCCTCACAAAGATTTAAATGAGTAAGAGGCCTTGAAGCTTGACACATATCTAAAGGCACGGGAGAGGATTCAGGGAAGCTGTCATTAAAATAAATTGCTATTAGTGACTACAAACCTCTGATAAAACTATGGCTCACTGCAGGAGAACTATCAGAGGCAAAAACAAGATGCCCAAGCAACGAAAAACAAAAGATAATCAAGAAGCTTACATGTATTCCTGCGAGATAACGGAGGGGGGCTTAAAGGTTACATTTACAACGGAATTTAATATTAGATTGTTTCCCAGTTCCTACGCATCCGATAAAAGAAAAGCAAAGGAGGACCGTTATTTTTTATTTCGGACCGATGAAGGCTGAATTATGATCCCAGAAAGAATACCAAGGGAATAGAGAGAAGGGAATGCGGGCGGGACGCCTGGCCCGACCCACGCCCACGGCCCCGCGCGAGGCCGGCGGGACCCCGGCGGCTCTGGCCGGTCACGGGGGAGCTGTCCAGCAACGCGCCACCTGAAACGCCCCGTCCCCGCCCCCTTTTACCAGCTTCCTTCCCACCACACTCGGGAAAAATATGGAACTCAATTCTACTGAGTCTTACTGTTCCATAGGGCAAATCGGCTCCGAAATCATCAAGTCCTTGAGGAGAAGTCCATCGCTGGTAAGGAAAATACAACAGCTCAGGTGCAACCTCTAGGTCAGAGAGCCCCCGCATCTCTCTGACAGCCATCCAGTAGAAATGTTTGCTCGAAAAATATCCACCCGCACATCCCGTTTCCTTAAAAATCTCACACCACCAGTGTTTAAACCCCATTATGTGGCCCTTTGGTCTGATCCCGCATGGCAGCTCTTATGGAAGAAGAGCTGATATTCATCATCTATTAGCTGAAAGGAACAGAGCATTCAAAGAGACGGATGGCGGCTTTTTCCATTCCTCATTGACTACCCCATACTATACTGTAAAAGTTGCTCATGTTATTACCATTATTTCCTCTTTTTTAAACAGAATAAAAATTGAAGATGACAAAGTAAATCCTGCAAAGAGGAGTTTAGACTGAACTGATGACAGTATTGACAATCATGCTTCCTGTGTTCTCAGCATGATTTTAAACATACCTGTCTGCTAAATGTGCCTAGTCTTGCTATGATGACACAAAGGCCTACTGTCTTGCAGTCGGAATAATCAGGAAGGACTGCTTTGGAAACAGACACGCTCTGTGTGCGCTATAAAAGTAAATTGTCCTGCTCGTCTTCTACTTTGTTTTACGACCCTCATTTTGGATCTGTCTCTAGCACCTGAAACACACAGAATAACTTGAGCTAAACATCAGGCAGCAGTATAAGCAAGGTCAACAAAGAAGTTAAGAATACTCAGTAGGCTGAGACATATTGGGCATTTCATGCTATACAACAATTTTATATAAAGATATGGCCATAACCACTCATTGCAGAGGTTCATAACCAAAATATTAGTATTAGCAGGAATTGGATATGAATAGAAATGCACATACACAAAAGCTTTGGGAGAAATAGCAGAAGAAGAGGTAAAAGAATAGCATAGATTAATAAGCAAGAACACCATTTTCTGTTACTTCTCCTAGCAGCAATATTGAGGAATGTGTTGTATTATGTTATGGCCACAAGGTCTACACTCTAAGCAAACCACAGCACAGATGACTCACCAGCCCAAGCCTCTGTACTTTAACAACATGAGGATAACAACAAATTTGCAGCACATCACATTTGCCATTCCTTCTTCTATTAGCCCCCCAGGAAACCACACACATATTTCAAATGAACATGGAAACCCGACAATGAAAATCAATTTTGCCTAAGATTTATGGAAAAGGAAGGAAGTAAGAGTTTGAAGCGAAGGACCACACCATAACTACTGGCCTCTAAGGCATATAAAAGATCTGTCCAAAGGCTTGTTCATTCCTGCCAGTTGAGAGGGACCCATGAGACATAGCAAGGAGTAGACAGTCAGCATCCTTTGTCCTCCCTGTTGCGCAAAAGTGATGCTGGACAGACTACTTGGATACATGCATCTTACTTAGTACTTGCGAGTATGCAGGTTTATAAAATCATCTTGCTTAAATATTCTGTGTAGTAACTTACATTCCCCTTCCTGCTAGATCTTGCACTGGTTTTTTTGTTCTGCTTGTGAAGGACAAAAGTCTGCAAGCAGATCGCCACAATGAGTAAAATACAGACTACATAACTCATGGCAAAAATTAAATCTCCTTTTTCATTCTGAAAAAGGATGGAAAGTTATGCCCAAAGTATGTGTTTAATGCAGTGTTTCAAGAAGTTTCCTTTCCACTTCACATATGAGATGAACTTCTATTAACAAAGGTTTCATGAAAGTACGTTCTCTGTCTGTTAGCATGCAGAATAACTAGGGCTCAGTATACATTTTTTAAGAAGTCCATTAAAAATACATCATAAAACCATAAATTTAACATTTGTCCAAATAAAAAATAGGTTTTCCACTAGGGGGAAGCGAGCCGAGGTCTAAAACATGACTGCACTGTATTAGTTACAACACAAGAAAAACTAAAGGAATAGTTTTCTGTTACAGGTCTATCAAGCACATTGAACAGGACTCTTACCAATGCCCAATGCAAGACTAAGAAAATCCATCAGATACAGTTTGGTGACAATATTCTCAAATACTGGAACACTAACAAAAAGGATGCCTTTATTACACTTTTTTATATACATCGATATTCATGTGATCTATTATTTCTATGAGCTGGCTCCTCAACGGCTTTAGAATGAAAAAAGCAATACAGGAATTTGCATACTACTGCCAACTTCTGGAAAAGTCATCAGAAATTATAAAAATAGCTTCACTGAATATCCTACAAATCTTATATTTCATGTTTGGGATCTTATGATAGACTTCTAATAACTTCTAGAGAAATCCAATTATTTCACTTTGGAATGTCAAGTTTGTGTCCTGGAAGTCAAGGGAAGAAGGAAAGAGTTCAAATCTAACTTAAATCCAGACAATAAAATCAAAACTAGAGGGTCTGTTCACTATGTGACAGAAACTACAGTATCGTTCAACTTTTCTTTTAAAAAAAAAAATAAAAATTCAGAGGTAAATTCTCTATTAGTGGATAATAGCCAGACTATTAGTAATACATTTCTCTTTTTCGATATAACAGAAGGGGGTTTATAATTTGCCCTTTGGAACAAAGGAGAAATCTTTGGAACAAAGAGGCTTGTGACAAAAGGGATATGTCACCTGCTGTGTCTAAAAGTTCAGACAGGGGGCTGGGAATCCCAGAAACAAACGGAGAGCAGTGACTTTGAGAGCAATGGATTTATAGAAATACTAAAAATTGTTGCAAATTTCTTCCTTATTTTCATTAGTTTGAACTGTCATGCTTTTGACTCGGACAATGCCTATGCTTAATGCAGCAATGATCCCTCTGCTGCATTTTCCTACCTTTACATTATCACGTACACTTCACATCCTGCTTGGCTACAAGGAGGTGAGATGGTAGGAATAATGTTACCTGCATAAAACCCTGGTGCGTGCCGAAAGGCCAGTAAGGCAAAACTGTTAAACCACACACATACCTCCAGTTGTTATGTCGCTCTCAGCAAGCCCCACCACTAATTAGCTGGGTTTTCTTGACCTTGGCACAGTGCAGTATACTGTGTAAATGGTATACTTAAGTGTTTCCTACTGACTTGTTAGTCAAGGCCATTTTCTGCTTTCTCCATTTTTATTATTTTCTCTTGTCTACTTCTTCTGCCAAACACTCCATTTCATTTAATTTCCTTCTCAGAGACTGGTTGAGGTTGTAGGTCTGTGATGAGGATCCAATGACATCCAGCCATGCCATGATGTATCAGACTGTGTACCCAAACAAGAGATGCAGGTTTCTAGGGACATTCTTGTCTATTACAGAAGAATCCATGTCCAGTATCCTGGAATCGCCTCCTGTTCTTTACTGCCATACAGCCACCTATCGGTAGCTCTCAAAAAATAGGAAGTCTAACTGCAGTCCTTTCAATCCATGTCTAAGACACTCTCCCTTATGCTCCTCAAATTCTAATCCTTGGGCAGCCAGAACTACATCACAAATTCTGAGAGTCAGTATAAAAACAGGACACTAAACACCTAACAGAAATAGGACTATTTGCTGCAGAACAAAACCAAAATAATCTGAGGCACAGTTGTTCGTGATTTGCTTAATCAAAGCAGCAAGTAGCAAAAGGAACAATAAGTGGGAATGAGGGTCTTACAGACACTATGTTAACAAAAAATAGAGCAAACAATAAAAATGCAAAGAAAAACAAATGTGTATTTAGAGCAAAGCATTCTAGAAAGCCGGTATAAGTCATAGCTGATCTCCTTCCATTGTTCTGCATCAGCAATATACGCTGCAATCTCAGGGAGCCTGACTTATCAGCACTCTTGTGCCAGCCATATCCAGTTTGATGTCAAAGAAAAAGGTAGTATGAACTTCGGGAAAAAAAAAAAAAATTAATTAAATACCTCTTAGAAATAGCTAAGAAATGCAAATATCTATATATAACTTAAATTAGATCCTAGTCACTACTTCTGAAATACCTAAGCACAGAGCGCCCTCTCATGTGTGCTTTTTTCGTTATACTTCTTCACAATGCCTCAACTTCAGACTGTGAGTCACCATTATGATAGTACTAACACAGAAATTAATCTCCAAGATGAGGAAACTCAATTTTTGTATGCTGAGAAAAAATGAGGAATGAACATCTCATTTGAAGAATAAGCAAATTGAAAAAAGAAACCACTGAAGAGCTGGAAGCTGATCAGAAAAGTCATCTGGCAAATAACTCCTCAGGGTTTGCGGATGTGAAAAAAAAGAGGTAACAACACGTGTTAAGGCCTTTATCTAAAACTACTGGGTACAAAATCCAGTGTTGTATAAGTAGATGAAGACAATCCATATTACCTGAAAAGATATCCAGTGGCTATGTCCTTGACTCTCAATGAGCAGGTAACAAGATAATTTTTCCTTAACTACCATGTTTGCAGATCAAGCTTCATTTCTGAAATTCAGAATTATTTCTGCATTGGATATTCAGATATATGAGGAATAAGAAGCACTATAGCACTCATACACAGCAGTCTAACTAGTGCCAGTGGGAAGAAAACTGTGGAGTAAAAAACTATCACCTTCCAGGAGAGGAATTTATATTACAGCATTTAGACTAAATAGAAAAATTGCAGTTCAATACCATAAAAGAAGATTTTGGTTTTTTCCATATACAAACAAGTTCCAGAAAATGCAGAAAGGAATAGTGAAAGTAAATGCTTGGAAATGTTGTGCTGATTTGTTGCATGTTGAGACTCAAGTACGTCTGTAAGGTTTCCAAATTCTAAGGCAGTAAGGTGATTTCTTAGAAAGGAGCAGTTTTTTCTGTATCTTTGTCTCGGATAGACAACCATTTCATGGGGACAGATGGGGGAGGGGGGTTAGGATGACATAACTGTAGTGTCATCCATCCGTTGCCCTTCTCCCCAACCCCGATCCCATGTTGTACTGCTGCTGCTCTATGATTTTAAGGGGTTAGGGAAATTAGCACCCATACAGCTTATCTGCACAACAGCTCGTCCCTAGCAATACCATAACCATCACTGCTGGTGCACACAAGGCAATAGAAAAACTTCTCTAGTGAACTTAAGTGTTACGAAAAACATTAACTCTGCAAAGCTGTCAAAATACTACGTGATGCTCATTATTTAAATATATAATTAGAAAAACACCTGACAGATAAAAGAATGATCCTGTGACTAGGACCTGGGTTAAACTTAATATTTCACAGAGTCCCCACCTGACCTTTAAAAAAAAATCACTTAAAGTTTGTCCAGCTATCCTAGGGCCGGACCCAAGAGCAATATAGCCACGGCAACGCGATGTAATGCTCCAGGCCAGATAAGTCAGCTCAGGTTACGGCACTGCAGTCACGCAAATGCGCTGCTTCCAGATCCACGCTAGCGAGACCATGTTACACGGATGCAACAACATGGCTTGGCACTAACACAAGTTATCACTAAACAAGAGAACAATTACTCTCCCTCTCTCTATTCCCAACTGGTAAAATGAGAACAGAACTACCCCACCCACTTTACAGACAGTAAGAATGCGTTATATGAAATGCAGGGAAAAAAATAATGTACGCATCCTACTATAAAGGGTACAAAACTTGCCATTATATTCAAGAGTATTATCAGAAATCAGCACTAAGAAAAAGGGAGAGTACAAAAAGTTGTGACAACAGCAGTCCCTTAATCACAATAAACAACAGACATTGTTAATTTGGAGATCTACCTCAACACGGACCAAAAAGAAAGAAAAAAAGTAAGTAAAAGCGTCGATATAAGTAGACAAAGATACAGAGCATTCTTCTGACACTGGATTAGTGATGCTCACTTTGGTACATGGTCCAGCTTGACTCTACCAGAAAAAAATAAAAGAAAAATTTACTTGAAGAGGAGAAAAGGGAAGGGATGGGAAGAAGGCACTGAGAACATCAGCCACAAAAAAACCTAACAAGTAAATCTTTATATAATAAGAATGTAACATGAAAACATAGCTGAAGTTCTGTGACCATTTCTGGGCTTCCCAAGGCAAGAGAGAGATGAAGGGATTGGAGCATCGGTCACACAAGCAGAGGCTGAGACACCTTTGGTTGTTTAACCTGGAGAAGGGAAAGTTTCGGTGGAGTGGGGTCTTACTAATGTGTACGAATGCCTGATGGGGGACAGTAAGAGAACAGAACCAGGCTCTTCTCAGTGGTATCCAGCGAACGGACAAGAGACAACGCACACAAATTGCAATACAAGAAATTCCATTTAAACATGAGAAAAAAACCTTTTTGGTGAGGGTGGGCAAACACTGGTACAGGTTGCCCAGAAAGGCTGGGGAGTCTCCACCCTTGGAGATATTCAAAGCCCAACTAGACAATGTCCTGGACAACCTGCTCTAGCTGACCCGGCTTTCAGCAGTGAGGGCTGCACTACATGAGGTCCCATCCAACTTCAACTATGCTGCAATTCTGCAAGATGAGAAGATAGAAACAAATGCACAAATCTCAGGATAACGTAACACAGCAAGTTCTAGCAAAGCCAAAAAAATCCGTTAAACAGTTTTATGCCTGAAAAACTGGAATGCATCTTTCTGCAAATTAAAGACAGATTGCAAGCCGGAGGACAGGACTGGAAAGTTCCTTGCTCATCAAATTAAAAACAAGAGGCCTATTCATGAAAAAAGTTACGTGGTCAAGTCACATTCTTTACTCAGAAGTTTTACATGCAGCTGAGGGTGGGCACTCTACTTGCAATTCACTGAGAAACTTTTAGGTTGTTTCGGATTGCTACAGCACACGAGGGTACATTTATAAAGATACACAAGCAGCCAGCAGAAGTACAAGAGGATGAGCAAATGTCCCTTTTCCTTTTAAAAGGACTGGTCACATGACTAACAGCTGGAGTCACTTAACAAAATACCAGTGCAAGCTATTTTGTTGAATTCCCCTACAGTTACATGACAACATCTAAACCCCTCCTGCATTTCAAATACCCAAAGGCCTCATGGCTCAAAACCCCTCCCCTTCTTTCTGTTCTTTCAGATTCCTTCTCCATCTACATACACAAAGCCGTATTTTTAAATGAAGTGGAGGAGATAGACAAAGATCGTAAGAGAAATTTGCACCTGACGAGAAGTGGTAGTAGTTCATTCTCGTTACTTTTAGACTATATATGCACAGGGCATTTTTGCATCAACTAAATTATCCAGACTAGTCTCCTTTTCTCTAAAAGGTGGTGTGGCTCCAAAACAGCTGGCTATGAAAAAGCGCCCCTGTTTTAAGAACTAACATTTTTACCTGCACTGTGGCTTAAAGAGTTGCACATAATCACGGACCATTGTTGAATCCCGGTCTTCAAATCTGTTAGCCAACTTGGCTCCCTCTTATTCAGCAACCTACTGCGCTCTTCAGGGAGTGCTGCTACTCCAACACCAGCAGCCAGGACTTCAAATAGCCCAGCGGTACCCGGCTGTGCAGGCAGCAGCCTTCTACTCACACAGAACAAAGAAATAAAATAAAATCAAGGGACACCTCAGAGTGCAGAAAACATTCATCTTTGTGGTTCTTGCTTCCACATTAAGACTTTGGTTGTGGATGTCCTATTAGCCAAATGCATTCAAGTCTGACAAAGGCGTTTCGTCTCCTGTTAATGAACAATTTTTCTGTCAGGAGATTAAGACCATAAATCAATGCCAAAATCCAATTAATTATTGTCACCCAAATACTGCCTGCTCTTTCCCAAAGACCTAACACTAAAGGAGGTTACTTAGTTCTTAAACAGGATTCCACTAGGCATAGTCCACATTTACATTCATACTTTTGGATTATCACTCAAGACCAGAGATTTTTTCCTCACAATATCTGAGGGTTGGCTGGGAAGCACAGTCTCAATATTTTTGAGCTCACACAGTACGAAATGTTTGCCAAACACCTCAAAGCAGTATAGAAATTAACCACCATAAATAAGACAAACACAGCCACTACAAGCTACATAAAGAAGGGAAATGGCATGGTTACCTATTAGAATTAAGGAAATCTAACACATTTCTCAATTTGGTCAAGGTTCAATTAACTCCCGGTTTTTGCACAATGCTCAGAAAGAATATGGGAGGGTTGGTTTGGTTGTTTTACATGGTTTGTTTTTTAAAATCACTAGACCTCTTGTCAAGGGCGTGTTCAAACTGTTTCCACTTGTGAAGGAGCCTGTTTTCCCATGCAATCAAAACTATTATCTAGTTACTGCTAAAGAAGTCGCCTTGCCATGGAAGTATTTTAAATTGAATGGAATAGAGTTTGCTCAGATCACATTTGGCTTTCCTTTTGTATGTAAAAAGATCTTACATTAATCAGAGGAGGCTGCTTACTATCTGCATTACCTGTTTCATTTCACTACATAAATCTCTCAGGTAAACTTAAATTAAGTTAAACATCATCTGTTTAACAGAAATACCAATTTTACAATATTACTACAATGTGCTGCTCCATAATGAGGGATTTCTAATTAACTTGCATGTAGACTACACTTAAAACCCTAGAAAATAAATATGTCTGTATACCATTTATAGCTGTCTGACAACCTACTTCCATTAGAGTACTAAAATACTAAAGCAACGTCCAATTTGAAGAATAGGAATTAAGAAAACCACCTTGTTTTAAAATAGCCCTTGATCAGTTTATGAAAGGGACGATTGAGATGATTGTCTAAATTGGATTGGATTGAATTATTTGATGTACTCCTTTTCAGTCCCAAATTACCTTTGCACTCAGTATTCAGAAACCAAGCCCCAAAAGAAGTTCTTCAGTTATGACAGCTACCTATTTGGCAGTTTCTCTTTCTTTGGACTAGACAGAATAATACACATTTCTAAAGAAAATAAAACCTGCAAACACAAAGGTGAAAGCTCAGTGTCATTCACGTGTCAAAACAGAATCATTACTGAAGATGTTCCCTCGATCTCCACTTCCATACCAGGACCCAGCAGACCAAATCATCCTACTCATCTCTCACCTGCAGTGACTTGTTGATAATCCAGAGCTAATGCGCCCTCTGTACCAGTAAAGTCCCCCACCAGTTCAACTGCACAGACACATTTGAAGAGATTTTTTAAAACCTGGCAGTATTTTACTAGCAACTAAAATGAGAATATCTTTAATATCAAACAGCAGAAAATGTTCTATCACTGGGATTTTCTTTCTGGTTCAAGGAGAGACAGCAGGCTAAAATGAAAATTCCAACCAAAAGAATAGCAAAAGCACAGTTTCCAAAAGATCATCAGGTATCTTTTTTAATTCTTCTATATAAGTTCATAAATTATCCTTACTTAACTGTACTGATGACCCAAAACAGTAAACAATATCCATGTTCTTGCTGGATTTAGGTTATAATTTCTATGAGGTAACAGTTTTATAATCTGCCTCAATTTACTTTTTGTATCAGGGCTAGCCTCAATTCTTTACCTCTTTATTCCAAGTAGTTCAAAGTGCTGATTTGGAATACTGAAATTAAAAAAGACTTCAAGCTGACATCATTGACAAAGCTGTAATAGCATCAGCTGGAACAGGAGAAAAATAAATTCAGAGAATACTGCATGTTTGAAGATTGGATATTAAAAAAAAAAACACAACAAAAAAACCCCACACAAGCTAAAAACAACCCAAAAGACACATTGCAAGATGATGAGAACTGTAGTGATGGATGGAAACACCTCTGACATCACATACCTAACTGCCATGAAATATAAATATGAGTTTCAGCATCATATACATTTCACAACTAACCACACATGGCTGCACACAGCTTTTCAATATTTACCTAGGAATCACTTTGCATAATACTACTTTGCAAAGGTTCTTATGAAGTAGCTAGTATTCCCCAAGTAAAATAAATCTAACAATCAGATTTAGACAGAATTATTTCTTATTAAACACATGAAGCTGCCTAAAGGCTTTGAGCTTCCCCTGTAAGAAAGGTTACAAAGAGAAGCCTTCATGCAAGCTACAGTGAACAGCACACGTTTGGTGGTAGAGCTCATGCTCTGATTTATGCTAGTAGGAAAGTGATGAAAGGCAGTAGAGCAACAGAAACCAAGCCTAAGACTTGGGGGGG
>VZSF01007396.1:28910-54101 GCA_013398295.1 Chionis minor
GGGGAGGGCTGGAGAAAAAAAACCCCAAACCATGTGTCCACTGACACTAGCAGAGGTAGCTGAAGATCTAGAGCAAGAATAGGACAGGATAACGATAGGACAAGAGGAAATGGCCTCAAGTTACACCAGGGAGGTTTAGATTGGACATTAGGAAAAATTTCTTCATTAAAAAAATTATCAAACGTTGGAACAGGCTGCCCAGGCAAGTGGCAGAATCACCATCCCTGGAGGTACTTAAGAGATGGGTAGGCATGGTGCTGAGGGACACGGTTCAGTGGTGGTTTTGGCAGTATTAGGTTGATGGTTGGACTCCGTGATCTTAAAGGTCCCTTCCAACCTAGATGACTCTGTAAGAATAGGAACAGCGTGGGAAGTAGTCTTTTGACTTCTGGCAAGTTGTCTACCCAGTATTGTTACTACTAACTATTCTGCAGAAAATTGACCAGAGTCTCCGTGAACAAGTCTTCAAACCTCCTGGTGAAGGCTATAAAGAAAAAAACACATGAGTAAGTCATCTCAGATATCTCTAGTCTCTCCAGCCTCATGGAGAGGAGAGAGCCTGCAAAGCTGGGGCAACTTCCCAACGTGCAAAACCAAATATGCTGTGCTGGCCTGTGCCAATGGGGAGCAGCAGCGATAAACCTGCAACAGCTGCTACACAAAGTTATAAATGGCCACTTGTGGCATCTTGTAACCAAACCAAGGTTTATAGTTGTTTTTGTGAATTAGTCAAAATGATTTCTCCGGAGAAATAAGACAAACAAGATCTTTATTGGAATTTCAAAAATTATGCCCAAGTCTTATCAGTCAAGACAGAGCACTTATTCTCCAAGAAAATAAATTATCATAATAAGCTCCATTATTACTTATTCAAGTTTTTCAGTACTAAAAAGTTCACACATCAACCTGGTAAAGATACAATAAGTATCTTAAATTATTCGTTTGCCCTTGTTTGTATAAAGTATTGGAAACTTAAAAGTTTTCTGTGCTTCTGAAAAACTTGAAGTCACAGAGACAAACCAATTGGCAGCAGAAGTTAGGAGTGTAATCTTTCCCCAGTATTACATGCAATGATATCATTAAAACCTCCTTCTGTTCTCCCCAATTAGGTATAAAGACACATACGAATTTATTCATATTCTGCCACATGTTCGTAATTTTTTCCAGTAGCCTGAGAACTGGAATGATGCAAATGCTCAGACATTTATTTTAAATAAAGCCAGCTTTTTTTCCTGCTAGGCACTTTGAAAACCAAAGGAAAAAATACTCTCACCACTATGTGGTATTACCTCCTGTGCTGACACCTGGAAGCAGGTTATCTTAATCAAATCCCCAGATATGCCTTCAAGGCTGCTACTTTCCTATTACAGAAAGGTTTTTGAACATCTCCATTCCCAGCTGGTCAAAGGCAGAAAAAACTTTTGCAGTTAGAGAATTCCACAATACTTAGACAATGCTATGACAGCATTTACTATTAAACTCTGTGCAAGCCCCTGTTTTGTTGTTGTTGATGTTCTTGTTTTAAAGTTACTTTACAGAATGATTCTTTTGGTATGAATACCCTCTAGACTGTGTACATCTGGAGGCTTGCAAAGTGCACACTAGACAAAAAAGTTTGCTTGGTTTGTTTGGTAAGTTTGGCCTCGTGTTGCCAACCAAAAAAAAAAAAGAAAGCAAGTAGAAAGTTAACCACAACAAATTCTAAAGAGAAAACCATCCCTGACAATTTCTGTGTGACTCAGGCTGTGGAAATCAAGCACTGCCCAAGTCGAGGGTCAGGAAATCCCTGTATTCATTGCTACAACAGCAGTCACAGAACTTAAACTTGCAGCAAATTCCTGAGTGATTATACTTAAATATACATCAAACGTGGTCTCAAAACACAGAGCAAAACTCCGGATCGCACAGACGGGTGCAGCGCAGCTGCCCACGACGAGAGCCGCGGGGCCGGAGCAGGCACCCCAGGGTGTGAGGCTGCTGTGCCCCAAAGGGGCAGATGCCCCCAGCGGGCGAAGTGAGCGCCCATCGCTCCTTGGGCTCCGGAGGTACTCGGGTCTCAGCTTGCTTCTGCACGTTTGGCCAATTTAATAACAAACCATCTAGCTGTTCATCAAGACGACCAAATTCAGATTTCAGTGCAAAGGAATAAAAGACAAGTTTTCACTCTGAGGGTGGTGAGACACTGGAACAGGCTGCCCAGAGGAGCTGTGGCTGCCCCATCCCTGGAAGTGTTCAAGGCCAGCCTGGACAAGGCTTGGAGCAACCTGGTCTAGTGGGAGGTGTCCCTGCCCAGGGCAGGGGGGTTGGAACTAGATGGTCTTTAAGGGCCCTTCCAACCTAAACCATTGTATGGAGTTTTCAAAAATAAAACAGGAAAATAATAATTTTTTTAAAAAAAAAAGTACCACACCCAAACCCATGGTTCTTTTTAAGCCTGACAAAAAGTCTATGCAATTCAGACAAAGCGCATCTCGGCCACCACACTTTAACATAACAAATGAAGTGTTTGATCCTCACCTTACAAATATCTAATGTTTTCATCCTAACACAGGCTGACACACACCATTAGGAATTCAAGTCAGGGATAAGACCAGGCTCCGCCCAGGCTGGTCCCTGCCAGCAGCTGTCTGCAGCGGATGCTTCCGAGGATGACACAGGAAAGAGAAAGCTGAAGACACAAGTCAGCCTTCTCCCTCCTCCTCCAAAAGATTTGCACTAACAAGTGACTCCTGTCCCCAGAAATTAAAGCTTATTTCTCATCCATCTACTCCATCCTGAACTTTTTTGCTATTCTGATGCTCTCATAATTTGGAAGTTTCCAGTCCTTTCAAAGCATGGCTACACGAATGGTTTCAATAATACACTGCGATAATCAGCTCCCACGGACCAGGAATAGATTATTTGAAAATAACTGGGTTTGCATCTGTTTTAATTATGTCACATTTCAATTTGTTCAGATACCTTTTTATTACAAGAATAAGCCGTTCTGTATAATTTAGGTATCTTGCTACAACGTGCTGGACAACCTGCTCTAGCTGACCTTGCTCTGAGCAGGGGTTGCTGGACTGGTCCATCTCCAGAGGCCTCTTCCAACCCCAGCAACGTTGTGATTCTGTAACACTGGAAAGGTTTTTTCCCTCTAAGACACTGTCATTCCCCATCCCCCAGAGAAACTCTGAACTCAGAAAACGCTTCATAAAATCTCAGAGAATGTGAAGATTGGAACCAGCCTCCCACAGGGGTTATTAGAAACAGCAGCTAGGGAAAGGAAGATTTGGGGGGTTTTAATGAAAAATTCCTTTTTCCTTTTTTTTTTTAAATATGAAGACATAAACATCAAAATGTTGCTCTACCCAACAAAAACTGTAGTATTTAATCTATCTATCTTATATTGTAAAGATTCAAGTAAAAATATCTCAGAAGCACAGCAGAACATGTTGCACAGGACTGAATCTTTCATTTAAACAGACACCACAGATAAGATAAACACCATTTTATGTAGCTGGGTCTTGTGGAGGAAAAACAATGAAAACAGGACATGGGGTAAGTATGCATGCTTTGAAGTACATTGTATGCTTGGACTGATACAGTTAAGCCCAGTCAATAAAATATAACAAATATATCCAAGCAACTGTTGGATCTGAAGAATTTCTCACAAGTGCAGACCCAGATATTTGGAGTGTAATTGAATTAAAGAAGAGGATTTCCAAAATTTTACATCCATTTGAAGGCCAGAACACAGATCTTCGATGATAAAGGCTCTTTTTATCATACAGAATATTGCCATTTTGAATATCGGGGTGTGGGGGGGAAACCTGTCATTCAAGCTTTTCTTGGAATAGTTTGGGGAAAAAATATTTTAAGTGTTACCTTCACCCGTGCCCCATGTTTCTTCAGCATTTATAGAAGATTCAAAACAGCACTGTTCTAAACAGCGTGATACTTCCAAAGAAGCGTGCTGGATCACTCAAACCACACTTCACGTATTTTCAGAGGCGCATTCAGACGGCTGTTTCCAACAGTTTCACTACCACAAAAGTTTATGGAAGGCCAAGGTCTGCACGCCGTATTTAGCCAGGCTTCCCAGCGACTTCAGTTTAGTTGGACAACAAATATGAAAACCGCAAGTAGATGTTGCTACGCCAGCTGCACAAAAGCTGAATAGGAGATAACGGCAAAACATCAACCAATTCTGCAACAATCAATGGGCCAGTAAGTGACTGGGTGACACAAAGGAGGTTAAATAAGTGTCTTTCAAAATCTAAATAAAAACACCCCCAAAATACAAAAATTATCACATCATACTTTTCAATGTGCTTGTTTGTCTATAGCATCCATTAGTGACCAGTAGTCCAAATCTAACAAAAGTCTGGTTAGACACAGGGCAAACTGTAAGTATGCCACAAGTTTTAAGAGAGTCTCCAAATCTAACCCTACAATGTACAGTAGAATGGTTTTATTTGGGATTAGTGAAAAAAACATACCTTGGGCAAGTATTTTTTTCTTACTAGCAGTAGGCTTCCGTAGCTTTGTGTTAGCTGTCGCAGCAGGGAGACCCGCTCTCTAGCTATAACCGAGGCCCAAATTAGTATACATCTGGACTGTTACTGAAATCTACATTTTAGGAGAATTAGGCCCAAATTTAAACCACTTAAGCCACAGCATATTGTTTCTATAACGCGAAGATTAAAAAAAAAAAAAAATCTCTCAAAAGCAGCAAGAACTAAGAAGAGCCCACTCAGGTGTCAGTCACAGAATACATATCCTTCCCTTTTCATTTACCATGCTAAGATACTCAGGCTGCACAGCTGTGAAGAGAAGCTGAAAAAAAAATAATTCTAGAGCCTGATCAACAGCAAAACAAAGAAAACTGCTTGGTTGGAAATCAAAGAACAAAATGAGGCTGATCTGTTTGGCCTGTAGGGTATTCCCAAAACGCAATTTAATTCCTGAAATACTCTGTTATCTTTGCATTTCTCAGTGTTAGGTACACAAAATATTTTTAAAATCACAGGACTTACAAGTCAGCCCTCTCAGACAAACACTTCAAACAGTTTTATGTGCTGTTGCAATAAACATGCTACAGTCGCACAACGCCCACAGTAAGTTATTCCGATCTGCAACAGATCACAACATTTCTTACTTCAACAGCTTTCTCATTGTCCATGTTTGGTTTAAAGTTGCAGTAGATAAGCTGCATTTGTATTTGTACAAATGAACTTGCTTATTACTCAACGTGAATTAGTGCTCAGAATTTTGAGAGAACTGGGCTGGATGGAGGAGGATGGAGGATCGGAACTTAAATTAACTCAAGACCCTAACTGGAAATATAAGCTGTTTGAAAATTAATATAAGATGTATGAAAATAGAAGCTGTATGAAAATTCAAAGTGATAGACAATTGTGTTTGAAAGTATGAAAGCAAGAGCCACCACTTTCTCACTTTCTACACTGTCTCATTTCACAGCTGTAATTCACAATATTTTTTGTTTTGTTTTTGTTTCCCATCCTCTGAAGAAAGGATCAGCCTAATGCATTGGTCTGGTTAGAGAGTGAAAAATAAATCTATTTCAAAAACATGTAAAATTATGATATTCCCCATTAGCATTGTAAATATTGATTATAAAAAAAAAGTAAGAATTAACAAATTGCATACCCAAGCTGAAGGAGGACAAGAAACATAGAAATTCACATTAGTAACTTTTTAGTGGCTTAAATCTCAGAAAACTTGTATTCATATTAATCTTTCAGCTTCTCAAGTAAAAGGAAACTGGGTTTTATATTTAAAACTCAGGCCTTTCAAACAAAATACCAGCTATACCTGGTAAGCTCCCTCTTCTGGCTAATTAATAAAATTGCTTAGATTTTGTACGCGTAAGTTTCAGTTTTCCCAGTTATGTTCTATCAATAAGAATAAAATAATTATTTTTTAAAAATCTATAAAGCAGCTTTGATATTGAAATATTCAACTTCTGACAGTGCCCTCCTGTTGTCTCACACTGACAAGCTGCACACACAAAAGAAATAAAAATAAATCCCCCATGTACTATGTAGGCATAGCTCTGCAAACTGAGCTTGACTAACAAACAACCATCTAGACCTGTAATAAGTTTATAAGCACCACTGCATATTTTCTGATATCAGATATCCAATCCACCCTGAAATTTCTGTGTTCAAAACATACCAGACTAGTTAATTAGTCCCCAAAGTACAACTTCCAATGTTCTAGCTCAAATTAAAATTAATTGTGCAATAAAAATACATGTTTTAGAAAAGCTGAATGTTGAAAATGAGGAAAACATACCACGCAAACTTAAGCTGCCTCCGTTCCAGGATTTCCCATCTCTGCTGTGATTTCCAAAGCATTTCAGTTGGATAAAGCATGTCTCCCAATAATCAGAAACAGTTGAGGAACACACCACTGCTACCTAGCATTCCCGTTGTTACCACCCAGACAGAGGACTGGCATTTCACAGAGTAATCGGGAGGAGGTGGGTAACCAGCCCATTTATCTTCAGTAAAATGGGAAGAGGGACAAAAAAAAATACCCAACAGCCAGGATACCGTCTAACTTCACCTCTGCCTCGTCTGACCAAAAGTTGTTTTCCAGTGCAGTCAAAAAGCTCATTTATATTTTTGTCCCTCAACTAAATAAAAAAAAGAAGCAAAGACTCCTCTGTGATTTTCCATAAAGGAAGAAGAGTAACCCAAGAGCTCCAACTACTGCTACAAGCACCAAAGCCCCTCTGCTGCACTGCTGTTTTCTGTCACTCTTCCATGGAAACGCCAAAAAAAAAAATAACCGTAAAATATGGTTCAGTCTAGAGAGATGTAGCATTCATCATCCCCTACAGCAGATAAATAGCCATCACATAGTGGTAAAATAATTACAAGTAATTAGCATTTATCTTAGGCACTGACTTACGTTAATCACACTAGGACAGTTGCTATAGCTGGTATGTTGAAAGCAGGAAGAATTTCACTCTGTCTCTGTTAACAGCTCCAAAAATTAGTAGAGCTCAGCTAATAGGTGTGGTTTTCAATGTTAACAGGCTTGTGCTTTTAATCGGACATTCAAATGAGCTTTCTAGACACTGATCCCTTTTTTCACCCTTGCTGATATTTTATGGAGACAGAATTAACATGAATTACGTTTAAACAGGAAAGTATCACCACCAGACTTCAGTATTTCAGTCCCATTCATACGAGACAATATTTTAATTGGAATTGTCAATTTAGCTACACTGATAAGTACTTGTGGAGATAGAATTTATTCTAGCAGTGAACTCTGTTCTGTCACCAGTAGGAATTTTAAGCCTGTTCACGTAGCTTTTCAACACTGAAGTGGTGCTCATCGACAACTGTACGATGACGCTGTCCCTCTTACAAAACATCATGCTGAAAAGTATCATGGCATTTTCAGGAATAAGAGGTAAACTTTCTGATGACATTGAGGATAAAAACCATACCAAATAATCCTAATAATAAGATTAAATTCCAACTCAATCTTAAGGCAGATACTTTCGCTAACTTCAGCTCCCAGTATGCCCTTGCTTCTGATAGATACATCAAAGAAAGAAAACATTAGTTTAGGTGTCTAAGAGAAAAAAGCTGATTTATTAAAGAAAATTATTTGGAGAATCAGGGAAACTGCGGAAAAATGGACACTGACCAGGAAAGGGCACGTGAAGAGAAATTAACAAATCCACAATGGAGGAAACAAGATTGAGAGGGCAGAAGGCTTGAAAAGGAACAATTAACGGAGAACTCATCCTGGGACGAGACCTGCAGAGTCAGAATCAGCAAGTAAAGCAACTAGTCCTGACCAAACTAACACAAACTCACGAGACAGAATGAAGATGTAGTGACAGCGACTGGCCTCAATTTGTAGATACAGATGTCTTAAGCCAACAGTCACTTTCATTGTGGAGCAGCCAAATTAATGACAAACAGAGCTTGGCAAAATTTTTCATTTTCTTCTAAAACCTAAGTCATTGCAGATGATTTCTGTGGAAACAACAATTCAAAGCAAAAGGGAAGTACTGTGTAGAAGAGTGTGAAAAATCACAATTCCAGATGGAATCAACACACAGCGGATAAAAAAAAATGATTCATTCAGCTGTGGGTTTTCATTATCTCAATGACTGTAGTAGCATGATGGCTCCTTTTAAAAAGCCAAGACACGCTCCCTGCCAAGCCATTTCTATGGGATTTGTATCGTAATTGCGTAAACGAAGGCAGACAGTGCAGTGAAACTCTGACCTCTAAAAATCATTTCCTGTTCAACACCTTCTTGACCTTCAAGCCAGCTAATGAAAGGCCTTGAAGGGAAATTCATTTCATGTTTATGCCATTACTGTACCTTCGGCCCAAGTGAAATCAACAATCTGTTTCTACATCCAAAAGGTTCAAAAGAACCATGGCAATAAAAGATCAGATCTCACTGCAGATCAGACTTGAAATACACCTGCTGTCACAGAGAACATGGCTGAGACCCAGTCTCCAACAGTGGAACGATGCGGGATGAGCTGATGATTCACATTAAATCTCATTATGGTCTCTGAAAGTTAGACCAGCTGCTCCTATCATGTACATGATTATACAACTCTTGCAAAACTCACCAGCCTCAAACCCAACAATTCTAAATACTTGTATTCCTGTGATTCATTCCTCAACTCCACATGAGCTTGGCTTCAAAGCCATGAACTGGGGGCTCCAAGATGGAAGGCAACTCGCTGATGCCGCAGCGTGGGAATGTTCACGTTCCAATGGTTGGGCAGCGAGGGGCAAATCCATTTCACAGCACTGCCATGAGGGACAGACCAAGTTTCAGGTTTGGCTGGCCATGGACCTGTGGGACATTGATTGTCCGATGGCCGCAGAAAAGGCTAAACAGACACAACCAGCCAACTTTGGACTGGAACAGAAGGAAGAAGTGGTGGAATCAAAACACAAGTCATATAACAAACTCCCTCAGGACCAGTATGGATCATGAACCAAATCTATACTATTTCACAGCACAAGTTTATAACAACACCAGTTATTATAAATAATTTTTTTTCACTTCAGGGTAAAGAGGCGCCAGAAAGACATGCTTTAACACTTGCAATTTTTTAGAAATGTCCAAAATTCAGATTTTTTTTTTAAGTGGTGGTGCCAGGGTAGGGGAAGAAGCATGTTTTTCTTGAACATCAATTGTAGACGTACTGTACTCCTGCTGCAAGACAGCAGCTCCAATTCATCTACATATTCTTTTATTAGGGTGACATTCAAGAACATATAAATAGGAAGGCATTAAAGGAGCTCAATTTTGGCTTTGTTTCTCATGTCAATTAGATTATTTATTTTTTATAAAAGCACAATGCCCTCTGATGAACCACATATAACTGAAGAAAAACAAACCCTCTTTTTTTTTTTAATTGGTATTCACTAATTAAAAGAAGTACATATTGTAGTAGCAAATCTAGAATAACAAAAAAACCACTGAGTCATTAAGATTAAAAAACAGAAGATAGAGTTCCAAACGGGATTCTGGTCGTTTGGGAGAAAAGAGGAAAGTGGGTAAAGCACTGAAAATCTGACAAACTAAAGATACCACTGTGAAAAGATAAAAGGAAAGATACAAATAGGGACTGAGGATGAGCTTTATACAGGACAGAAAGCCTGCAAAAGCTACTTTGACGTGTGTCTATTTCTAACTGATAGTAACTTTATGAGTATATAAATGTTTTGTATCACGGAGCAAGGTATCCCTTCCACATTGATCTAATAAAGCAAGAACAGACGCTATACCATCATAACAATATCATTGAGGTCTTCCACTATTTTTTCCACCAATAAGGCTCAAAATGTTCTGTAAAAGTGACTCCCCACCTTTTTGTAAAAAAAAGAATAAACAAAGAAATAAACTTTGCTCCAGGTCAGGTGGACATTTAATAGTAAAACTAGAATCAAAACCAAGTTACTTCATGTTTTTAACTCAATAATATAGTCTATCTTTAAAAAGTCTAATTTTTTCATTACCAAAGATGTTTTTTGTTTGGGGTTTGGTTTTGGTTTTTTTTAAACTATTCCACCTTAGTACTGCACCAATACATAGTCTATTATTTCTGTATTTAACAGACTGATAATGCCTTAATTTAACACAGCTAGCCTTTTAGCTAGTAAATCTTCTATTCCATTTTGTTTTCTATTTAGATCCATGAATCTATTCCAATGATTCATTTCAAAGGTCTTGTTACACGTCTATCTGTGACTGGCATTTTGAAAGTATTCTTTTATGTCCTTTCATAACTTTTCATCTAAGTGAGCTCTATAGTAAATCACTACCAGACTTCTTCGAAACACAATACAAAGCTAAGTAAAAGCACCCTTCCTTTTATACTCTAACTCCTTGCATTCACACAACTGACCTGGAAATCTAGAGCTTAATGACAGTAATACAATTTTCTTCTTTTAAACACAGTCCCTCATAGAAATCTATGCAAAGTCTTTTGAGACATTCAGTAATACAAGACAGAAGTTAATGACAAAAAAAGAAAAAAAGAAAAAATAAAGCAAAAAAACCCCGACTTACAAGCTTATAAATCATCTCCCTGCCAAAGCAGGAGTTTCTTTCTAATGTGGACTGATACAAACAGTAAATTGCTGACAGGCTCAGTAAAAATAATAGAGAGAACACATTAAAGCTCTTTAAGAAAGACTGAAGAGCAATATAAAAGTGAGAAGAAAAAGAAAATACAAAAGTTAAGGGTGAAAATAAAACATAAAAATAAAACACAAATCAAAGTGCTGCGATTCAAGATGGCAACTCCAAAAAATAGGCTCAACAAAAGGGAAGGATGTCCCTGGGCCCAGGGTCCTCCTTTTGTGATCATGAGTGGGCAGAGCTTTAGAAAACACTTTCAATGACATTTTTCTAAAGCAATTTCTGGTCTCACTAAAGAGAGAAACTTAGGGTGAGAAAGTTTGTGTAAAATTGCAGTTTCTTGACTCCAGAAATTCCAGAGTTAAGAACAAATTTTGGCTGGAGGGAGGAGTGGGAGGGAGATGAAAACTCAGGCTCTTTTCCTTCAGAAAGATGCATCAAATTAAAATACCTGCAGGATGCTCTGTCTCCCGGTGAGAGAATGAGAGAATTACCAAAGGAAGACAGACATGCCTAGCAGTCCGGTCAACAAGCTGTCACAGCTCGCACGTGATTGAAGGCTGAGACAAAAGCGACACTGTGCACACAGATTGTACTGATGAAAAGACACCACCCATCTTTTGCCTTAAAACGTGCTCGGATGTTGCAACCCCTGTCATTCCTTCTGAGGTGGAATGAGCAGACACATGCCTCAGTTAGCAAGATGTCGTCTCAGGAGCTGCAGAAACAGCAGAAGCTTTCCCAGCACTGAATCCTCAAACCATATACACGTACCTAGGAAAAACACTCTGCATTCTGGGTGGAAAGAGCACTATTTTATATGTATTTTTATACAACAGCTTCCACTTTCCACAGGGATATACACTACGCAGGCATGAAATAACAGTGCATCTACTTACAGCAAATGAAATGATGGGGAGTTTGGAAATCTAACTGCTAAGCAGTTGGCCACTAGACTAATACTCATATTTTCAGTAAACAGACTACTAAATATCACAGGCAATGACCGATGAGAAAAGGGAGAGCAGGCAATGTTGATTTAAAGGAATACACCACAATCTCACACATGGAACTGATAATGAGCATAGTTTGAATTTGTGCTTAGATTACAGGTACAGCAATTAACAAAGTCTTAAAGGAGCACATGATAAGGCTTTTCTAGAAGCTAATAAACAACTGAAAAACAGAATACAAGACTTAAAGTGACCTGCTTTGAAATAAAAGGAAAGTGAACTTCAATAGTTTAGAGTCCAGCTGATGGAGAGCATCGTGCTTGCTACCTGCCATAATTTCTGAGGAGAAGAACCTGGGTGATGAATCCACTCTTAAATTGCATGTTTAGCTAAAGTGGCTAGTAAGACTGTGTGAGGGATCGCTAGGAGAAATGGAATCTGGAGCAGATGCTACCAGAATTGATTAGGATGTAAAGGGCTGGCCCCGTGTGAGCCAAGGGTGCGTCAATTACTGGAGCAATCAATTGCAGCTAGTGGGATGCAACCCCAGAAGGAACAGGAAACCAACACCATTTACTCTTTACAAAATATTTCCTTGCACAGTCAGATCTTACTAAGAATGCTAGGATACACACTTCTTCAAATGTTTATTCAAAATATACTACATATAAACACTCTTTGAACACTACTTTGAAAGGTCTCTGTTACTAATAATCTCTATGTTACCTCTCAAGAAGTTTTGCAACGAAGTGTTCCTGGATGCTACTGAATGCTGACTACGTTTAACATCACAAGAGATGTCTGGTCTTCACACCCCAGAAACTACGCTGGTTTAAAATACTAAAATTTTCATACCCCTATCAGAGTAAAGTATGTTTACACAGAAAACAGTTTCATCCCCAACAGGAAATTCAAGTCAAACAACTTTTAAACGTAGAAGATATTATTATCTGGAGCTTTTAACAAAACCAGACTTTAGTACAGAAATATATGCACTCGTTTACGTTAGGTGTTACGTATGTGAATAATAATCCCAATGGAGATACTCCTTTCCCAGAAGACAAACACACTTTCTTACCTTGGGCCATTTGGGATTTAGAAGTCGTGCTTTGATTGCATCATCCAAGGCCTTGTCATACTGTTGGATTTTCATGTAGGCTGCCGAACGGTTACTGTAGAGAATGCAGTTCTGAGGATCAACTCCCAAAGCTTCGTTGTACAGCACGATTGCTGTATGAAAATCGCCATCATGGCAAGCCTGGTTGCTCTGGCGAACTTTCTCAACAAATTCAGCTTTGCTCAACATGGGACTGTCAGGACTTCTTCTTCCCAAAGATTTTGATCCAAAGATAGAAATCTGGGAGAAGAGGAGGGAGGGGGAAATTATATATTAGTGTTAAGAAATGCTATGCAAAAAAAGGAAAAAAATATAGTAATCAAAATACTGGAAACTGTACAGCAGAAATTAAAGCCACCAGCATTACTGCAGAAAAAATTACAAATTCAGAATCAGACTCTTCAAAAAGTAGCTTGTGTATCTATTGACTTTTGGTGGGGGGTACAAAAGTAACAGAAGAGAGCCTTATAAAGCAGACCATTCCCTGTGAAGGATATCTTCTAGAAGACCTATTGCCGCTTTCTGGCATGAGACTAGTAGTAGTCTGTTTTAGTACGCTGCACTCCACATATTCACAAGTTTTTCCTCCTCGGCCACACTATTTGATTCTACAACACGAAGCACAGTCACCAGGTGAGGAAGTTTATCTGAATAGGTGGTAGGTGTGAATGTGAAGATGCTGCCAGTGTATCCGAAGCTTGATAACGTAGGTCACACAGAAGCAAGTGAACAGACAACGGAAGAATGTCCAAATTCTCTTCAAACCAAAGAACTTGCACTGGTACAGCTGTTCACAAACCTCTCTATCCAGCTAATGGCAGGCTGCAAATTGTTCAAAACTGGGAAGGAAAGGATGAGTCTTTGGAACTGGGTATGCTCACAGAAACTAGTGGGGCACACAATTTATTTTAGCAACAGAACAGTCATCATTGGCAGAGCCACCTTCCCGGATTGTCAACTTCAGGCAATACAAAATAACAAAGAAAAATAGGTTTAAGCCTTCTAATTACAAAGACTATTATTTAAAGTGAGCTGTAAAAAGTCCTAGTTCCACTGATTCTGGTACACCCTGTCTCTTCGTTTAACTTTCTACTTTCCTTGTTTTCCTCAGCCAGTGGTTTGCAGTCAGTAACCACTTTTGTCATGTATACTCTACTGTCTCCCAAGGACCCTCAAAAACTCAGCAAGAATATCTAAACTCTGATTACAACACAGTTGTGAATTCTGCTGTAATCTTATTTGGCAACATGTACATATGGTAACATACGAAGTACTTATTATTCATTAAATAATATTCATTAAATATTCATTAAAGGTTTAGACTACTATAATTGAGATTAGCATCATCCATTTTTAGTCCTGCAGACAGAAAAAGGTTAAGAATATCGCATATTGTTACCACAACGCAACAACTGCAGGGCTTAAATACATTACCAGAGCAAGCTGAGGCATATTTTTAGGTGGAAAGGGAAGCAAGCTGCAAACTGACATCCTGTCTCAAGCACCAAAATGGTCTATAGACTTTTCTTTTTTTTTTTTTTTTCCCCTCTTAAGTTAAACAACAACAGTAGAAAAGCTTCAAATTAGAAACTACTGGTCTCTTCTTTTCCTTTTGATTATTCTCAATTTTTTCTGACAGGTGTTTGTCCAAACAGTTTCTAAACTTCTCTTCTGAAGGAGACTCCACATTTTACTCAGACAATCTCATTACACTGTTTCATGATTTTCATCATTAAAATGTTTCCATAATATGCACCTCAGATCTCCTTTGTATCAGTAATGTACTGTTTCTTGTCCTGTCTACAGGAGACCAAACCAAAAACTTTGTTCATTTCATCTGTGTGGTTGCCCTTTATATAGTACTCCTGCTAATATAAGCTAATATGTAGCCTGACTTATTACTATGAACTGCACTATAAAAAGCAAATTTCTGCGTTCTTGAAAATTCATTCCATATGCAGCACATCTTTAAAAGCACTGGCATACTTCTTTGAGATGTCAATCAAGTTTACAAACAGCAACTTCATATATTCTCAAGTACTGTCAGGAAAATTGCTCCACTTCGAGCAACAGCCCAAATTTTAGAGCTGAACCCATTGTTCTACGCCAAGCGTGAGTGCGGTTAACTCACACATTTGTGTGTATTTGATCATAAACTTCATCATGTGGTCAGTTTTCCATGATCTGAGAAGTTACCAGAACAGAAAATGAAGATTCATCAGCTCTTACATGAGTAGATGTTTAAACACAAAGATCAGGAAACCCTGAGAAAGCTAATTAGTAATCAGAAGGCCATAGATGGCTGGAGGTACCGTAGTGCGAGGGACAGCACAAGTGTATCTGCCCAGAGATACCATGACTCAGATGTAGACCTGATTTGCTGTAGGAAAATAAAGGAAGTCAAAGAAAATACATTCTTCTCACATTTCCTTTCATCTTCACCTACTTTCTTCCTCTGTAGTTTCATCAGCTTCTTTAATTCCCAAAACTTACATTTCTGCTTATTCCTGAAACCTGCTTAAGTCAACAAATGCACCGCCATTGTACAAGACTCTTCTCAGGGGGCAAACCTAAAAACTACCATGTAATTTTTCCAACCATTAAAGTCAGAGCAACTAATGAATTTTCACACTGTTCTAATTTCCACACTAGCCTTTGTTCCTGGAAATTACCAGAAGAGTGGAAAACTTGATTTTATACAACTTAAACCAACACTTCAGAGTCACTGCAGGCAAGAAAATCCAATGCAGACTTACAAAAACGCTCACTGCACATAAGGAGTGTGGAATATCTTAACCTGAGCAATATTCTGCTCAAAAAATTTGCATAACCTTTATCTGGGGTCTAAAAGGAGTTCAAACACATCAAAAATTCCTGAAAGCTGCTGAACTCTCATGCAATACTCAAGGAAACACAGGGCTAACAGTCTAAAGGCTTCCGTAAAGTTATATATGAGAGTTATTTGATGAAATGAACAATCATAAATTAAGAAAAGTGTTAGAGGGCAAACACAGGCTGAATGTCAGAGAGTGAACAAGAGACCCAGTGCAAGGACTCCAGTGACATTCTGTCTATGCTGTCAGAGATCATCCTGAGCTATGATGCCTGGAAATTGAGTTAACAAACAAGCAAACAACCCCACAAACACACACACACACACACAATCTAAAACGCCACCCTTTTCAAAGCTGTCAGCAGTAATAGCAACAGATGTTGCTTTAATCTATACACATTTACAGGAACTTTGTGGAATCCTGCTGTGTTCTTAGCTGCAATAGCTTCCTGCTACAATTCTGACAAAACCTGAGATTTTCATGAGCAAAATAAACTTCTGCAGTGCAAATTCAACTTATTTAAGTACAGGTAGGTTAGGCGCCACAATTCAAATTTCTGGCACAGCTAATGTGGATAATATCTGTATGATGCACTTAACTGATCACAGGGACCAAGTCAGTCTATCAGAAGGAACAGAAGAGCACGCTAAGAAAAAGATACAGGTAACTTCTCTTTTGACATCTTCCACAGTCAGAACTGAGGGAAGACGGTCTCCCTAGTTTCTAAACTACATGATATTTCGTTTGTGCCACAATTACAGGATCAAAAAAAGTATTTGTTTTGTTCTCCTGTCTGGTCACGAGACCAACATTGTCACTGCAACTTCCTCCCAGGTGGCCATACCGTATAGCATTCATTTATAAGTACACTGGTCACCAAAAACTGGGGTTTTTTTAGTCGTCATAAAAATTTTTGTCACCTCTAAAGGTGAAAGGGCTCCACTGAGATCAACTGAAGTCGATGAGAGCCAGTATAAAGACAAATAGGTGATATCATCTTGGCAGAGAACAGCATGCTTCAAATTCTTAAAAATATAAAGCTACCTTAATTTAAATAATCAATGTCAACTATAACTTCCTTTAACAAAACTGGCTGTATTGCCCACTAAGTGACTTGGTGATTCATTGTGATGTGTTAAATACAGCCAATTCCCATCAACATTAAGAGTAAAGAAGCAGAACACAGGCTGGAATAAATTAACCTGATCAAACATAATAGTCATAATAGTCATAATAAGATACAGTCACAAACATAATCAGATTAGGAAACATGAATCTCTTAACAGAAAGCCGAAGTATTTTCTTTGGGTTCCTCCTTTATGACAGTGTTTAGTGCAGACTGCAAAGCAAAGGATTTGGTCCCAAAACTTACTATTTTGAACTATTGACCTCAACCTACCAGTAACTGTACACAAGAGATACAGCCAAGGGGATGTCTAGCTTAAACACTGCTCATGTTGTTTGTACAACAAAACAGTTCTTTTGTTAAACAATACCAAGTTTAAGGGTAAGACATGTCAAATAGCCACTTCAGTTTCTCAGCTGTATTTTTAAAGGTGGCCTCTGCGTGTCTCTCATTGTATTTCCCAGTGATTGGCTTGCATGAGGGAATGAAAAATACCAAATGTTGCTCAGTTTCCATTCTTTCATATTGCAAGCAAATGACTGCAGCTTCCAGGTGCAGGAGTATCAGAACTAGTCATGAACTTACGTTATTTAGAAGATAAATACTTCAAGGAATAGATTCCTTAAAAGCTACGGCTATACCTGCATCCAGCTGGAGGCTCAGCCTGGCAGCGAAGGCACAACCAGCGTGACGCTGAAGAACCCACCACCGGCAGCGGGTGGCATCATTCCCATCTCCTCCACCTGACCACAGGGACCAACACTGCTACAACCACCAAAGGTACTCTCCTGGAAGCAGCCTTCACACCCAGCGTTACTGAGCGCGAGGTAGAGAGGCCTCTGCGAGGGCACATCTCATCCGGCACCATCTCAAGGAGCAGGAGGGAGACTGTGGAATGCACAAGTCGAACAATAGCTGTCTTTTCTGTCTGTTTATTATGCACAACCAAATGAAAACACAAAGCTGTTAATGATCTTCCCAGAATCATACTGTGAGTCTGTAACGACGAGGAGAATCCATGAGGAGACATCCTCTCAGTCCAAGTAAAGTGGTTTCTGCCTCTAATATCCTGTGAGGCTAAATAATCTCATGAAAAAAAGGAAACTATTTTAAAGGAAACTATGACGGTAATTTCTGCAATATGTTATTATTTAATTCCTGTTATCATGAGAACTACGTAAGGCAGTAAAACATGACTAGGTAAAAGAAAGAGCCACAGAACAAATCTGAGTCACTCTGGCACTCAAACCACAAACAAAAGAAGATTACTCTGAGGGTACCAACTCACAAGAAGTACTCATTAAAAAGCCATCCCCGCTTTCCAGTCATGACTGCTCTTCTCCTGCTAACACAGTGAAAGGTGATGGCAATGCACATTTAGGCTGCCTAACACTTATAGAAGGTACTTGTACATACTAAACCAACGCTAAATAAGAAATAGAAGTTCCTTAGTGCAGTGGAAGGTTCTAATGAAGTGCGGAAGCGGATCTAGCAGAGACAATTTAAGGTAGGAGCTCATGTATTTCTAATAAAGAAGGTGGCACAAGCTTTTCAGCATCACTTCTCCAAACCAGCACAGGGCGCCATAAACCAGCTCCTGCTACAGAGGTCACATTAGACAGAACCTCCCCCAATATCTGCTTCAGATTAGACTTGGCAATTAAGTCCCTTCACTGGTGAAAAAACCTTCTCTTCTTGCAGAAGGTGCTCAAGATTCAACCTTACTGACCATCCAAGGTGAATGTTAAATGTTAAAAACACAAACAATTTTCATTGGTCTTTTTCTTTTCACGAACAAAGGAACTCCCAGCCCCTCAAAGTAAACAGTAAGTTGAACACAGAGAAAAAACTACATTACAAGAATGTTTATCTTCCAAGATCAAGCTTGCTAAACTTAGTCCTCTATAGAGACAGAACATTTAGCCAATAAAATAAGTGCCCACACACACTGAAAGATCTGACTGTCTGAACAGCACATCACTATCCACAAAACAGTAGGGAGTAGATTCCCATTGAGTTCCAATACAAGGAACGAGAAGAGGTAACAGCAAATTCAAATTCTGCTCCCGGACAAGGGAAAACAATGTGGTGCAACAGTACAAAGAGAATGCTCGATCAAAGGACAATGCATCTTACACCTCAGAGTTTGCAGTTTGTACGTAATCCATCTTATTTAGTGCTACACAATTCAAATAAATATGCCTTATATAGATCATGTCTTGGGTGGCAAGTCTGTAATAGAGTCATCTTTTTTTAAAAATCCTTTATAACTTCAAAAAAAATATTTCAAGTGTTATACATAGCATTTTTATATTTTAAATTATCTAAATAGCTCGAGATACTCAGTGAAGCATTGGAAAGAGGAAAAAACAAACAGAAAGAGGCAAGCAGAAAAACTGGCATTCCAAATGGGTTCTGAAACAAAGTGACAGTTACTTGTTCTAAATACAGGTTTCCAAAATCAGCTTAAATCTGTAACTGATCTTCCCTTTCTATGAAAACATCTACACAACATCTTGTATTTTAAGCTGGAAAATGGCTTTATTGGTTTTTTTACTCCATATTCTTGGGCATTATTGTTTTGCTGTAATAGAAACCGTGTTCGCCAAGAGTCCAAGAACAAATAAAGACTGAAGTTTCCCCACATACCCCCGTGCCCCCAGCAGCTAGCACTTCAGCTGGCCTGCACCGCGCTTCTGAATAGGCACGAAACCTTGCCAAGCCACACGCACGCTTCACCCAATCGGAACAGGATTTTACCAGAAATAGTGTGGAAAGAAATGAAAGGCCACTGAAACTGAAAGTTGAAGCCACCGTAGGATGTGCACAACAGCTATCCAGGCAGCTAGATTTTTCTAAGCTGGATTTTGTCTCCAGAAATTGGTATGAAGTATTGCTGGGAGTACATCTTCACAGACAGAAGAAAACATTTCCTTAAATCTCAGCAACATAATGTATACAACCCGTAAGCAGGACATCAGTAAACTAGACACATTCACTCTGTGCACTGTGGCTAAAATATGCCTCTGCAATTTTATTGCCTCAACGAAACAAAAACCACTGCCACCACCCAACAGACATACTGCTAAAGTTACCTTTTGTCTAGCAGAAGCAATATGAAAGAAATCCTAAAAACTTCTGGTGCTTCCGTCATTTTCAATGTCCTGCGATTTTTAAAGTCTAGCGTTTGCTCTGTGTTCATTTCCAAGGTATCTCCCCTGACATCTACTTGAGTCTAAAGTACTCCTACAAGTGTTGGGAAATATTCTTCTGACAGAGAGGGTTTTAATTTCCCCTGCTAAATTTACAGTATAGAGAAAAAAACCCCACCAAGTTAGATTTTCGCAGAGTAATACGTAAAATAGAAGTCAAACTTACAAATTTTTAAATAAAACTCTAGAAGGGATTTCAGATGTTCATGAAAATCTATTTTTATATCACAAAAAAGCACTATAACTTATCTAAAAGCATAAATAAATCAAAAGGAATAAATACCTTGAACATAAAACTGTAACTTACAGCACTATTCTATAAAAAACCCTCAACTGCATTTTAGTAAATTTCCTATTAGAATATACGTCCAGGCTTCTCGAGCATTGTTCTGCAAATATTTTACTAGTTTGGTTTTTCATTGTAGAGACAAAAATATTTTAAATACACACTTATTAACAGGATGGAAATTGAGTTTTTTGGGTTTTTTAAACTGGAGCTTATAGAAAGATTTCTAAAGAGAGAGAGGTCTTTTCTAAAGAATTTTCTAAAAATGAGAAGCAACTGTGAGCTTCCAATACTGAATTTGGAGAGATCTGCAATTGTAACGTCAGTTAGATCCAATCTAATTTGAGCTATGCTTCATGTTGCTAAAAATTGTAATAACAACTATGCAATCCATAGCTAAATTTAAATAGTACTTTTTGGTTCATACATAATTTCAAAAACTGAAGGTTATGCAGACCAAATTATGCCCTCACAATTTTGCAAAATACTCCAGTTAAGAAACAAAATTCTGTTTTCAAGTAAATACTCTAAAACCAGGAAAGAACTGTACAGAATTGTACAGATGCTATTTTTAAGTACTATTGAGAAACTAACCTGATTTCACTGCAAACACGCTACAAAATAATATTTGGATCACAAATGTAACGCAACCTTTTCATTTATTTAGTGCCAAATGCGATTAGTTAGAATAAGTGAAAAGCTATGGGTAAGATGCGTCGTTATTGCAAATTCTTTATTCTCACTTTCCTCAAATTGGTGACCTCAGAGATCTTCTTAAGGAGCATCTCAAGTAATGACATTACCCCAACTACTGATGAATAAGGAGACAGCCAAAAGAGACCACGACAATTTTTGGATATATGACTTTTTGTAGAAGCTCGTCAATCATGCCCACGTCAGGCTGCGTTATCGACGCTGTCCCTCTCCTGGTTTTCTGATTATTATACCTCTTGGTTACACTGCATCCCAAAGGGAACTGGAAGCTCCCCGAGACTAGCTGACTCCTGGTTTGAGCACCTGGGTCCATGAGGTCCTTGATCCTCCTGGACCACATCGTACTAAAAGATAATAAAAATTACAGTCCTTTTTGTAAGTATCTCAACCCAGGATGATTTTATTTTCCATTATATATACTAATTAAACCATTCTTTCCTGAACTTCTGAGAAAACTGGAAGCAGGTTAATGTTTCAAAGCTTCGGCCCGTTACACGTAGTGCTTGTTAAGAGGGAGCTTCTCCAACGCGCAAGTGGTCAGGTATATTTGGGGTAAAGGATGGGTTTTTACGTTATTCTACAGGATTAACCACAAAATAGCTGGAGGCAATTTAGCTAACCTCTAAAACGGTAGCCTGCAGCTTCTTTCTCAAGCATATGCTGGTGCTTCTTCATCACAGTCATATCAACCATCTCACTAGGAAACAGTGAGCAACACATTTGGCAACACATTTGTCTTTCTCATTTTCTGACCGTTGCATACAACTTTCCGGGCTTCTCAGAGATCTAACCCAAACTGCTTCGGGCAGTAGGCAGGTGAGCTACAGAAACTGTACGCCGAGGAAACAAAGTGATGGTCAAATGTAAAATTAACTGCCCAGAGCACAGAAGAAACTTCAGCGTGTGCTGGGAAATAAACAGCAGATGACACTTAATCAGTAAATGCAAAGCGACTGGGGAAAAAAAAAAAATATCCTTAGTTATTATCACAATAACTAGCCCCAAACATACCCTTATGCCTCAAAAAGGACATTTTAGTGTCCTTGGGGAAATTCTCCTGGAAACACGGTCTCTGTGCTCATGAACAGTCAAAGAGACAAGTAAAAGAATGAGAATCTTTGGGAAAGAAGAAACAGGAAACAATTATGGTGTTCCACAGATCTACAATAGGAAGCGCATTTTCAATGCCACGTTCAGTTTTGTTCCCACCACCACCACACAAGCACATAAAGAAACACAAGTAGGAAAGGTAAGAGATGGGTAACAGATAAACAGATATGGATCAATCTCCGTATCTGAAGACAGACTAAGATAGCCTATGAAAGTTAGAAAAGAATTGAAGGGACTAAGTCAAAGGTCTATAAAAAAACTGCAAAAAACCACAGGGAAGATACAGGGAACAATTATTCACTATTTCACAGACACAGAGAGGCATCAAACAGGCAGAAAATCAAAGAAAAGCAACTGAAGTAACCTTACACATGCAGTATAGTTAAAACACAGAATTATCCCAGGTGTTACAAATGACAATAATGGATTGAAAAAAGTAATTAAAAACATGAAAGACATTCACACAAGTCTATTGAACCTGAAATTGAAATTACACATACATCTTGAGCATTCAGTAAGTCCTAACTGAATTCTCAAGTACTGTAAAGAACACGTAAATTTTTAAAAAACTCATTCTGAAATAAAGAACAGTGCTTTCATCATAATTTAACAGCAACTGAAAGCAAGCATAAGATACTCCTCAAATCTGAAGATTTTAATTTTTAAATAAAGAAAGAGACAAGATTCTGTCTAAAAGTTATGTTTGTCCTATAGATGGCTATATCCACAGTAACAGATGCATTACAGATGCCTAATCAGACCAATCCTCATATAATGCTGACAGTCAGTTAGTTGGAAGTTAGAAAAAAAAAATCTACATAATATATATTGTATAATACATTTATATATATATAAAATATATAAGTAGATTATTTAGTTTTGTGTATTCAGAATGCTTCCACTGTAAGAGCAGCTGAAAGTCAACAAATACCAAAACTTTTGCACAATGGCGTCAAGCAGAGGCCATAGGCCAGGTATGCCTCGCACCATGCATTTATGTAGCCTGCAAAACAGACTCAAACTAAACAGGGGACACTTAGTTTTTTCCTCTTTCTCAGGAAAAATGAAAATCTAGCTTCAGTGGTCCCAGAGATAACCTTCAAAAGTAAATTAATTAATGCAAATTCAAGCTCGTATCTGAGCTTGCTGAAAGCCTAAAACAAACTCAGAAGTTCAAATTTTCCAGGTCCTTGCTAACCTCACTAAATATCAGGAACAGTCCCTCAGCATCAACATACAGTATGTTACTGTCAAAGGAAGAATATGAGAGTGTTGGAATTCTTAAAGAATTGAAGAAACAGAGTGAAAACATGGTACAGAAGTGGGAAGTAATGCAGAAATTGAGATGAAGAAGAATGAGAAATTAAAAGCAGAAAAGAGTTCATTTTCTCGTTCAGAGATAGTCAGTGTGACACTGAGACACAGAAAAGAAAGAAAAGTTGACCTCCTAAGTGTAAAGAGTCATTTGCTCCCACTGCCATCCAACAGATCTATCATTAATGTAACAAAAATACCTAGTATAAGCTAAATAAATGGAGCACAAGATCTTGAATTTGGTTTTTGTGAATAATAATTAAATTACAAGCTATCAATGAGGAATCTGACCTTTTCCTCCAAACCATCACTCCGCTACAGGCAGACAGACACAATAACGATGGACTGATGAATCAGTAACACAGCAAAAGCCAGGTCCGAACAGGAAAGTCGCTCAAAGAAAACTTGTTAGGGCAGCAGCCGTACATGCTCCCTGGATTTTGTTGCCTGCAACAAACCATTCAATTGCCACAGTCACCTCCGAAGGGACGTGTGCCACCAAGGAGCACAATGGCAGTATCAGCATTCGCCAATACCCAGGCAGGTGCGAGTGCTTCACCTTCAATCTCCCATTACAACATTCCCACCTCAAGTGACCTGCCCAGCAGGAATGGAAGTAGCTGGTACACAGGCAAGGAGGAAAGGATACGCAATGGACAAGGAAGAGGTTTTCAGCTTCAGTCAGGAGGGGTATATAATGTGATACAGTGAAGCAGGCAGAAAACAAGACTTGATCGATATCCAGCAGAAAAATGTACACAGGCTGATGCTGTTGCAGCAATGGATTGCACCTCTTGAAAATCAAGATTTGGATAGTACAGAGTATCAGTAATAATAATCACTAATGATGTTACCACTAAAAATAATAACCAGTCGTCTTATGCCCTAGGACGAGCTAGGAGGTCAAAAACCACATGACTCTGTGTTTATATCGGACAAACCCCCCTCCCAAAAGAAGGTAAGATTTCCAACCCTACTGCTGACAAAAATCCTTCAATATGCAAGGTACACCCACTCATCCATCTATCAAAAACTCTTTTCACAGAACCTATAAAGGGGTTCATTAGCACCTGACGAGCTCTTGTTCAACACCAGAAGAAAGCACAAGATGGGTGATGTTGTCTAAGATGGTGCAAACCTCCAAGAAAAATGAAAGACATCCAAAAATAACCATTAAGAACTCCAAGGAAAGAGGAGAAGGAAGGACAAGAAGGCATAGGCACCCAGCCGTTTCAACCCTTGGTTTACTGGGGACAACCAGGGACATCCCTATGGCTGCGCCACCAAACTACAGGAGCATGGGCTGCTGACAGGGATAGCACATCTCATCCTCAATCGCCAATCCGTGTTCCAGGGAATGAACACAATGGCACTAAGGACCTTTCCTGTCATCCAAGACACACTGACTGACTCCGCTCTCCAGATTCCAAGCTCTGTCACTAACAAAGCTCTTACAACCGAGTTACTGACAGCTTTTCCAGCAGCCGACGTGCCCGGCCGAGGTCTGGTCTGCTGGAGAACGTGTGCCTGTAGCATTGGTCCCGCCAGGGTAACCACCTCTGCGGTGCTACAAAGCACACCTGAAACACCAAAAAGTGCCGAGATGGCAACAAGTGTAGTTTTTGCCTGTCCCGGAGCCCAGAGAGCACAACTTTCCCGTCGATGCCCGTTGCTGGCAGAGGGGCGCCCGCTCCAGGGAACCGCAGGCGACAAGTCGGACATGGAGACGCCCGGCCGCAGGCGAGGACAGGTCGCGGCAGCCCAGCCCCGTCCCCGCTGCCCGCTCACGGACCCCGCGGCGACTGCCAAAGCGCCGGCACCGCCCGGCACCGGCGGCCGCCCCAGCTCCCCCCCGCAGCGCGGCGGGCCCGGGCCGGC
>VZSF01007396.1:54455-75375 GCA_013398295.1 Chionis minor
ACTGCCCCGGGCCCCGCCTCCGGGGCTGGGCTCCGGCCGGACCCCGGACGCCCCCCGCCCGACGGCGCCAGGCCCAGGCCCGCTCCGGACGTCCTGCGGCTGGGCCCGGCCTCCCCCCGCCCGAGGCGGGTCCTTCTGCGCTGCCCCGCGGCCGGAGGCCCCAGCGCTCGGTGGCCCGGCGGGGCGGAGGGCGAGCCCGGCCCCCACCCAAAAAAGTTAAGCAGCAGCCTCGGCTCTTCAGCCGCCCCGCCGCGAGCACCGACCGCCGCTCCGAGCCCCGGCTCCCGGGAGAGCACGGTTCCAGCCCGGCTGGATTGCCGTGAAGATGGAAGAGCGTCTCCGGGAGCGACTTGCCCCGCCACTGGAGGGTAAGTGTGGCCGCACCTCGGCAGAGCCGGTGGTGACACTGGTCACGGGTGGCATCGCTCCCACCAGGCTCAGCCCGTGCCTTCTCCCCGCATCCCTACAACCAGCATCCAAAGGGAAGCCTTCCCAAAGCCGCGGACCCGCGCCCCTTGACCAGGCAAGTGGATCATGCTGAAGCCTCTCGCGCTGCCAGCAATACATCCTACAGAATTCCTTGTCTCAGTGAAAACCGGATGCCACTTTACCTTAGTGGAATTTAGTAACGCCTCCCAAACTTACTCTTTCATGGAAAAAATGCAAGGGTCTGAAACTTCTGAAAGCTTTCTGCGATAAAACGATGAACACGCAGCCATCAGCCCAAAGGCTTGCCTTCAAATGAGTGAGACGAAAATTAAGATTTCGTTAGAAAGCAGGTCCTAGTCGGGACTAGGGAAAGGATCCAAAGCAGTTAAAAAAAATAAATCTAACAATTGCGGGATGTAAAAAAGACAGGGGAATAGAAAGAGAAGACTTCTATAATTTATCTAAAGATGAATTACAGTTAATTTGCAGTATAAGTACTAACTAATGAATCACCATCTTGTCTGTAACGATGCAGGTCTTTTTAAAATCACCAGTAACCAAATCCCAAAGGCTCGGCTTGTGCGGCACACCAGATCACAAACCCAGCCCCAACATGCCGCGTCCTTCGCGATTATCTAGCAAAGAGCAGCTGAGTATTCCCTTTTGCTCCAGATGAGCTACGGTAAGTACCAGAACTCTCTGAGGACATGCCCGTTGCTCACATGTGTGCACCAGAAAGGGAAGGTCATCAGAGGAGGGACATGCACTTCTGCTGGTTTATACCCCTGTGTATCTGTAGTGCATTTGAATCCATGGCTTTTTTTTTTTTTTTTTCATTTTTTCATTCAGATGCTCATGGATGTTCCTCCACCCTGAGAAAAATTTCTCCTCCTGAGAAAAATACGAGCGTACAGAAATTGCCATTTTTTCATTAGCAATGGTTAATATCAAGTATCTCAAAACACACAAGATCTCTGCAATAGGCACATATGAGAAAACCCAAGTCATGAATGTCTTATTTCCTGCTTGACATCGGTTTAGTTCATAACACATTAAGCTTTATTCTTTCCAAATCAATTTACACTAAGTGTCTTTAACCAGAAGATGCGTGGTTTAAAGCACAGTTGCTAAATTGCTCCCTCTTAGTCAATAATGAAATGAATATGCTTTAGTAAGAGGCACACAGTCCAACATTTTCACTTAACAGACAATCAATTTTTAATTTGCTTATCTCAGTTCAATTCCTCGTTGTTCTCGGGCAGGAACTTATCCATCTTCCTTACATCATTTGTTATCATGTTTCCTCTTACTCAGTCCATCCTAAGGGAAATGAACATAGTACACGCTTTCCAAGAAGAGACGGGTTAGAAACGACGCGCAGATGGTAACTTTTGCTTTCAAAACCTACGAACGACTTCACACATCACAACACTTAAGTCTGCCAGCCCAGTATTTTAGCATTTATCTTTAAAAGTCCAGAGCGCCTCAAGTGCGGTAGTTTTACATCAAAACTGAATATTGCAAGTGTTCTTAGAAGTCTGTGGGCAGTATTGTGTGTCAGGTGATACTACATCTCAGGCAAAAGCTCAGCAAACTTAGTATTCCTTTTCTGTCTGGGAGGACTAAACATTATTTCCATACCTAACCTAGAAACTGGAACAGAAGAAACAAAGGATGTAGGTGGTGATGAAGCTAGGCTAAAAATTTTTAATAACTTCATTTTTTTAGTAACTTCATTCATGAGTTTTTCTGATACTCTCCTTGAGTCAGACAGCTGGATGAAATGGAACAGGACAATTAGTGTAGATTCTCATGAATACACAGCAGTCAATTCAGTCTTACAAAGTTATTTTTATTTATCAATTGCATCTTCAACAGTTATTCCATTATTAAGATTTTTCTTAAATAAAAAAATCCGCTTTCCATAAAAAAAGCTATAATTAACAAAAGCCACTTTCACTGTTTTTTCACCTCATTTTCTGAAATGATGTAGAAGGAACTGCGCGCTTAGAAGAGCCAGATTCTTCCTCATTTTCATGGAGACGCTTTCTTGTTGTGGTTGGCTAAAAGAATGATAGGGCAGGATGGCTACATTAAATCAGGCCAGACAGAGCCTAACTGTTTTGCTTTTTACAGAATTACAGATGTTGGAGAAAGCCTCCTTCCTTGACCAAAAAAGCAGCAGGTATAACAAACGTTCTCTACCAAGATTATTCTAATTATATTTGATCCTCCTCATATAAGACACTGGCCCCAGCTTTATCTTCCACTACTGTGTAAAATTCTCCTAATTAGTATCTGGTAATGAACAGCACAAATACCATTTCTAAACTTTTACTAACATGAGAATTTTTCCTTGAATACTAAATATTTGTGACTTGAATCCATCAAAACATATATGTTCAACAATTTTAAATATATAAATAATCCTTTAAAGCCTCGGAGACTGTTTCTGTACATTTAAACAAAGTGTCTTGCTAAAGCGCAGAAGTCTGTTGCTTCTATTCAGAAAGCAGAGATAATTAAGAACTACATACAGCTGAAACGCACATTGCTCTGAATTCTCAAAATCAACTGATTTTCTTACTATGGATTACTTCAAAATCTGGGTTTTCTATGCATCAAGTATTAATCTCAAAATACTCTGTTACACATACCATTTTTGATGTTTGCGGTGGATTCATATTGCCATGTGTCTGAGCAAGTAGCTGTTGAAATGTACTCTTCATCCCCTCATCCTGTGGAAAAAAAGGAGTAACTTTAAGCAGTATATGGAATATTTAAGGAAAAATCCTACATTTTGGCTAATGAAGTGGATCAGCAATTAAAGAATGAATGAATAAAGGAGAAAAGGAGGTTCCTCCACTTCCCCCTAAAATAAACACCTTCCTAATATTGCTTCACCAAGGGCAAGTCCTGCCTGATCAACCTAGTAGCTTTCTCTGATGGAGTGACTACGTCAGTGGACAAGGGAAGAGCTACAGATGTCACCTGTCTGGACCTCTGCAAGGCTTTTGACACAGTCCCCCACAACATCCTTCTCTCTAAATTCGAGAGAGATGGATTTGATGGAGGGACTAGTAGATGGATAAGGAGTTGGCTGGATGGTTGCATCCAGAGAGTAGTGGTCAATGCCTCAAAGTCCAGCTGGAGATCTGTGAAGGGTGGTGTCCCTCAGGGGTCTGAACTGGGACCAGTACTGTTTAATATTTCATCAACAACATGGACAGGGGGATCAAGTGCACCCTCAAGTTTGCAGACAACACCAGGCTGAGTGTGCAGTTAACAGAAATGAGGGATGGGATGCCAATCAGAGGTACCTGAACAGGCTTTGAGAAGTGGGCCCATCTGAACCTCAAGAGGTCCTGCACCAGGTCAAGGCAACCCCCAGTACCAATACAGGCTGCGCGATGAAGGGATTGAGAGCAGCCCTGAGGAGAAGGACTTGAGGATAGTGGTGGCTGAAAAACAGGACATGAGCCGGCAGTGTGCGTTCGCAGCCCAGAAAGCCAACCATATCCTGGGCTGCATGAAAAGCAGTGCAGCCAGCAGGTCGAGGGAAGTGATCCTGCCCCTCTACTGTGCTCTTGTGAGATCCCACCTCACCTACTGTGTTCAGCTGTAGGGCCCCCAGCATAAGACAGACATGGACCTGTTGGGAGCAGGTCCAGAGGATGATCACAGGGATGATCAAAATGATCAGAGGGCTGGACTACCTCACCTGTGAAGACAGGCTGGGAGAGTTGGGGTGGTTCAGCCTGCAGAAGAGAAGGCTCCGAGGAGACCTTATTGTGGTCTTTCAGTACTTACAGAGGGCTTATAAGAAAGATGGGGACAAACTTTTTAATAGGGCCTGTAGGGACAGGACAAGGGGTGATGGTTTTAAACCAAAAGAGGGGAGATTTAGACTAGATATAAGGAAGAATTTTTTTTTTTTTTTTTTTTTTAACCATGAGGGTGGTGAAACATTGCCCAGAGAGGTGGTAAATGCCCCAGTCCCTGGAAGTGTTCAAGGTCAGGTTGGACGGGGCTCCGAGCAACCTGATTTAATGAAAGATGTCCCTGCTCATTGCAAGAGGGTTGGACCAGGTGACCTTTAAAGGTCCCTTCCAACCCAAACTATTCTACAATTCTGATATGACCCACAGTAGAATTTTGAGCATGTGGTTTATGTACAGTGCTGCCAAGAAAATATAGCTGTATTTCATTCTACAAAGAAACACTTTTCCCTCAACAACTACTTACTGAACTCGCAGTATCATTCAACAAAGTATAACAACATTGAAAAAACAGAACATATAGGCTTGGAGTTTGTGCAGATAATTCATTCATCAGCCTTATCAGAAGAGGCCTCATCAGGACCTGTTGCTCAACAAACAAGAACTCCAAACCCCCACACCAAATTTTCAAACAAAACATTATCTTAGAAAGCATCCCACGGTTATCCTTAACTCCAGGAAGTCCATAGAACATATAAAAGGTTGTAAATGGAAACATTTGGACAGCAAATAGTTAGAATTTGAGCATTTCACTGAAGTTTCCCTTTTGAAAACCCAAATGATCATCAACAAATACTCTATTATTCATATTGCTACAGAAGTTCACGGGATAGTACAATTCATTCTCTGTTTAACCCAAAGAGGTAAACTAGAAGCTGCCATTAGTGGAGGGAAAGTGTCTGGGAAAGAAGTGGACTTATTAGTCTCAGCTGTGCATAATCAGGCCTGGCTGCAGCAGCATTAAGAGGAGGAAAGGACAGCTCAGGGGAGGGCAGCAGAGATCCTTTGTTAAGAGAAGCTGGTTTAGTGGAAAGTCAGGCATGTTTCAAGAGAAAAAGCTAGCACATAACCTCATCCTGGTTCAGCTGCCAGTGACTGGGGTGCTCTTGGTACATGCTGAGCCTCAGGGAACAGGAAATAGGTGCAAACAAAATGTTTAGTTGGCATAGTATAATCCCCGTTTTAAAAAGAAAATCGCATTCTCTAGTTTCACCTATTTCTTCTGCAGGAATTTTATTAGTGTTGCTATGGATCACCTACAAACCCTAAATCAGACTTCCAAACCTTTCGTGGGAGTAAGTGAAGTATGCTGCTCACAGTGATTTAATACAGATCATGTCCTTCGGCTGAGCTTTGAACAGTGACTGTGTGTTCACCAACTGATCTAGAGCTAAACCCAGACATTTATTCCAAACAACTTACTGAAGCTAACAAGTTGTATAATTTTGCCCCATTATCACAGCAAAGATTGGGAAACTCAAAGAGAAGTGAATGGGACATTCACTGCTAGAGACTATTAGAAACAAGGATCATTGAGCTCCTAAGGCTTTCAAATGTTTTAACTGGGTTTTTGGGGGGAACGCAGTGGAGGGGGTCCTTTTTCTAAGCTATGGAGTATTGCAGCATCTCCTTTTTTGGTTTAAATACATTTTTAAGTGCCACAAAAAAGCTTTGATGTGAATATCCAGTTTATTTTATATAGAATTGGGACTTGTCTGTCTTTTCCAGTGTCACCTGTTTTGACTGTGGCTAAATCTGAGTTGATAGGCAAGATAAATGTTTTTCCATTTATATAACAAACACCTGATTTTTTCTTCAGCATGCAACCAACTAATTTTGTCCCATTCAAAAGATCCCAGTGAAGTTTTCAGAGGCAGAAGCAGCAATTAATTGTTTATATGGCTTTGAAAAATGTCTTATTAAGTACTTGATAAATACAGATAAGACATTTCCACTGAGTAGTACTTAGGTTTAAGCAGCCCGTTAAGTTTTAAAGTTTTAGATTTAAACAAAGAACGGAGTAAACAGCACAGGTATTTTAAAACACTAATTTGAAAGCACGACTAGTTTAAATAAAGCTGTAGAAATTAAGTTTCGTTTTGAGAACATGCTTACTTTTAATATCTGAAAAATTCCCTAGTGGAGCCAGAATCATTAGTGAGGGCTAACAGGCATTAGCTGTACACATAAAGTATGCGTCTGTTGTGGTTTTTTCCAGACTAACTTTTAAAGACAATACTTACAGACAACACAAGAGGGAGTGGGGAGCCAGTAACTCCTTCTCACTACTCAGTAACAGGACTCAAGAAGCTCTTTTGGTGGTAGTATTCAACGTGTGTGATATCTAGAACTGAACATACTGGATGTTGGCCTTCCAAGCAGGCAGTGTACATCACCTATAAACAACTGATACTCTTAGTAACAGCCCGTGAAGGGAAACAGGTTACAGAATGGCATCTGAATGGTCAATGACATTTGGATCTGCGGGTATGTTGTTTTCTGACACTTTTTGTCCTGTCTTCAAAATTAAACATAACAGTAAGAGGTGTCCCTAAAGGGAATATATAATGAAGATGCTAACAACTTGAGCTTACTGAAATATCTCAAATTCTTAGCTTGTCTAAATCACTGACGTATATTTCCCATTACGCGTACCAGCAATTCTTAAAATCAGCGTAGCGTGGTTTATGAACAACATTTCCTGCTCAGTGTTACAATCTAAATGTAAGAATCTACAGCCGATTAACTCACTGTAGAAGTTACGCACAAAACTACGATAGTAAAAGCCAGGGATGCCAGGAAGAATTTTCGGACGCCCAGCAGTATAACTAGGACAAGTTAATGACTTAAAAACAGTCATCCAAATGCGTTTTCCGTCTCGGGAAGCTGCCAGCTGTTGAGCACTGAGTGATACTCCCTGTTTCTCATGCTCTTTACCTAAGCATCTGAAACCAGACGCCGTTCCCATGGGGGGAATATGAATAGCATTACACTCGGCATGAGTAAATAGAACCCGTTGTATGGCTCGGAGGTAGGCTGGGTGACCTTCTTCAGGCTCCTCAAGCACAAATATCCAGGAGAGCTCATAGGCCCAGTGGTCGCCTCTGGAGTGCCAAAATTAATAAAAGACCACCTAAAGACTACCTCTCACTAATTTAACTAGACTGTAACAGTAGGCAGAGAAACCATCACACCTCCAGGGTTCCCAAACCAGCGACATATTCAAACTCATCATAGTAAGGACGCGGTAAGTCCTGGACACTTAACAGAAAAAATCTGCAGGATTCTGCGCTGCCTGCCCACACAAACAAGATGAGGAAGTGGGACTCCGTTACAGTGCTCAGAGGAGGAGGTCCATCCTATCAGAACCACAATCAGATGGTCTCTAAAAACACATCTTGATTCTCAGATGCTACAGAGCTCTGAGAAAGGTGTCTCAGAAAGGATGCAGAAGCTGCTGGTTGTATTGAAAGACAGTATTCGTCAGAATACTCCATGCCTTTTTTGCAAGTCCTCTCTGCAGGGATGAAAAATTTGAAAGCACAGGATAGCTACAGATGCAGAGAGAAAAAATTTTTCTGAGAAAAAATTCCAGAGAACCAGGATTTTCCATGAAATTCAGAGGAGGTCACAGAGACACGTAAAGGGTGTTGAAGCAGGACCAGAGTATGGAGAGGAGCGGCTTAATTCTTCAACAAAAATTAAAGGAGAGGCTCGTCAAACTCCGCTGCTAAACTGGCCCCACAACTTCCAGCAAAAGTCAACTGGATGGTGGGAAAGAATTAGTGACAGAAAAGCTGACATTAAATAGAGCAACAGACCTGCAACTTGCTGGATGACGTGGCACAGAAGTAGAAAGAGCCGTACCTACCACTTGTGCTCAACCACTACTCTACAGCGCTGACCCAGGCAGGTATTTGCAAGCTCTACATATTCCAAGTCTTCCCGAGCAGAGACCATGAGGACCTCGTTGTTGGCATTTGCCATCAGGACCACTGAACTGTGATTCTCGTACCATCAAAATCAGTTTCATCTTCCTCCCACAAAGAAAACACAGCTGTTTTGATGGAAAGGCCTGAGATGACAGGACTATAGGAGACCTGACGCACTACTTAGTAATGGTGATAGGCTGGAACAGGACCTAGTTTAACCTGACAGAACTCTTCAGTACTCTACAATGCCTATAAAACATGATCCAGAGTCAAACATCTATGGGATAAACACAGAATAGTGAACATATAAACTGTGAAATGTCTTCTTCCAGCTGGACAGGTGGACAAATTATAGAATCTGAGTCCACCTCCCTTACCTGAATACAGGTTACTGAAGATGCATCAACCATGAGATATTGTGGCTTTAGCCTGAGAGAATTACATTACTTGGCAAGGACCCAAGCTGCTCTGAGCCGCTTTATTATATGACAATGTAATAAAGATCTTGAGTCCAAGAGAAGAAAAAGCTCTCCTATCCAAATCCTGATGGCTGTTGCCAAGGGTCCCAGCACAGTTAGCAGTAAGACACATTCCAGCATGGGTCAGGGTGCATCAGGAAGTAATCAAACTGGTCAGGGCTGAGAAACGCCCTCAGCCTGAGCAGAAGAGGGTACCCTCAGTCTTGTGAGCTGCAGTGCTGTTAGATAGTTAAGCCACAAAGACAATGCATTGTCCAGATAATGAAGAGAAAAGGCAACAGACATAAAACTAAGGATAGTGTGGCCACTTTGCAGAAGAGAGGAGGAAGTTCCATTTTCTCTCTGGCAGAAGAGTGTGTGATGTGGCAAGGTAAAACCTACATATGGAGACCTCATGACAAGGTGGAGTGCGAAGGAGAAGTCAGTTAAAAGGGAAATCAAGCATAGATGTGTTTAGGGTGAGAAAAGCACTGGGCAGCATCAGGCAAGGCTACAAGACTACAAATAGCAGCAATAACAGTCGAAAAGGACCAGGGAACTGAAGGGCTGAGAAAGCATACCATGCTGTAAAAGCAGCAATAGGAAGGGGTAAGAGCCAGTGAAGGATTTGCCAGGGACAGGGACCAAGAAGATAGACACACTGAAAAACAACTGGGAGTCTAGTTGCCATTGCAAGAGGAAAAGGAGAACAGGAAAAGAAGAAAATCTGCGTGCTGCAGAAACAGCATTTGCTTGTTGGGAGAGTGAAGCAGCATCTCTGTTCTGCATGCTGCAAGGAAGAGAAGGCTCTGTCCCACGAAGGCTTTGACACACAACAAGGTCCTGCAAGATCACCTTGCTTCCAACAGGGCGCCACAGAAGCAGTCTGTTCAAGATGCTCGCTCCGCTTGGTTTAGAGTTGTCCAACAGGAAAGCGGTAACTACAGTATCTGGGCTAATGTCATCCTACAGGTGGGGATCTGACGGCTCCTCTTCCTACATGTCATTGACAATGCCAGTAAAACAAACAAATAATTCCTAAACACGGCCTTTTCTTCCTGTCCTCTCTTTCTGTAAGCAGGCAGTAGGACCTCTCCAGTCTGACAGCAGCCAGCAGAAACTGTACAGCCAGCTGTAGGCAGGCAGCAGCACGAGCATATGAGAAGCACCAAATGACAGTTGCTCTTCTGCTGGCTACTGTCAGAGGTGGCCTATGGACAGGCAGACTTAAGCTTTGATTTAAGATAACAGTTGTTATTCCCATGAAGCTCAGGAATTGAAGCTCTCATTGCCCATCTTGGTATCCCTTTTATGGTATTCTCCACAGCAAGATTAGGCACGCATTACATCTCTGGTGACCAGAGTAGTCAGTGTTCCCCTGCTTCCTCGCAGAAACAAATTACACTGTATCAACAAAACCTCATAAAATTTAGGCTACTGAACTGCCTTTGAATTTACAACAAGATGAATTTACATCATTATCCCCAGAACAACCCAGCTTTGCTGTACTTCACTTAAGACTCAATTCCTACCTGAAGCCAAGGATGCTCTAAGGCTTCCTCTGTTGTAAGACGTTTGGTTGGATCCACCACTAACAGCTTCTTCACAAGATCCAGAGCTAAGATAATAAAAAGAGTTGGTTGGCATATGATCAATAAATTCATTACCTGAAATTAAGTTCTGCAGTATGCATACACCAAAGCTACGTGCAATAATGTGTCTTATAACACTTCAGAACAATGCCCAAAAACACTGGCTGGGCAGATCACTTTTCTTTTTCCTATACATAGGGAAGGCTGCAGACTGTAACTTTTTTTTTCCCCCCCACATGCACACGATTCAATAGTTTTCAGTATACCCAAATTACCAGCAGATATACTAAGTATGGCCACAATTTATGTTCTGAGCATGCACTGAAGTTCAGCAATCTACGTGGACTTGTGCAAGGCACTTGACATGGTCCTGCACAACATCCTTGTCTCGAAATTGGAGAGACACGGATTTGACGGATGGACCACTTGGTGCATAAGGAGCTGGCTGGATGGCCGCACTCAAAGAGTTGCAGTCAACGGGTCAATGTCCAAGTGGCAACCAGTGATGAGTGGCATTCCTCCAGGGTCAGTACTGAGATCAGTGATGTCTAACGTCTTTGTGAGCGGCAGCGGGATTAAGCACACCCTCAGCAAGTTTGCCAATGACACCATCTTTTTAAAAATGGGGGTTATGCTTCCCCTTTTCCAGCCAGTGGGAACTTCACCAGAATGACACGACTTCTGAAATATGATGGACAGTGGCTTGTCAGCTTCATCCACCAGTTCCCTCAGGACTCGCAGATGCATCTCATCAGGTCCCATGGACTTGTGCACCTTCAGGTTCCTTAGAGGGCCTCAAACCTGATCTTCTCCTCCAGTGGGCAGGTCTTCATTCTCCCAGCCCCTGCTTTTGCCTTCTGCCCCCTGGGCAGTGTGGCTAGAGCACTTGCCAGAGAAGACCGAGGCAAAAAAAGTCACCGAGTACGTCAGCCATATCCATATACCAGGTGACCAGGTCTCACATTTCCTTTTGGAGAGGGCCCACATTTTCCCTAATCTTTCTTTTGTCACTTTTCTAATGTTTCTAATGTCTTTCTAACACTTCAACTTCAAACTTAAAAAACACCAAAAACATTTTTAAAAGACTACTTTGAAAACTAAACGTATCGACATGCAATGTGCCAAACAGCTGAAAGGAAGTTAAAGGAAAACAAAAACAAGGAAAGAGCTAGATATTCTGCTACCCATTGTAATGGAGTCATACCCATGTCTGATACATGCTTCCATTCTTTAGAGATGAACGTGTATTCTCCACGAGTGATTTGATCTTTCAGAGACAGTCGAGTATTTTGCTCATTAAATGGTGGATATCCACACAAGCTATATAAAAGAAGAAAACAAGTTAAACAACACAGATTTTGTCATAGCGAATGAAACGCTAAAATCACACATTTTAAAGCACCTGCTATCAGACTCTTTTACACGTATAGTTTTAAATACACTTTCACTTCCTAATAAAGATACTGAAGTTGCCAAGTCTCGAGCCACGTATGTCAATGACTGCCCAAGGAAGGTAGCATCTACATAATATCTTACCATACAAAAAGAATAACTCCCAAACTCCAGCAGTCCACAGCTCGGCTGTATCCAGCAGTCCCAAGTGAATTTAGAACCTCAGGAGCAAGATACGTGGGAGTACCACATAATGTTTTCATAAGAGAAGTTTCTCCAAGAATCTTGGATTGTCCAAAATCTGTAATCTTGTATTTAAAAATGGTAACATCAAATTACATATTAGGATTGATTGTACTAGAACATATCATATTGTCAACATACATCAGAAGGTAACATTAAGTTTCTTCTTTCCAAGTCAGTTCCAGTACATGACTATGAACAAAATTCACCTCAAACATTGTTAAGCAGTTGTTTACTGAAACAACTGAGAAAAGGAGAAATATGACAGAGGATCCAGAGGATCACACTTTACACTACCAAAAAGTACTCTCAGATTCGGATGTAAATGAACAACAACGGAATAAAGGAATTGGAGCTTATTAGACAAAATTGCTTGAAAAATAAGCAGTTTAGCATGCAAATCTATTCAGTGCTTTATTGGGGGGGGGGGGGGAATGGGGTGGAACCCAAAAACAAACAAACAAGGAAAATGCCCACAATAAAACCCAAAACCTAAATCCCCCATAAAAAATCCCAAACCAACAACAAAATAATCTGTCACCATACAGCCTGGATATTTGTGGAAATGCTGTCTGTAATTCAAGAATTTAGATTTTATTGAAAAAAAAAAAATCAACATTTGAAGTTGTGTACTCAATTAAGTACTTATACAAGCACAATATTTCTCAGTTGTTCTTAGATAAGTGCAGGGTTGAAATATCCACAAAAGCAAAATTAAAATTATAAAACCCCCTCAATATTTTAAGTTACTTCATAGTTAGTATCACTAATGCCATAATGGTTTTTGTTTTCGCTATGTTTAACTAAGTATTGAGAAGTACGGGAAGGAATACTCCCAAATTTCTAGATGAACAAGAAGGAATGTAAGTTTCCTTACCTTTATAAGACATGTCTCTTCAGAGGATGAAAGTAGCACATTCTCTGGTTTTAGATCTCGGTGTATAATTCCATTGTCATGGAGATACTAGATATATACAAACATATAATCAAAGAAATACAGACTATTAACTTTTTCTAAATGTAAGCTTTCCAATTTTTCATGTAGCAAAAGCAAGATAACTGAAACGGTTGTGTAAGAGGCACGTATGCATTTAAAGCTACACAGCTTATGACATCTTAAAAAAACCAAACAAAAAAAAACACCCCCAAGCCCCCAACCTTAGAAACCATTATGCTTCAAATGTCAAATCTCAATAGAAGCACAGTGTGTAGACCTGGCAAGGCGTTCCATTCTTCCCATTCACTTGAAAACCGTAACTGGAAAAAAAGTACTTCCTTGAGGTAAGTGTAGAATTGCTCCATTAGCCATAGTTCTGAAGTCTATATGCCAGTCTACTATTCAGTTCTCTACTGGCTCCAAATCTGAGAACAGACTTCTAGCTTCATTAGGAGAACGTCTGACAGCATGCAAGAATCAAAGCTCAGTCATAAGTGACTGATATATTAAGATACAACGAAGTCTGAGGTAAAGCGAGCAACAACGTCGATTCTAACTAGTAGTACAAAATATGTACTAGAGAGGTCTTCACGTTTACACCAAAGGGAAGCTTTGCTTTATTCTACCTGAAGACATAGTATCATTATGAAGTAGAAGGCAATGACACCATTATTATCTACCTTTACAGCCAGCAGCATCTGATAAAAATACAACTTGCAGGTAGCTTCTTTCATCTTGATTGGCCTTGACACTCTGTCATACAATTCTCCTCCTTCCATCCTAAAACAAGGGCAGGTAAGAAGTCAATGTATTAACTCCAAAGGATTAATCTCATTATACAAGACTGAGGCCAAAATATTTGGCTATTTTGGTTACAGAGAAGGAACGTATTTCTGAAAATGAGTGAGCAACATCCTAAAGACAGCACACACGCTGCTGAATTAGGCCTACTTTCCCGAGTCTCCACTGGGAGTTGTTCCAAGGTTTTTGATCAGGCTCCTCTTATGAGCTGAAAAATCAAAAAAGTAGCAGCAATCCACAACAGCAGCATAGTGGGCCACTATCGAGGCACTAGGTGCCTTCAAAGCGTAGAAGGATTACTCTCCTGGTTATCCTAATGCCTCATTTTACAGAGGTTTCAGAGAACAGTGTAGGCCAGCAGAAGAAAAAACAAACCAAACAAACCCAGAGTTCAGAACTACACACATTCTTTGTGGCTATAAAAACCATTTCATTTTATGCATTTGCTTTCAAACAAGTTACTTACAGTTCCAAAACAATGTAGTAATCCTCTGCTTCAAAGAAGTTTTTGATCTTGATTAAGCAAGGCTATTAAAAAAAAGAAACACAAATGAACATGCACAAAAAAGTAGAATCATTTGTAAAAACTGACATTATCAACAGTTTATCATCCTAAAGTTCCTATTTCACTATGATTTCAACCATGCCAGTTAAACTAACACATAACAGAAGTGACCAGTGCCTCAGGCTTTGGCAAACATTTAATATTCAAGTCTGTTGTCTTCTCCCCCATATCGACACACATAAAAACATTTAACTCTTGTGGTGACTATGCTATAAGTATCCTTATTTCTTCCAGTTGTGAGTTACCATATGCTCAGTATTTTCTTTATATGCAATAGTACATTGGGAAGCAAGGGAAAAGTTCATTAAGCTTTGTAAACTTTCTACTTAAAAAAAGTAAAAGAAATGCCTTTCAGTGGGTGGGGGGATGGAGTGCAGAGGAAAGAGAGTATACAAGTTTAAAAAATTGCCAGTGGAATCTAATCTTTATATTTAGTTATCCGTCAGTATTTACAAGAACACACATCAAGGAAAGATTTCTACAAGAGCAGTTCAGGTTGAAACTTCTCCTGTGAAGTTTCTTCTCAAATTTATTCAAAGTTTTAAAACCTCAGATCTGTAAAGACATACTATATTTAAAAGAAGCGTTCAATAGACTTATTTACAAGAAAAATTATATGCATCCTTTAACATATTTTCTAAACAGATAAAATTGATCTTTAGTTACTACACTAAGGTCAGTGAACTACAGAGGGCAGAAAAAAGGAATAAAAAAGTAGAGTAACACTCACATGATCTATTTTCTTCAAAATTTCAATTTCTGTATTGATATTAAAAGCTGGGTTCTGTTAAAAGAAGCAAATATCATATAGGGTAAGACAGTGCTGTTCTGGAATAAGTCACATCAGAAACACAAGACAGTACCAGAACGTCTGTTGCTACTTTTGGCGACCATAACGTATAATCTTTTTCCACAAACTGATCAGGTGCCTTCACTGAATTAAATGAACAGTCTGCTTTCACTCCCTGTAGCAAGATATTGCTCTAGACGTGCCGTTTCATGGCATGAAAGGTAAGAAATCGCCACCTAATTTCCAAACTAAAAAAAAAAAAAATAAATCTTGGCGAGCACATCAGTATTGAACTTTAAACAGTTATCCTCCCTGCAAGATGCTTCTCATATGCGCTAACCCTGAAATTAAATGCTACTCTCTCCCAGCCTCTATTTTTCAAGATAACATAAACAGATTCTTTTAATCTGTGGCTCAGGCTCAACTCATGGAATCAACTCAGCAGCTTTTTGCTCTTCTTCCAATCCAAATCAATCATCTGTGAACACACACAATCAAATCTGTATACAAGATTCCAGATGCAGTCCTATCTCTGTTTTGTACAACAGCATTTCTTAATAATTCATAACAGCATTTCTTGATTTTTATTAGAAGTGTTCCAAACTTGCATTTTGCAATTTTCAGTCACGCTGATGTCACATATTCATCTGCAAATAACTGTCTCTTCCACCTCCTCTGAACCAGGAACAGTGTAGATCAGAGCAGAAATTGTTTTTCAGTTGTTCAGACTGGCAAAGTATCTGTGCACAGAAGTCCACTTCCTCATCAAAGAAATTAACAAGATTAATCTAACTTGATTTAACTTTAGTAAATCCACAGCAGCACAGTTTACATAACTCCTTCTTCCATGCACTTTTGCCTCTAACTGTATTTTTCTTCAGTTTATCCCATACCATATATAAAATTAAAGTTAGAGTAATAGATATGAAGTTGCTTGGGTCTTTCTCATGTTGGAGTAAAGCCACTTGGCTTGTTCTTCAAATTCAAGCTTCTGCTACAAGACTAGACACACAAAAAGCCCTTCCCAAAAGGCTTCATACAATTTTATTAAAAAGTACTATAATGGAGAATACAACAAAATTAGCAGAGTTTGTAAATTTTTGGTCAGACTGCTGGTTACGATGTGCCTATTTGATGCATTTTAGGAGATAAACCCTATGAGACTCCCCACCACCCTCTGTATATACCACATATATACAAACAGTCCTAAATTACAAACATTAGGAAATGTGGTAAAAGAATAAAAGAAACTTCTTCTACAGAACTCCATGGATTCTGTAAGATTAAAAGGCATTTTGAAATTACATACAGAAGACACTGAGTGAGAAAATCCTTTTTAGTTGAAAAAAGCTGGGGAGTCAAGAGAGATTACCAAATATTCCAGGACCACTGCAAGATGACCAAAAGACAGACAGACAAACAAAAATACTTACAGCCTCTGGAATACCACTTGCCATAAACTTCCGTTTATTGATTATCTTTACTGCAACTTTGTTACAAGTGCTCTTCTCAAATGCCAATTTGACCTCTCCACAGGCACCGCTAAGATAAAAGCACAGCTGCATTAATTCTTACACTTTTCAAAAATCCGCATAACAAGCACATACAAAGGAAATGAAAGCATTGGATTACACACAATTTGAGGCTGTTGCTTCCTAACTTTCTGAATATAGCATGTTGTCAAAACTTTCTCAGAAAGCATTCAATAGTTAGGAATTCTATTTAAATAGCAAGCGAAGTCAAGGGACACCCTTTCAAAATACACAGAGCGACTCATCTGTACGATGTACCAGTGAATGCCAAGGAGAAGCTCTGTCAGCATTTCCATCACACAAATGCGTTTAAGCGAAGAGAACCTACTAAAGAGTTCTCTCAACATGGGACCGCACAAATCTGAAGACTAGGTATGACAATACTTTTATTTTTACTAAGCAGCAATTATATTGCAGAAAGAAAACCTTGTATTTTGCACTTGGATTTGTTTCCACTTATGTGTTCTCCTCCAAGCTCTGCCCTGACCATCTTTTTTCCAAGAGATAAAAAAATAGCCTCCACTTAAGATAGCCTCTCTCCTTTTTCCCGAAAACAGTTCTTTTCCCTTCTGTCTGAAGGCCTCGACAACGATGTTGTAGCAAGCTATATTCTGACATAAAGCTCTTCCTTCTACTTCCAATAATTGGGTAAATTAATATATAAAATTTAAAAACTTGTTAAGGATCTACAAACTTTATTCTCTTCTAGAGAGAAAAAAAAAAGTGGGTTTCACAATTAATGGTACGTTACAAAACCCAAGCCAATTATAGGAAAAAGCTAAAATTCCTGTTTAAGCTCTTGTAAAGAGCAGGTTTACTCAGGTGTTATTCATTTTTTTAATTTTTTTTCAAACAGCAGCTCAGTTAACACTGGTAGTAATTCCAGCACAAGGTACTGAAAACAGTAACAAAATTAAAGCTTAATACTGCAGAAAGAAGGATGCTTACCTTCCCAAAGTCTTTGACATGATATATTTCTCTCTGAATTCTCTAGGAAACACCAACTGATCATCCACCATAAGATCAGAAAACACAAACACTATGAAGATAAATGGAGATAATTTTTCTGTTACTAACTTTGAAATGCTGTTAAAATTAACAACTATGCTTCCTGAGCTTTTATAGTCAACAACATAACTAAGAAAATGCTGCATGCTAGAATAAAAACATAAATATATATTAAAAAGTTAATTGATGCTATCAGCGACATTGGCTATGGGTTAGACAGGTGATCTTATTGCTGAAAACTGACATCTTTGGTATTAACTTCACAGCAGTGCTTAATCAATTAACAGTACATTTAAGGACAAATTAGACAAGAATTTCAATGTCACAGCAGGGAACAAAGAGAAGTGACAATCAGGAAGAAAACATCTTAGTGAAAAAGCAAAGACAAGGAAACAAACCCCCAACCTCCTAATATTTAAGAGGGGTTTTAATTATTATGCAGCATCTGGTAAGTATCTGGATTTTTTTTTTCAACTTCCCTTGAATAGTCTGTTTCCCCTGTTCCCATGACCACATACACAGCAACTGAAGCACAAAAGCTTTTAAAAAATAGGAAAACAACTACGAAGGTTTCTATTTCAGTAAGGTGGTTCCTGATGCAGTTTCTTTTAAATTTTCCTTTTTCATTTTTTTCTCCTAGGGTTGAGGTGGATAACAGTTAATTTTTATGCAAGTACTAAAACATCAATGCACGACTATATTTTAACAGCACTCATGAAGGAGCTCAGCTTGCAAGAAAGATACTCAAATCATTGCAGAAACAACCTCTTGGTCAACACTTATGTTATAGTACATTTTACCCTTATTCGTCTGTATAGACAATGCGATTTCAGAGTTGTGCGTCAGTGGAAGCCTCTTCCCTTTTCCAATAAGCTCTCTATTCACAAAAGTTCCATTCGCACTGTGGTCTTCAATGTAGGCAACATAAGAATTTTTTGGACCCGTTTCCTCAAAGAGAAAAAAAAAATGGGAAAGATAACAACAGGGCGAAAAATTACCTTACTGTGAAGACATGACAGACTACAGAAATTTACTGTTGTTGGCTCAGGAAATCAGACTACTGAGATTATTTCATAAACTGGGTTAATGGCACATTGCCAAGAGTCTTGTTAAAGGAGGCAACATTGAAGGTACTTAAACTTTGTTTTCTTTAGGATCCGCCCCTGCCAGAGTCAATCTCTTTCAGTTATGCCAAGCCAGAAAGAGACAGGCAACCTTTTTAGCACCTACCCTGAAAATTCGGAAGTGCTTCTTGCTATAGTTCTGGTAGAAGCCAGTCTCAGACAATCCTAGCTTAGAAAAACTATAATCACAGCTTTTGTCTCTTCCAAACCAGTATTCATCATTCACGCAGTCTGCAGAGGAGGGGGAAGTAAAGCAAAGAGAGAACACAAAAGTGTAGGAAGTTATTAATTATGGCACTATGGAATGATGCCAAATGGCAGTACGTAGGATAACAAAGACAGGATTCTTCCTATACAATCAAGTTTATTTGTCTTAATTCAGACAAAGCACCATGCACTATCAACACCTTGTGCAGTATTTTAATAATTTTATCCTCTTTAGTAATAATAGAGTTTTCAGTTCGCCTTCAGCAATATAGACAGGCTCATATGATATATAAGCAAAATAAATTATGAAACGGAAAAATAAAGCAAGTCACAAAGAACACGGACACCCCAGAATTTCTCTAAGTCTTCTCTAAGTCTACAGGGGCTGTGTATCTGGGTACTTGATAGAAACACTGGGATATAGTATGGAATACAACATTATTGCAAAAGTTGCAAGCTTGTACTTAAATTTGCTTGTAATTAATTTGAAAAACACACTGCTATCTACCAAGCTGCTCAAAACTTTCTCAGGTACTATAAATGAAGCAAAAGGCTTATTACTGCATGCACATACCACAATTGCTGAAACCTTTCGCAAGTGCAAAGAGTCGACCCCAAGGCTGAGGAACAAGCTCTTCAGATTCCTGGTCCTCGGGGATTGACGGAAGCTCCTGAGTGGGAACAGTGTCCAAAGAACTGAGGGTCCCAGAACTTGAAGAAGACTGACTAGTACTCTGGGACCCACTGGAAGAAGAACTGGTACCACCCTGTGACTGTTGGGTACCTTGAGACGGCTGGGCTTCACTTCCAGTCTCTCGAGACATGTTGGCTTCAAAGAGAATGTTTAAAAAAAGTTACTTCAGCAAAGCAAAATTGACAAACGTTCACATGCCGTACTATTAATATACAAGTCTATCCTTAGTCTTTAAATAAGTAAAACTTTCAACCAATGTGTGCACGTGTGGATTTTAAGTAAATCCTAAGAATGTGGTGCTCCCTCTACTGGTTCTAAAGCTACAGTTAAAAACCCCAGATTTTCACTTGAGCTCTCCTGCCTTTACGCTTTATTTCACCAATGCTCGTGCACCATTCTCTGCCAAAGCATCCCCTCACCGAGCAGTAACCACTGCAGTTCCCCAAACGCAAAGGAAACACTGAAAAAGGAAAAATAAGCACTATAGAACGAAGCGCATTTTCTTGATGTTTAAAATGCTCAAGAGATTTATTGCACAGCAAGCCAATTCGGAGTTTTGCCCGAATATTCCTTTAGTCCAAGTTGTTAACTCACAAATTTTCACGTCGCTCTTCCACGCAGGTTCTACGCAGCGATTTTATTTACAAAAAAAGCCACACCTATGCACAACAGACGCACAAAAAACTCTGCCAGACTCAAAGATACACCCTAATCCCTAGTAGTCGCTACCAAAGACAGCAGCAAGAAAAGGCAATAAACAGCGTCTACCTGCCCTGTTAGGGCAGGGGGATTTACGGCAGCATCGTGCTTTCCTCCTCGCTTCGGAACACACCAAAGCGGCCAACTGGCCCTTAGCCGTCCTGCTCCACCGCACCCGTGTCCGCCGTGCCAGGGGGCTGCTGTAGCGCCCGTTGAGGCTCCCCAGGGGGGCTGCCACCCCCCGCGGCCGCCAGCCCAGCCCGGCCCTGCCCTGCCCGCTGGCCGCCCCCGCCTCTGGCCTTTCAAGCGGGCGGCCATGCGGCCCAGCGCATCGCCCAGGCGGGCCGAAACCTCCTCGCCGCGCTGCGACGCCGCCTGACTGGCGACAAACGCAGCAGCCACGCGGGGGGCGGGGGTTTCCTGTCGCTTTTGGCACGTTCGGGAACGCCGCCCCCTGGGCGCCTCAGGCTGCGGGACCGGGCCGACGGCGGACGCTCCGCATCCGCGGGGCGCGGAGCCGAGGAGGGGCAGAACCGCATGGCGGCGGCACTGCCCGCGGCCCCTTCAGTCAGCGCCCGCTCCGCCGCGCCGGTACCGGCGCTGAGGGGAGACGGGGGGAGGCGGGTTCGCAGCGCCCCCTGGCGGCCGGCGGGGCTGACACTCCCCCTCCCGCCCCGCCGCAGTCCCGTCGCCCGCACCAGCCTCCCCCAGGAAAAGCAGCGGGAGGCGGCCCGGTGG
>VZSF01007396.1:75410-108882 GCA_013398295.1 Chionis minor
GCCTCGGCCCGGGCTCTCCCCCTGCCCCGCGGTGCTGGAGCTGCGGCAGCCCCCTCCCCCGCGCCGACGGGCCGCCTCACTTCTGCCCCGGCTGCCGGGCCCTGCAGCCGCCGGGGCCTCGGCCGGACCTCTTCCGCCTGATGGACTGGTGAGTGCCGGCGGGGCGGCGGCGGGCCCGGCCGGCCGCGGGCCTCACGCCGCCTTCTGTCGCCCGCAGTGACCGCTCCTTCCGCATCGACGCGCAGCAGCTGCAGCGGCGGTTCCGGAGCTTGCAGCGCGTCCTTCACCCCGATCGCTTCGGGCAGAGGCCGCTGGTGAGCGCTGGGGCGGGTTCCCGCGGGGTGGAGGGGTTAGAATCACACAGAATCCCCGGGGTCGGCCGGGACCTCTGGAGATCACCTGCTCCCACCCCCTGCCACAACAGGGTCACCCAGGGCAGGCTGCACAGGATGGCGTCCAGGCGGGTTTGGAGTATCTCCAGAGAAGGAGACTCCACCTCTCTGGGCAGCCTGTGCCAGTGCTCTGCCACCCTCAAAGGAAAGAAGTTCCTCCTCGTGTTCAGATGGAACTTCCTATGTTCAAGTTTGTGCCTGTTACCTCTTGTCCTGTCACTGGGCACTGCTGAAAATAGACTGTACCCCTCCTCCCAGCACCCTCCCCATAAGTCTTGCTCAGCATTGATGGGATCCCCCCTCAGTCTGCTCTTCTCCAAAGAGACCCAACTCCCTCAGCCTTTCCTTGTAAGAAAGGTGCTCCAGCCCCTAATCATCTTTGTAGCCCTTTGTCTCACTGTCCCTTTCCCATCCCTGGGAGGCTCCGCACGGGGAGAAGCCGCCTTTGGCCTTAGGCTGCACCAGCCCAGCCACCACCCTGCTCTGGGATTATAGGGAGTCTCCAGTCCCTGGGGTGTCCTGGTGCTTGGGAGAGACCCCAACTCACGGATTCACGGTGGAGGATGACGACAAAGGGCTGCTGCGGCTCTGGAATGATCCCAGTTGCGTGAGCTGACACAGTTTACGAGTCCCCGTGGCCCTTTCGCTGCTCTCTCCCTCTCCCCATCTCTGTTAAAAGTCAACTTTCACTTTCACACACGTGTATTGCTGTGGGGACGCTATTTCTCTGCAGGTCACACAGTGTAATGTATTTCACTTGTTGTTATTAACGTGTTACTGTTACTGTCCGTTTGCAGAAAGAACAGTACTACTCTGAGCAACACTCTTCCTTGATTAACAAGGCCTACCAAACCCTCCTGAACCCTCTGAGCCGTGGCCTCTATCTGGTAAGGTGCCCGTTAAGAGTATTTTATCCGTAATCCTATAACTAATCATGGGCGACCGGTGGGAATGTAAAGAATCAGACCTTTGACTCCCATCATGAACGTGCCGATTGCCGTTTCTCTGAAAAAGAGGTTTACCAGGGATTGACGGGAGACTGAAAACAAGCTTGTCTGAAAACTAACCAGCTTTCTCACTATTTTCTTTGCCATTTTACTGATTATTACTATCTCATTTGCTCCTCATACTGCACTAATTTGTTTCCTGCATCACACATTGTGTCTGGACGAGGCTGTTCGTTAGAAATTTCAGTCTGGCCCTTGGCAGCCTTCGTGACATTTCCTGCTTTGGTCAACTGCCGATTTTTATTGTCTACCAATGGAGTTAATTTTAGACTGACTGTTTATGCACATTTTGTGGAATAAATCAGAAGTTTGTCAGTTCTGAATCTGAGTGAGCCCTCCTAAAAGACTTAATATTCAAGAAAATAATGGTCATTGAAATAGATGCAAGAATATGTATTTCCAAATACCCATTTTCTTCACCAGCTGGAGCTGAATGGAGTGGAGCCAGCACAAGAGACAGACTCTGATGCAGACTCAGTGTTTCTCATGGAAATCATGGAAATTAATGAGAAATTAGCAGACTCTAAAAATGAGAATATCCTTGAAGAAATTGAAACTTTAATTAAAGGTAGGTTATGATTTGAGGGGTTTGTACAGAATTAATTCACTGTATCTTGTATAATATCGGAGTCTCTCTGAAGGCTTTTTCAGTGTATTTCTTTTAGCGTCTCCAACTTGCATTAGTCTTGAATTGACTCACTGCAAGAGCTTCCCCCCCCACAAACAATGCTGTGTTTACTAATTTATGCCACCTAAACATCAAATCTGGATTGAGAACATCTGTATAACAGTACCTATTCTGATGGCAACATCAGGATATATATTGACTATAAAAAGGAACTTCATATTCAACCTTTAGCAGATCAGGGCAAGTGGACTATTCTAAAGAAAGAACCACTCAAAATGAAGTTTAATAAAACACTTGACTGACCACATTAAATAATTTCTTCATTTATACAGCCATTGTATTTCTTTCACCTTCTTTACCTCAGCAACATAATGGTTGTAAGCAACTTTGTTTATATTGTTGGTGATACCCAAAACACTGAGTTTATTGGTATATTTAATTTTTTGGACTAACAGTAGTGTGTCAAAAACAATTAGAATAACTAGAACAAAAACTAAGTAGAAGAAAATTAACTGTAGCAGGGTAAATTGATACACCAAAAGTTACGTTAGATTTGTGGGAAGTTAGTGACTGTTGATTTACATTGGAATTGCTGCCTGTAAACTCGTTTAAACAAAGAAATATCTGTTTGAAATTACAATAGATAATAATAAAAAAACCCAGCAATATTATGGAAAGCTCTCTTGTTCCCAAAAGACTATGAGACTAGTAATTAAGTTTCCCACCACAGACAATCAGAATGCAGTGGAATTAAATATACTAAGTATGTACTAAAATGTGAATGAAATAATTTGTTTTACAGCTAAACAAGAAGAACTGACCAAAGAGGTGACTGCAGCTTTTGAAAGAGGTAGCTATTTCTGTTAAGTATTCAGCTGCCATACATACCAGTTAGAAATGCTTAAAAATACCACGTTCTCTTATTGGCAAATATTTCCTGAACTACAGAACAGAAACACTGCATAAACAAGTGTTCTTTGTTTGGTATTTAGACTAAGTACTTCTAAGCTGACCTTTCTGCTGATTCAGGAAATTCAGGACCTCACATTAAATTAAAAAAAAACAAAAAAAAAACCAAAAAACCCCACCGCAGTACAAAAGTTCCAGTTAAGTCAATTTGCATTAAAATGATCACTTTGAGTGGGAAAGCAGATGCCAAGAACTGGTTTGTTTCCCAGCGTACTGGGAAGGACAGACTCTTGCTAATCAAACTTGCCACCTCTTCTGAGGTTTCAAACTTGAATTTGGGAGATCTTGCTGTGCAGACTTGGAGCTGTCAGCAGAGTAGCAAGTGCTGTTCTTTGAAGTGAATGTCAAGAGGGGAACGGTTCTGCTGCTCACCACTGCAGCTCTCCGGCACGGAAAGACCCCACGCCTCGTTTAGCCTCAGGTTCTGGGGTCTTCCTGTGCAATAATCAACGTAAATTTGGTCCACAACCAGTTGAACGGCAGGAGCTTGGACCATTCCAGACTAGCTTCTTACTCCAGGAAGAAACCTTTACATTTCTCTCCTGGGTCTTGGAATGTGTTTATTATTAGGTTTATGTAGTAGTGTGTTGTAATTGTAAAACACCAAACGCAAAGTAGTGCTGGCTGGGGCTGTGTGTGGAGAATTATAACCTTCTAATCTGTCACTCTCTGTGCTATGGGAGTTAAGGACTGTGTTGCACCTACCCGTGCCAGTAGGTGATAAACCACCTTTTCCCTCCAGTTGTTTAATTAAGAAGAAACTGTTTCACTATCAGTTTTAGACTTGACACTATCCGTACCGGAGTCCTGCAAATCTGCTGCATTTTTCAGTGATGGCAGTTGGTCTTACCACATGCATTTTTTTAAAAAATAAAAAAAAGTTTGTCTTGTCTGTATATTTAAAATTGGCAGTGGCTACATCAATACTATAGCCACTTTACAGAAAACTCATTGAAGGGTATTCATGTCACATTTCTTTTCTAAATGGTACCTTTTAACATGTTTTATGGACACCTCAGTTGCAGTGTTCCAAAACCATCCAAGATGAAAATAATAGGCAACAGGGTTTTAATAGTGTATGGTCCTTACAACGTGTAGTTCTTACTACTGAAACAGATGTTGTCGTTGAAATCTTAAGATTCATTTTGAAAATGAAAAGTTAGCCCTCCCTCTGTAAACTAGTAATGTTTTATTTCATTTCAGATGATCTTCAAGAAGCTAAGAAGCTTCTAGCCAAAATGAAATATTTTGCAAACCTAGAGGATAAACTAAAGAACAAGAAGATCCCTTCCTGATACTGCCTCCTTTCCCATTAAGAATTAATGTATTTTCAATTAAACAGCTGACTTAAGTTACCACAATCAGAAAAATGGTGTTTGCTTCCTACGTTTTCATTGAAAGCTTTAATTATGAGAGAAGGAAGATAAACATAAAAGAAATCCAGTGCTTACTGTAGCACTTATTAAGTAACAGATGGAATCGGGAAATGCTTACAACCAGGAAAAGATCTAATAGGTAAGGTGGGACTACTGTTCTAGCAGTTAGAGGTGCAAAAAGGAGTATCAGAGAGGCACATAAACACCAAATGTGGTTAAGATTTCTTACTTGTTGACTACTAAAATATGAAGAATTTATTTTAAGTTGAGAAAGAGTCCTGGACAAAATGTTGGGAGATTAAGCAGAAAGCTCATTCCCTAGGTCCTTCAAGCTCTCTGTAGTCTCCTCGTCTGTGTCCTGTCAGACCATCTTGAAAAATCTTTAAAGGTGAAATGTATTTAATTCCTGTCATCTGTCCTCTCTGCTGCTTAGTGCTTTTTGTGATGTTGATCTCAGTCTGTCAGGAATTGACCTTCAAAACTAGAAGTTTTACCCTGTTGCATGGTTTAAAATGTTAAGATGCTAGGTTAGGGCGAAAAAATAAACCCAAATTCAAACCCCAGAAACTGTTTTATTAGTACTCTCTTAGGAAACACATCTTCTAATAAATGTTGTTACAAATAACAGTAATTCAGATAGGTTCTACACTGTCTTTGTACAGTTACAGTAGTAGGACTAGCTGAGGAATGTCCTTCAATCTTTCAAAGAAGTTATTTAAGTGAAAAATGGCAACTAAGTACCCTGATTTATATATAATCAAGAATATTTCAAATACCAGCTTCTCAGGGGTTTAGTTCTTGTTTGGGTTTTAACAGCTCAAAGTATTTTATTCAGTAAAGGAATAACATATGCTTGATTACCCGAATCTGAAGAAGGGGCTTAGAAATAAAAGAGCTGTTGAATTATGTGGTGAAATCTGCCGGGGGGAGGAATTCATTGAATACCCTCTCTGGCATTTGTGTGTTCCTACAACATCAAGTTGTATCTAAACATCGAGTATTCTGTGTATAATATAATATGTTGTTAATAGCATTTCAGCAATATATATGTTTTGACAGCTTTTCAGAAAGATTAACTTGCATTTAATTAAATTTCCTCTAAATATACAGGAGGATTTAAGCTACTTGCTTATGGTATTACACTGCTAATTTAGAAGATGTTGCTCGTAATTATCATTAAAGTTCGGTTACAGCTGTGAAGTTACACAATTTTTATTAAAATCATCATGGAGTTGTCTTCTTTCATAAAACTCTGTTTCCTTTTTTTTTGTATTTCTTCCAAAATTAAGCTTGTGAAATTCTTTTTTGATTTCCAGAAAAGATTTGTTTTTTGTCTCAGGAAGTATGAGGAAGATGAAAGCAGCAACTAAGGAGCACTCCAGTAAGAACACCAGAAAACAATACTGCTTCAGTCCGTTCTGAAAATAAAATTTATTTGATTGCAACATATTTCAAGTATAACAGTGGGTTTGGGAAAATGAAAAGCTTTTTGTTCCCATTCACACCTAACATTGCTGCTCAGATTTTTTTAATAAAAAGACCTTCAACCTCTCCTTACTTTATGTGTAACTTTTTTTTAAAACTTTTTTTTTTTTAGATAAAAGACTACCAAGTGCCATGTGGTACACTCGGTAGACTTTTATTAAAACTAAAATTAAAATAAACCATTTAAACCCACACTAAACAATTCATAACGTAATGACAAGCTGACAGGTCAGCATTTGGTACTTATCTGTCTCAAATTTTAAGATTATATGATTTATCTTTTTCTGAATGTTTATTAATATTTTTCAATACGATACATTAAAAAAACCAACTAGCTTATTGAGAAGCTGACTTCAACCAAGAAGAAAGGACTGACTGTCAAATCAAGGTGCCCTGTCATGTGCTGTTCCTGCATGTTTTGCTCTCGATAGTAAGTGCTAAAGCTGAAAATACAGAACTAGAAATTAAAAATGTTTTTTCTAATAATCTTCCTGATCCCAGAACCTTGTGTATGTAAGTTTCATGAGCTCTCAGGGAAGATGTGAACTACTCGCCCCACATACTAGTTCTACTTTACTGCAACATAAAAGCACAAGGCGCTATTAGGAAATGTGTTATTTGAATCTCAATATCTGATTAACTTTTTCTAGTTTTGATACATTCTCTTTTTTTTTTTTAATCTGAACATGAAAATCACCCCATGCATTCCTTTTAATTTTAATTTATTATGTTTTATTATTTTTTGTTATCTAAAAAAATATTTTAAGGGGACTGAATCTGGTTATACTTGGTTGAGGGGTAGCGTACATCCTATGTTTAAGTAAAAGAAGTAAGAAAAAGCAATGTGTAAGAAAAAGCAATTTGATGGAACCTGAAAGAAGATTAAATGGGAGGTTAGGCAATTAGGAAAATGTGTTACACATACTCACCACTATGAAGGGAAAGAGCATTCCAACCGTGAAGAAACTAATCCAACTAATAGTCCCTCCTATCATGTAAGCAGCAGGACGTGAAGACTGTATAAATAACTCGGCTGTCAGGGTATTGGTTATGCCACCTGGGGGAATGAGTTTCAGAAACGGAATAGGTTACTGTGCTAAATCTCCATTTGTGGTTATTTCCGATGCCAGAAAAACGGAGTTGCTCAGTTTCAGGCTACGGGAGACTAAACCGTTCCGACGAGACGGGCTCGCTTGCGCCGCTCAGCCGGAGCGTCAGCAGCCTCACGGTAAATCACGCCCGGCTAGGACAGCACAGCCCGGCCCCACGCACCCACTTCACCGCGTGGAAACGCTCATCGCTGTAATACCTGGTCCCAGCCCAAAGCTCAAGATGAAGGCAAATATCGACGCCATGCTCACGTAAGGCACCCATGAGTACAGGTCCTGCAACAGGAGGGAACGAGAACGTTTAGTTCAGATTTTGATAATCCGGTGTTAAAGCTTGGCTTCAGAGTTACGTTTCCTTTTGCTATTTTATTGCAACTAAGACCAACAGCCATTCACGGCTGTTTACAGCTAATTTATTTAACAATACTGCTTCAGAGAAAATTAAATCTTGTTCATTTCATAGTTTTTACTAAATGGAGTCTAGTACTTAGTCCTCCAAGGCTAAAAAGTTGCACCAATATCGAACATAACAATTACGTGTTATTACTAGTTTTACATTTTGTAAATTGTATTTTGGTATTTTATGCCGATCCCATGAGTTAGCTGTCACTAAGCACTTCCAGGGCACAAACAGACATCACATTATTTACGCATACATAAATTTTGAACAGCACAGTAAAGAAACGTTAGGATTAGTATGTACCTATGAAACTGGCTGCATTAGAAAGACCAAACCTGAGACTGAAATCGTGTTCTTCAAAACCAAAGCAAGAAATTTACGAAAGTTCCGATGAAATAATTAAACCTGGGCCTCTTCCGTGGCCGCTTGCCAATCTGTGCAGCCCCGAGCGCCACCGTCCCCCCCAGCGCCAGACCGGCACCGTGACCGCTCATCACCCACCCGCTTAAAGCCAGCTCCGAACGCCAACAGTGTGGGCAGGGAAAGAATCGCAGCTCTTAAATCCTGCCTTTGTCAGGCAAGGATTTATCAGGCAACCAAATAACTGACTAAATGGAGCTACTCGCTCTTGGAGCTACAGCCACATTATTTTGCTTGGACTATCCGAAGGTAATGACAACTATTTACTGTAGTATGGTCCGCAAATGTAGACAGATTCCCTCTAAACGGTCGTTTCAGGAGGTTTGTGCGGCTGCTGCCTTTGTTCTGATACGGCACACAGAACAATTTATCACAAATCTCTCTATACTACATCAAAAAGCGAGGCAGGGTGTTGTCTTTGCATGATAAATTTAAGGCACTCTCAATCTCCAGTGAGTTTCCCACGGTTTTTGTGAATTTACACTTGATGGATTCAGGTGTCTTTGGAATTTCAGCATCTTTACAGTATTTCCTGTTAGATTGTTTGCTTTACAATTAAGCGACTGAAGTGGAACCTGATGTTTGATACCATCACTGTGTAGCATTTCATCCTAAAATGACTTTAAATGCTAGAATAAACGCTGTTTTGTCATCACTTAGTTTTGTTATCATGAAATGCAGATGCATCTGTAAAACAGCGTGATCAAATCTTGCCTAAGAGCATTCTCTTATTTTAGGGAAATATGGCTGCAGAACTGATCAAATCCTGCAATTCCTGTGATTTTTTTTTGCGCTGCTGTTTATGCAGGTCTTATCTTCCACCTTCTTTTGGGTGTCACAGGTTTTCACTCACTATAGTCATATCATGCAATATAAATGGGTCCTTCTTTACACCTGGTAAGTCAGAGACAATGTTAAAACGATGCTCCAAAGGGTCATAAGGAGATAACCCCCAATGATGAGGTATCTTCTTCCCACGTAGTCTATCAGTAAACCCTGTGGACAAGACACAATTTTCGGTTACTATATTGATCTCATATTTACCAATGTTATTCTTCAAGAAGAATCATTACTCTTTATGCTCGGATGCAGAATAAATTGTTACTTACACAGGTGAAGGCTGTGAGGCATTCACAAGCTCCAGTGCCGAGCGTCACATACGGGATTTTTTCTGCTGAGATCCCAGCTTGTTTAAAAATGTAAGTTGCATAGAAATAAATCTACAACAGAAAACAAAAAATAAAAAATGGGGTGTTCCCAATAGTTAAATTGTCAGCTGGAAACAAAGTCAAGTTCATACTAAACATACAGCTCAATGTATTTTATATTGAATTATTAACGTGATGTAAACAGCAAGATGAATCTGTTAAATTCACGTCTAGGTGAATATATTGCTATCATAAAAGCAAATATAATTCTTCAACTTGCTGAATATAATACTTCACATTCTTAAACCAGACACGACAGGATAAGCTGATCCACCTTGATTTACATTTTCAGAAGATACAAACACAAGCACTAAATCATTCTTTAAAGAAATTTACATAGCAGAAACATGTAAATGAAAAAAAAATTGAAAAAAATAAACAGAGATAATAAATATATTCTTTTCCACTTATCCCATTTCTCTGAGCTTCGTGGTAATAAAAGGCTGAAAAAGAAGGAAATTAAATAATTAAGCTGTTTGTACATATGAAATCTTACAGCATTTATCCCACTGAGCTGTTGCCCCATAGTCAGCACAATCACAGTAACGAGCTGCCACCTCACGCCACGATCAGCAAATAATTGCCAGGGCTTCTTGGGTTTCTCCCCATCTAAGGCAAAGCATTCCCACTGTATGTCTTCCATCTCCCTTTGATACTCTGAAGGACCATGAAATCGCTTCAAAGCTAAAGAAGAAGATAATAAATTCTCTTACATTTGCCTATTGACTACAACTTCTGGAAAATCATCTCTTTCCTTAATTGCCTGACTTTTGCTAGGATATGGAAACTCTCTGCTTTAGGAAGCTGGGAAAAGGGTAATCTGCTTTATGACTTGTTTTTTGCTTGCTGTTTTCCAATATTTTTTGCTGTGGTAGATTTGGAGATTTCAGTGGCATTACTTTCCTTTTTTTAGAGGAATATCTGACTTTGAAATGTTCACCAGGCAAAATACTTTGAAGTGTTTCATATCTGAACCATAGACCTCCAGATAGTCTTTTCATTAAAGGACAATCTAACCAGTTCTAAGTCTCTTGCTTAAATTGGAGGCAGATATCAAGTCTTTTGTTATGTCCCTGTCTTTAATTTTGACAGTGGAACGTATTTAGCAAACTGAAGTAAAGATTAGAAGTAATTCTTCTAAGGCAAGTATTATCTGAAGTCACTTGGATGCAAGACTAAAGTCTTTACTAAGATCTCAAGGACAAAATGAAGCGAAAAGTTTAAGCTGCCATAGTTCTCCCTCATGATATAACACAGGGAAAAAAGGTATTTTAAAGATAACTAAGTATTTAGAAAATGGAGGATAAGGAGTTCTCTGCTCAAATAGCCAACGAATAGCTTTTTTAACATCGCTCTCTTTTTCAGTAAAAAGCTCTCTAATTTTTCAGCTACTTATGGTGTCCCCTTTTTATCATATTATTTTCAATTATTTCTTACAGAGGAAGTACAACAGTATCACTGAATGAAAGAAAATATGTGATGTAACTGTAATCTGTGACACGACCTGAGAAATGAACAATCCAGTGAGAGGTTAAGTAGTTCAGGCATGTCACTACACCCAAGAGACAAATTACTAAACCTTTGAAGATTTCATTAGAGAGTAACAAAACATGAACATATATTTGAAACAAAACAATGAAGTTTTGTTCACAATCCATTATAGACTCCTGAGTCCCACAATCCCTTTTTCCACGTACGCTCACTGGTGGAAAAACATGGGCCAAAAAGCAGCAGGTGATATAACTGTGCTGTGCTGATGAAGAGAAAGGGAGAATCTGGAAACCAACACACTCATTGCACCTTTCTGAAGACACAGAGAAAGTATAAACGCTGTAAGTTACCTTTGGCACAGCTCAGCTCATCACCTTTGTCTATAAGAAGGTATCTGGGACTTTCAGGAAACCATGGCAGGAATAAAAGTTGGGCAAATGCTGGGAAACAACTGCTGGATAGCAACAGAGGCCAGTATGCTTCTCCACCTAATAATTCCCTGGGAGAGGGGTGGAAGAAGAAGGGGAAAAAACCAAGTAGTTAGCTTCCTGTCTGAAGACTTTTGGGAGCAAGATGTTTGTCCTTCAAGAAAAGTTCCTGTGTAACCAGTTCCCTTGTAACCAGGATCACGTCTTGTGAACCTCAGCAGAAAGAGGCTGTGAAAATATTTTCCAGCCGCTCTGAAATCAGGTTTCACTCAGGAAGAGATGAGTAACCCTTCTTTACTGCTGCTTACTGCTGGGTTGGTCCTAAGCATTATTTTCAGGTTTGCCAAAACAGTGTTTTCTAGCAATGCGGGAAAGTAATAGCATACGGACTTCAACTTCATGTTGGCAGCAGCATTTCCATCTGCTCTTGAGAATCACACAGTAATTTATGACAGAAAGGAACTCAAAGTCATCTGATCCCGCCTCCCATTCAAAGCTGATCTAAGGAGAAGGTGCATTACATAGAAAGGAATCATTAAAATTGGTATAGTTAGAATCAACAGGATGATGTGTTGTGGGCAACGTAAACTTGTTAAAATAGAAAGTTTATTACGTTTTAAATACTGACCCTAGATTATGCAGTCTGAAATTTACATTCTACTTTATTTTGTAGCACTTCACACCTAAAGTATCAAGCAAAATCAGTTAATTCAGAAGGTAGTAATAAAGGAAAAGAAATAGAACTCTAAGTGCTTTTGTTAGTGTTAATGGTTTGAGAAAACCCATAACAATTTATTGTTGTTTAGACAATTATTCTCTCATTCGATGACCCCTCCCCACCCAGGAAGGGGAATCGGGGAAAAAAAACAAGGAACCCTGGGGATTGAAAGATAAACAGATTTAATAGGATAGAACTAGATAATTAACAGTACTAACACTAAAGAACCTATATTAATCCCAATACTCATATATACAATATACAAGGATTATACTCAGCCAACTATATCAGGCGGAAGCCGTGCGCTCCCAGCAGTGGACAGCAAATGTCAGACACTGCGAGCGCTACGGCTTTGGGAGGAAAGGAAGGGCTCAGGGGTCCGGCACTGGGGCAAGAAGTTCCTCTGGATTGCCACCATCAAGGGAGAGCGAACTTCGCAGCAAACTTTCTAATTTATATTGAATGTGCCGTTCATGGTACGAAATAACCCTGTTGGCCAGCTCCTGTCAAGTGCCTGAGTCTCGCTCCTCCTCCATCCCTGCACCTGGAGGACTCGAAAACACCGAGACCTTGAAACCCACATACCATAGCTGGCTGTAAAGTAAATATTTTCACTAATTCAGACACTAGAGTCTTCCAAAAATACTTTTTCCAAACATTAGAAATTAGTCCTATGTGACTCAAACCAGGACAGGTAGACAGAGGAAAAACAGATAAAGTGCCGTTAGTCGGGGTACTAGCAGTTGCTCTTAGGGCAGTGGAAAGCTTTGAGCAGACTTCATGAAAGAAGCTTTTCATCTTGAGGTTGGGCGGTCTCTGTTCTTAGACCTTTTAAAACTCAAGTGGATAAAGTCCCTGGCAACTTCATCTGATCTCCCTAGGGACAAAACCAGTAGTAACACGACAATATAGAAATCATGAGTCCTTTGCTCTCAAGTCCCATCTTCTGAACGTCCACCGTCTCCAGCAAGAAACTGGGAGAAAATATGAACGCAGCATAAATGTACCTGTTTTACTGATGTTGTTCTGGCTGACCCATCTAAACTGAGAATACTTCCCTGGGGAGACAGTATAGATGGTTTGCAGTGGTAGGAATAATGTGACAAAAGCAGCGTTTTCTTCTTACAGGTAGACCTTCTGCATGAAGTTGATTCACTAGTGCTACAATAGCCACAACGAGTATTTTGCAGGGAGCTGCAGGGAACTGGAATTCTTTACATGCAAGTAAGGCAAGGCAGGGGGAAAAAAAAAAAAGCATTCCTAACCTCAAACCAATTATTTGTCCTGTTAGAATCCCCCCAGTCAGAAAGATGGAACTCCCCATGGCCATGCCACCTCTAAGATGTTTTGGGGCAACCTCCCCAATGTACAGAGGCTGCACACAGAGCCCAATACCTGCAAGTGAATGGAAAAACATTTTCCTATTAATAGATTTTGCTTTGAAAAGAGTTACTGAATGAAAAGATGTAGGGAATCTGACTTAGTTAATTTCTGTATTAATTTAGAACATTTTTGTCATATCTACAAAGTAGCATACAAATACCATAATACCTAAAGAATCAGCAGTAACAATCATTTATCATTCACCAGAGTTTACTGAAAGTAGGGATAAGAAATAATTCACCTGAATTTATGCCAATCAAAAACCTTCCGATGATCAGTAACTCAAACAATCCTGTAGGAAAACTGATTCCCATTAAAATGGAGGCCAGTATTGCTGTAATATTATTCATCAAAAGAGCTCCTTTCCTAAAGAAGAGAAAAAAAAAAAATAAGGAAAATATGCAATAACATGGTTTTTTAAAAGGGTTTTTTTATGGTAATATGGAAAAAAACAGGCTTTATGCTGAAGAAACGTGCTATTCACTGATATCTGATACAACTGTTTACTTGTATTTTAAAGAGAGTCCAAACATAAGGAACGTAAGGATAATGCATAAATATGACAGAAATGCCTGACAAGGCAGGAGTGGGGGTTTGGTCATTTATGCTGTATCTGTACAGAACGCGCCTGCAACATTACAGATTACGCAACGTGTCCTTACTGGCATGAAGGCTGCAAATGTGTACGGGGCATCTGTGTTTCCTACCATAACTGTATAACATGTGCATAACCCTACTTGGATTTCAATAAATGTCATGGGAAGACTAGACTGCAAGGCTGCAATTCAGGGTTCATCTTTTAAAGTCACATTGGAACACACTGTAAAATTCTACTAGAAAACTCTGCTTTGAAGCGAAAAACGTTTATAGTCACCAAAGCTACATTTTCTCCCACTCTTTTTCCATTTATTTATTTGTATTTCAGTGAGAAACTAGGAAAAGAAAGTGTGCTGCTATACGCCTGCTGCTGTAACTCACCTGCCGAGCCGAATCGCCATGCCACCTCCAATAAGGGCTCCACACAGGCCTCCAAGTGAAAATACAGAAGCAATGACAGACCAAAGAAAAGTCAGCAAATCTGGATTTAGTTCCTTGCTGTAACGACTAGTCCAGGTTTCATTTAAGAACCTGTGTATATGCTGCAGTGGAAAAGAATGATGAATGCGTAGCATTACGTGTAGCCCTACAGCACAGCACCTTAAATAACTTGCACTTCAAACCTGAAAACCAGTTCTGGGAGCTAACAAAAAATATCATCTCAGTCGTATTCTATTAAAAACACCAATGACTAGCAGAATCTTCCTTGACCCCAATACCATTTCCTACTCCCCACACATCTCAAAAATTGCAGAGCAGCTTTGCTTTTGTACCCGACTTCGGGAGAGGCTGTATTGCACTGGAGGAGAAACATAACCTTTCCATCTACCACTATGAAAGAGCTTTGAGGTTCTTCTGAACGAAGGGGGACGGGTAGGTCCTACTAGCTTTTAGGAACGTCTCAGAGGACAGACATCTCACATAACCCAACAAATTTTACTGTCAGGAGACTCGTTACAACACTTGGTTTAAATCTCTCTGCCTTAGTGTAATCCAACAATACACAGTAAAATCCCTTTCTGCAATTCTGCCTTTCTTCCAGTACTCGTGTCAGACTTTCTAAACTGTTATTCCGCATGCTTGGTTTCCTAAAATTTGTCTTTAGAAACTCTTGAACTGACATGTATCTGTAATCAGAGGCTCCTGTTCTTAGCCAGCAAACAAAGACTTAACAGAAGAACAAACTTCCAGGACTCTCCCTCCGTTTCCAGCACATAATATGTTCTTTCACAAACAGCTTACTTGTAAAAAGCACACAATGTTGAAGCAAACTCAGTCTTCAGAGTTACATAAGAAAATAAATCAGCTAACAGCAGAAAATGATACCAGTTGCTTTCACAAGACCATTTGCTCAGATCCTCGCGTCACCCACAAAGTATGCAGAACCCTCAAGGCCATGGCAATGAAGTCAAAAGTAATATAATAAGTAATAATAAGTAATAAAAGAAAATACCTACAAGATACTCAGAAACTATCAATGCGGCTTTTTGGCTCTCCAAGAAGATCTTTCTCAGAAAGCTGCCTTGTGATGGACAACTGTGACTATCCTTTCTCCCTGTTATCCAGTGATAGGACGCATGGGAATGGTTCAAAGCTGCGTCAGGGGAGGTTTAAACTTGACATTGGGAGAAATGGTGGTGACGTTTTAGAGAAGCGGTGGTCAAATACCAAAATAGGCTTCCTAGAGAGCTGGTTGATGTCAGTATTTAAGAAGCATTTGGATAATGCCTTTAATAACAGGCGTTAATTTTTGGCAAGTCCTGAAGTGGTCAGGCAGCTGGACTAGGTGATCGTTGTAGGTCTCTTCCAAATGAAAACGTTCTGTTGTATCCTACCCTACCCTAAATGTTCTGGGCTATTTTAGTCAAAAGCGTAATTGGAAGATGTTATTCATTCAGCTAACCCTTCTAAAACAGACTTTAACAGAGGTATTTATGTGGCATATTCAGCACTTTTATCTGACACAGAATACCTCTGACAGGAAGTACTCACAAAGAAATCCGCATAAAACCATTTTGGAAGTCAACAAGAACCCTTCAGAGAGGAAGCCTGCCTACGTTTCTGCTGTGATTGCAGCAAAAGTGCACTTGGCTTCTCGGCCAGTTAGACAAGGTACCGCCATCACTGTAAAACAACCCTGTGAACAAGAGAAGGTGTTTTACCTGGGTGGGTGCATTGATAATGGAAACATTATACCCATACTGAAAGGTCCCTCCGATTCCAACAGCACAAACAGCAAGAAACAAGGTCCAGCTGGGGAACTAGAGAACAGAAGAGAGTAACGGGCATGAAAAGAGATAGGGCCTTGAAACCATGTGCATGTAACACCTAGGGGAAAATCCCAGTGAAATGTATCATGTATTTAGTTTTGAACAGTGAAAGTATTTGTTTAGAAAACTACATAAACTCCTGTAACAGGAGAAACGTTTCACACAGACTTTGGCCATGATCACTAACATCTTACAGAGATGCAACGACTTTTAGGTGTAGGCAACAAAACCATCACGCTGCTGACAGCGTGTTTACTGAAGTGCGTTACATGTTTTTGCACGAACCACACTGCTCACGGTGTGTTTTTTATGAAAGAATGTCAGGACTGTTTACGTTTGCTGTTAGAGGCACAATAACTCAGTATAAGAATTAACCAAATCCCAATTTCTATGACTTACTTTTCATCTGAGATGTGAGAAATAACAGTTTTTTATTTCCCTCAGCAAGTCCCCAAGTTGATTACGGAATGTCTGCAGGTGCTAAACCTTACTATCTTAAATCATAACATATTGTTCACTGATAATACTACTCAATCTAAAGTTTACTAGAATGTACTTTTTAATTTTTCAATACTGACCTAGTTACATTCCTAAACCAATACATAGGAACCAAAGTTAATAGATTCACAGACTCATAGCTTCTAAGGTCAATAAAAAACACGATTATGATACATTCTAATCTCAAGAGAGTCCAGTTGGTTTGGATGAGGCCTCTGGTTTAGATCTCTAAAGATCTAAAGAGAGATCTCTAAAGGTTTATAGAGTGTTTGGCTTTCTGACGTGATACTTCTTGGCTCTACTTTTTAATGAACATGATAGTACTAAAAATAACATACAGTTCAAATGTTTAACAACCCTTCCATTAAAAATTAGGTCCTAATTTTATCTCATAGTATCTTTTTGTCTAACTTCAGCTGGACACAGCAATGTCTTCTATATTAAAGGTACTCCTATGATCGCATTTCCTCCTCCTTCACAGATAAAGACTGTACGTAACTTTTTTTATAAGCTTGTACTCCCTGAATTTCTCATGGTAAGGCCTAGTTCTTCAGCATTCTCATTCTTGGTCCAGTTCCCAGAAATCTTGAGTTATTCCAGATGCTATACTGTATTCTGAAAGAGCTGTGTCTTTCCTGAAGATAATTCATGAAAACTTCCTTCAGACAGGACTGAAACTCGGAAGTTGAAATTGATATTATTAAAGTAAAATCCAATTAATATTTCCTTATGGTTTCCCGCAAATAAAAAACGTTACTCTGAATGACAACCAAAGCAATGCATTAAAAATAATAAATAAGAGCTGCAGCAGGTACAGTAGAAAAAATGAAACTACAGGTGGTAAATATAGGCACTGCACACTCAGACCCTTCTACTAACCAAATACTGTCATGGTATGTTGTGTGTCTCATGGGTACAACCCGAAATCGAGAAGAGACAGAAAACAAACTAACAAAAAACCCCACAATCATTAACATACGTCACATAACTTATATTTTGTTACAGCAGCTCTGTTCTTCTTGCTGCCCAAATCGGTCCGCTCGTTACCCTAACGTGTTGTGTCGCATCGGAGCTTGGGCCCCAGTTTCTTAGAGCACAGAACACAGCCTTATCGGTTCTGTAAGCTACTTTGCTCCTCACAGTTTATAAGCACTTTTGCCCCATTTTGGAAACATGCCAGAAACAAAATTCCATTTATATTCCGTGTAAAACGCAAGAATCGGGGGGTGAAAAATGTAACACGGCTAAGGCGTCTAGCGAAAAGACAAAACTTTACAAGCCTGATCATGGGATGTATCTTTATTTAAGACATGAAACAGAGAATTTCACATTCGGGCATCACTGTCAAAGGCACAAACTCTCTGCGGGACCCCCCCGGGAGGCCACGGCAGTGCTTACCTTGCTGCGCGCGCTACACCCTCTCAGCAGGGGCTGGTACTCCATTCTTAGTATGGGCTCAATTTGATTTCCTTTGCCCAATTTAGTAAACTACACTACAGGAATAAAAGGTGCCAAAGAAACGGCGTTATTATTGTCTGAAACCCGCAGATTTTCGCCTCCCATCTCTCGCCGCTGGGATTCTTCTCAGCGCTCCGCAACTTTATGACGGAAAAGTGCGGCTTTCGCCGAGCTTGCCGGTGTTTAACACCGCTTTGGCGCTTCTTCGCCTCAGTCCGAGCAGAAAACTCAGGCACAGCCCGGCTCCCGCCCCGCCAAAGACAACGAGAGGCCGCTTACCCTGCGCGGGGCCGCCATGCCCGCCAACGCCTCGCCCGCCGCCGCCTCTCCCTCGCCCGCCGCCGGCCCGGGCTGCCCGGGGAGAGCTGCGGATCCAGCCCCTCACCTGACTGGGATTTGGTTCCCTGCCCGGCGGCCCCGCCCCAACCCGCCGGTTCTGGCGGAGATTACACCAGGCCCCAGACAAAAGCGGGTCTGTCTCCACACCCCTCTCCGCAGCCGCCGGCCTCCCGCTCCCGGCGGGGACGGCCCTGCCCCGTCCCGCCCCGGGGGCTCCGCGCTCGCCCCCATGGCCGCCACGGCACCGCGGCCAGGGCGCCTTCACCGCCCGCGGGCCGCCGCCCGGGACTACAGCTNAGGGGCGGCCGCGGGCCTCGGCGTTGCGGGCGGGCGGCGTTGATGTCCTCTCTCTCCCCGGCAGCAGGAAATGGCAGCGCTGGGCAGATCCTGTCAGGGCATCCCCGCGGGTCCCGCCGTGGAGTTCCCGCAGGCGCCGGCCGCTGCCCCTGACCGCCACGGCCCGCAGCCCCCCCCCGCCACCGGCCAGCACCGTCTGCAGCCCCCCATGGTGGTCATGGCAGGCAACGGGAGCGACGGCGCCGATGGAGGCGGCGGCTCCTCCGGCCTGTACCCGCAAACCGGCTTCGACGTCGCCGCTCTGGCCGCGCTGGGAAGTTACAACGAGGGTTTGACGGTGGCCCCCGTGGGCTCCTTCACGAGCGGGGCGCGGGCGCCGCAGCAGCGGGGACACTGCCAGTAAGTGCGGAGCCAGGAACGGGGCAGGAGCGCACGGTCGGTCGGCCGCCCTGGGCCTGTGGAATGAGTTTTGCTTTTCAAGATGGCTCGTAATGGGTCTTCTCCTGGTGGCGTTTCGTGTGGTGGAGTTGCGTTGCGCTCGCCTGCAGCCTTGGGGTTGGTTGGTGGGGGGTGAGGGAGCCCCCTAAAAGCAAAGACATGCAATTAAGTTTACCAACATCTCAGTGTGCTTTTAAGCTCCTGTATTTGTGTTATCTAACTTGCTCTCTTTCATACGTAGGGACGGAAAACTTAAATCGTTCCCTTAAATTGTTGTTGTTTGATTGTATTTAACTTGAGTATGTCACTCTGAGACAACCTGTTGAGAAACCGAAGCTGGATCACGTGTTGCTTCTTGAAGCATTTGAATTTTAGCAAAAAAATTGGTCTTGCCCTTTGTGGGGGGGAAAAAAAAAAAACCACCACATAAAGGAGGAGAAGTTAGTGTGGAATTCTGTTCGGAGAACTGAGTAATTACAGCCTTCTTTGAGTTTCTTTGGAACAAAGTGGTCATTTATTGTCCAGAACTTCCACTCCCTTCACAGCTGGTGACATACTGCGACTGTTGTTCTTAGCTGCAAGTGAAATTTTACAAAGGAGGATAATATTGTTTGAAAATCTCAGTGTCACTGGAAGATACCATTAGAAGCTAAATAACCATTTGTTTTTCTTTTGCAGCGTCTCCGTTCGCTGTGGAAAGAAGCATAAGTTAGAAGAAGAGGCGGAAGGGTAAATTAAATTTGTCTTTCATAGCCTGAAAAATCACAATTTGCTTTTTGTTTTCTTTAAAGATTTGAGCACATCTCACCTACAACATACACAGGACAGGAAATTCTAACGTTGTTTCCGTTTGGAACTCTTCTCTTGAATTGCACATAAGCCCAAATCCACTTCAGTTACCTCACTAATTGTATAGCACTGATTTTCTTCCACGGGTATCCACATTTTAACAAGAGCAGTGTGGATTTATTTTCTTTGCGGAGGTTGTGTTTCCACAGTACATCAAATCTGTTGAAACGCACATGACTCTCTGTAACACTTTCTTTTCTGTAGAATGCCACATTTCTCTAATGACAATTGTAAAATTACTCTCTTTCCTAGGTGTCCTGTGAGGAAGAAGAGACTGACAGGAGCCAAAAATTGCCCTTTGAATCCCAACACTGAAGAATGGATTCTCTGTGCAGGTCAGCAGGCAGCTGGGGAGGTAGCAAGTCAGTATGGTGGCAGCGGTCCTGAAACTGCCATGTTAGAAATTCCCTGTGAAGAAATGGAACAGACAATGGGGGAACAGCAATGCGAGGTTGCTCGCAGGAAGCTTCAGGAAATTGAGGACAGGTAAATGCAGGGATTGAGTAGACTGGCTTTGCTGAGCTTTCCCTTTTCTGGCGGGCATTAAGGGTTAAATCTAGCACTTAGCGCGCTAACACTACTGTGAGCCTGAGATGAACCTTCTGTTCAAGCGATTTCTTTTTAGACTACGTATGGTCCTGTGAGTCTTGGGGCTGACACTATGATCTGAAATTGAGGGTGCTAGACCAAGAGATGCTGCATAAATAACCACGGTTTCACAATCGTTATGCAGCATCAGTATATATAACATAATGGGATTTCATGCTCTTTTGTGAGTGTCCAGAGCTCAAATTTTAACTGAGGTTATCTGGTCAGACTTGAGCTCAGCTTTTTTTCAACCAATTGCAGCTTGTTCTGTGATTAATACTTCTAAATGTTCAAGACACATGTGAATTTGTCAGTGTAGAGACTAGCATGAACCAGAGAGATCTCTGCACATATGCAATAAGACTGAGGTTCATCTTGCTGTTAAATACCAGACGGCTTGATACTGGGGTAATGGGGTGGCTATGGGTGGTCTGTTGCAATCACTTCATAAATGTACAGTGCGTTCTTGCCTCTGAAAGATTTCTGGGAATGTTGCGTGTATATATATCAGTTGAATGCAGTTGAGCTGGTATTCTGAAATAATCTCAAATGACCACTGCAGACAGTTGTTAGAAAAGTCAAAAGTTTGATAAATGATAAAACAAGATTTTTTTTTAGATGATTACTCCATAGATGGTGCGTGAAGGGAAGCAAGGTACTGTTAGATTATTTTATTTTTCATGGGTAAATCAGAATAGTGCTATATGTCTTTATTACCTGTCTATATCTGAATTACAAAGTCTGCTTTGGACCTGTCAGAGGATTGTTCCCCATCCTTCCCAGCTACTCTGCTAAATTTTCTTTAAAAGGTTTACCGAAAAACAAAGGAGGTACCTCCAGTTCGTTCTAAATGAAGCATTTACAACTTTTTTGTGCCGTTTTAATCTCTGAGAAATTGGTGCAGCGTCCTCAAAGGTTAAGGGCTGCATTCAGTAGCTTTTCAGTAATTCTCAAAGTTAAGGTACGGGGAATTAAGCAGACAAAGGTACTGCCTAACTGAGACTCACTCTGGTAATGTGGCTGAATCGTACGCTTTCCCCCAAAGTGAGTTTGTTTATTGTCTCTTGGCGTATTCTGCGCTGGCGCTGCAGGGCGGCGCAGGGGGAACAAGGCTAGCAAAGGTACCAGAAGCGGCACAGAGAGACTCATGTTAACACGGCCCCGCGGCTTCTGGTACCCAGCCTAGATCAGAGATCTGCACCGCGCAACGCAGCGCACCTAGAAAGAACTGTAGTCTACAGTGGATGTGCCTGTTAACAGTAATCTCAATAGTGTTTATCTCCCTCTTCCCCCTCCATTCCTAGGATAATTGATGAAGATGAGGAAGTTCATGCTGATGGAAATGTTAGCAATCTGCCCACTCTTATCCTGTCAGATACCCTTAAAAAAGGGATGAAGAGGGATTTTGGTGAAGTCCTGACAAAGAAAATAATAGAATCTATGTAAGTTCTGGAGGAAATCATGGTGCTATGTAGTTAACACATGCAAATGGAAAGAGAGACCCAGTCTTGTGTTTGTGAAGATGTCCTTAATTACTGCATGATGCAGCCAACGCTGCGTAACAGCGTAATTCAGCTGGTCAAAACAGGAACAACTCTCCTAATGTAAAGGAGAATTAATTAAGTGTAACTGTAGTGGTCATCAAGCTGTCTGTTTTGTACTCCTCGTTTGTACAGGGTGAAATTTGTTGAATAAACCATTACATCTTGATTTTTATGTATGTCAGTTTCCGAAAGAAGGTGGTCCTGAATTGTGATCAACAGTGGTCGTTGTTTGGTGCAAAAGAAAAGGAAGAAAAAGCAGGGTTAGAACTAGAAGTAATGGAACTGGTTAAGGAAGAGGAAATGTAGTAGGGGGGGGAAAAAAAGAATAGGGATTCTGGAATATAGTTCCAGGCTTGCACAAAGGCTGAAGATACTTACTGGTCTTCTGCGTTTAATAGTGATTGGAGGACTTAAATTTAACTGAGACTCCATCCTTTCTAGGAGCCGTCCTTCTATGGAGCTGGTGCTTTGGAAACCTCTTCCTGAATTTCTCACAGATAAACTGAAGTCTGTTTCTGTTAAGAACTTCAAGCAGCAGAGTACAGAAGGGTGTCAAGCTAAGCAGTCACCACCAAGAGCTGCTTTTGACCCACAGACTGAAACATTCCCTGAATCACAACAGACTGCCATGTCTCCAGATCCGTACGCTAGTTTGGGAATCTCTGGGTGTGCTGAAGAAGAAATGGAGTTGTAGATGCCAGATTTTAGACTGGAAGTGGTGAGCTTCTGATGGGTTTTATTGCTGTTTTTTGCATCCCTCTTTCTTTCTGGTTTGATGTGTGAATCTGAAGTTTTATTACTTGTTTTTTGTTCGCCTACTAACAATTGTAAGAATGTGGATTGGCCAGACACAATTTAAGGAAACTGAAAAAAACCCCAAGATTTCTGTACTTTGATGTGTTAAATATTCTTGTTTCTACTGAGAAGGTAATTCAAAGGCCTTTGGAACAAGGAAGTAGCTTTCCATCTTGCTTAATGGTAAAATATCCTCTTAATTGTCCTTGGTAAAGTATAAAATTCAAATATTGAATGTAACCGTGGGTTAAGCCACATCTGTCACTTACTGAGCCATTAAGACTTTGGTGCACATACTATGCTTGGTCAGTTAGTTTAATTTGAATTACAAAAAGGTATGGAAAGGAAGAAGTATTTTTGAGTCTAGTCAGAGATAGAAAAGCAGATGGAAATACAGCTTTTCACACTATTTTATCTGCGGCTATTTGATCTGTGGCTGGTTTGTACTTGATGTGAACTCAAATGTAGAAATTACAGGTTCTGCAGTGCGGTAGGGAAAGAATGTTATAGCTGAGCATAAGCCTCTTGCTTTGTAGAAAGTAAAACCAGCTACTAACTTGCAAGATATCCACTAATTTTAGTCATCTTTAGTTCACTGGCTCCTAAACTGTGTTTGTGGGTTTTTGATGGCCCCCTCCCCAAAATGATGCAGAGTCTGGAGAAAAGTGGTTCTCAGTCAGTTCATTCACATTTTGCATCGTGCTGTGATTCTTTGTATGCATCGAGTTGGAAAGTCAGTTGAAGACAGCATAACTTTTGATTAAATAAATGGCATCCTTTGCTTTTGATAAACATGGTAAGTAAATGAGATAACAGGGATTTTACAACTTCCTGGTGTAAAGAGGGTCAAATGCTGATTTACCGTCTGTAACCAAGTCACAAACTTTGAGACTGCTGGCAACGGTGGTGAAGTAAAAAAGATGCTTGTCTTCTTCCTGAGGGAATCTCATCTTAAAATTTAAGCCAGAATATGTGCCATTAACATAACATCACATAGTTTATACAGGTGTATGCCAAAAGAATTTTGTACCCTGCTTAGGGCGTTAAGAAAAGGAATCCTCAATGCGTTATTGTTTGTACCTTCTCTCAATGCACAACAGTTCCGTTGTGCTTGAAACCCTTAAAGAAGGCAGAGAATCTTATCTTCTGTTTTTAAGTCCTTGAGCTTTCTCAGAGATAGCTGTAGTGAGGCTTTTTGTAAGAAATTCCTTTCCAAGTAATAGGTTCCATTTGGAGTCTGAGCATCCCGGTCTGTTCATTGACATCTTGCTACCGTAACAGAGCAAGTACACAGTAATGCAGCTATTTGCATAAGAAAATCTACTCTTCCTTTGCACAGCTAATTGATAATCTTTGTGATGATATTTTTTACCATTGCATAACCCATAGTCAATAGTTTAAGCTTCTCTTTTTGCAGTCATCCTTGCTTTTCTTTTGGCCGACAGCAGAAGCTTTGTTCAAAAGGCGCCCCTGTTCGTTAAATCCTGTCTATCTTGCTGCCGTTGTCGAAGGTTGTGTGAAATTTGCTGTCTCTTGCTAAAATGTTTCAGAGCTTCATTAAAAACATTCTAACATTTGAATAGGTATTACTCTGGAAACCAGTGTATAACTTTACCATTGTGGGACTTTTATTACATTGGAGAACGTGTGCAGCTTTATCTTGCTATGATGTCCAATTTCATTTCAGGGTGTGCTATAAATCCCTTGCATGTACTGTGTAAAACTTCCCATGTAGTATTAAGCTGCTGAATGTGCTTAAAATCTACAGCCTTTGACATGCTTTATTGCTTGAGTATGAAGTAAAGCAGTGCAGTTTGGAGAAGGCTGTAGTCACCGTGGGTAGAAAATGTAGTGCCTCCAAATAATTACCTGTTTTTAAGCTTGCAGGGTTATAGTGGAAGTTCAAGGTTGGAACTGTTTTAACTGATAGCTCTGAATCCTACATAAACTGAAAAGAAAGAATAAAAAATTCAAAAATGTGATGAAACCATCTTGGCAACGTTGAAATTGTGACAGAGGATGTAGAAAACTGTGGGAGGCCTAAATACATCAAATCTAGATGCAGGCTTTTTTCCTCTTGAAAATGACAAATTGCATATCAAATTTGCAGAAGAAGAAACTTTTGTAGATGGCTTTCAAGCATACATTTTTCCTATTATGTTTGTACCAAAGGTTGACTTTCAGAGGTGTTTTTCCTCTTAATTGTTTGATGCTGATACGGCATCGCTGACCCCTGTTATTCTGCCATCTCAAACAAGAATATAGTGGTGGACTATTGACAAAGACCATGAGATGGGGGAAAAACCGTGTCCAATAAACTTGCTTTTGTAGAAAAGGTCTATTTTAATTTTTTCATAATTCATTTCTGCCCTCGTGACAGGAGAGAGCAGTGTTGAATCACTTAGATTGGGGGGGTGGGGGGAGAAGAGTGGGGTAGAGCAGGAATCGAGTATCTGGGAGGACTGAGGAAGGTTCTTGTTATAGCAATCAGTCCAAGAGGGTAAGAGAAAACAAGCTACTGGGTGTTTTCAAACTTCTGTATTTGTTACAGTTTCATTTGTTGTTGGCTTCCTTAAAAGACTTTTATTAATGCTGTTTGCAAGCGGGATGGCAAATGTGATGCAGTATTAGGAAAAACTTTATTTTGAAATATCTGATTCTGGTCTGTCTTCTCTGGGGACCAAATCACCCTTTGTATGTCAGTTTTCAATAAATTTTCTAAAATATTTTTTAGATGGCTGTGTTTCATTCCTAATAAAAGTGACAATTTTGGGAGCATATGTCCAGTCCTTCACTGGAGGGCAAAATACTCTTCTGGCCTAAAAAGACTTTTAATTTAACTCCCTAGTCCCAAGGGCACGTCACTGCTCAACAGTAAACCTGAAGCTGCCGGGAAGGAGGAGCTGCTGTCAATCTCTCATGACCCAAAGGCCTCTAAACACCACAGAGGTGCACCAAAAGGCGTTCCTGTAGCTTGTGTTTTCAGATCTTTCATTTTACTTCAGAGTAAGATAAAGACTACCTAGCTTGCTTAGTCCTGTACAAAACCAATAAAAGTTTGAGGAGAGTTTTAAAACCAATTCTTAATAATTAGGTTATTGGAATATAGCACTTCACTCTCTTGTTTAACATCTGCTGTTTGAGAGTTTTTCAAGCAGCTGAAGGATGAAGAGAGGTGTGCTAGATCAGAATTACCTTTCCTTTCAAAATGAGGGAAAATCAACACTTCACACATATTTAATAATAAAACCCCCTGGGGTTTCTAGGTGGAGTCAAACATTGACTAGCTTAAATTGTACTGTGGATTTAGACAAGTCTTAAATACTTCTCCCATGCAGAGTCAGAGAGAGGAAAAGAACAGTGTAAACCCCAATCCATTTAGGATTCCCATCCTCAGAGAAAGAACCTCTCCTGACAGTTTAAATTCTCACACTTTAATCTGTGGATGTTGATATACCATATATATGTTTAAAAAAAAAATAAACCTCATTCTGCTTTGTTAGCACTTAAGTGGACCCAATTCTAGTAAAAAAATATTAGCACTAATAGAAATTCTGAATGCTGTTTGGCTTCTAGTTACCCAACAAGAACTACTTGTGTGCTTTTGGTGGAAGAGAGTTCAATATTAGCAGCTTGTCTTGGAACCTAATGCTGCCAGAAATCAGGATAAAGCACTCCAGAAAATACCTGCAGCTGTAAAGTTGAAAAGGGGAAGCAAACCAGTGTAAATACTGCTTCAGTGAACATTTTTGTCTACTGTGCATAACAAGGTTTGGGTGTGAACCCATTAAACACCGTCCAATTCCAAACACGATGGAAGCCTGACCATAACAGAATTTTCCTTGAATCTTTTAGATGTTTAAAACCTGTTGCTAGTCCAGACACAAAATACCTTCAGCTGTGAGGCAAGTGAAACAATGCACAGTTGGAAGTGGGTAGTAGCTGTACGTGCCCGCCAGGCACACTGCACACCCCACGGGCAGGGGGTGGTAGTGCTGCCAGTGGTTGTGTGGGTACATCACCCCTGGGAAGTTCCTCGGTAATCAGCGGAAGCGATTTTTCAATAGGCAGCGTTGAGGATTATCTGTTTCACTTCATCTTGCATCACCTTCACAATTCACCCACGTTCACAAAACAGTGCTGTGATGGCTGACCAGCACAGCTCTGCCTCTCCAGAGACATCCGGGGCTGGCTGGTGGCTCCAGGCACCCAAACCAGCTGCTCAGGTGGAAGAGCCACAACACGCAGGCAGCTTTGGAGGAAGGCAAAGGGGTGGCAAAATGACAGGTCTTCCAGCCTTTCGGAGCAGCCTGTTGCAGGAGGGAAAATGATGCAGCACCAAAGTGCTTCAGTCTCCACGTGGAGCTGTTTCAGGCCACAGGAAGCGCTTTCCCTGCCTGTGAGGGCAGCAGCAGGAGGGGCTGCAGTGGAGTTAGAACGCCTTGAGCAGAAGCTTTCTGCTCCACACCACTCACCCTCTCCACTCTCATCCTTTCGCCTTGTGCTGTCTGCGGTGGCACAAGGACGATCCTGAGGATCGTGGTGCTCTGCTTCACAGCCACAATGGGCAGCTGCTGCGAGCACGGCGGAGAGAAGGGGATCTCCGCCACCACCACTTCCTCCCTCTGCTGCAGGAGCAGCCTCTGCTTCGAAGCACCCGGCTGCTCTAGGGTAGGCTCTTAACTTAAATTCAGTTTACCAGAGAACCAAAAAGCTTATGTGTGCAGCTGTCAAACTATACTCAAGATAGATGCTGGTTCAAACCACCACTAATTACTTTAATGAAGCAAAGCAATTTAAAACCTCAAAGTTGCAAGCACTGATCTTCCTTATACCACTGGCTCAGAGCGGTTACTGGAGGAGAAGCTCACCCAGCAGCTGAGAACTGCAGTTCACCTGGCTGGAGAACAAAGGAAAGTAATATGCAGGGGAGGTGCAATTCTTTTTGTTCTGAACGTTGTCTGAAGCAGTCCTCTACAACACTGGCTTTTCTGGTGGTTGTCTTGCTTACGGATTAAGCACAGGCAAGGCTGATAATTGGTACAGGGATTTTGGCTTAGGATGGCCCCATCTTGCACATACTCCTTGTATTTCTCTCAGTGCACCGTCCACATACACCTGTTGGACTTCAACATCTATCAGACATGTCAGTGGGAGCAGCTCCTTCAGTTTTTCCACCAGCTTTTGTCTTCAAGAAAAACACAACAGCTTGGAGAGTCACCTACAGCCATTTCCTGCCTAGACAGCTTTTCCAGGTGTTTCAGGATGGGTTTTGGTTTTTGTTTTTTTTAAAGGCAGCTATGTTTTTCTACACCGCTTTATAATTTCGCAAAAGGTTGCCCTACTTTGGTCTGGGTTTGAGCTGAATTACTCTGTTGAGTCCTTGGATTTAGTTATTATGACAGGCACATATGATACTGGGCAGTGCCTTTGTAATGGTGCATTAAAAAGCTGAATGTAAGAATTGTGAATTTCTTATTCATTGGAAACAAAAGGTCATGCTTTCCCCAAGAAAGCTGTTGCAAGCAGTGCAAGAAGTTTCTCTCTCAAGCAGTTCGCCAAAAGACTTCACGTTAACTCCTCACCCCCACTCTTCCTCATCCTGTCAGTTAATATTGCTATGTCTTAACCTGAACTACCATAAGCATTGCTGGGGAAAATAAAGTGCAATTGTGCAGGTATCAGGTGTGACAGCCTGTGAGCTTTAAGCTACTCTTTACTTCCTTTGATTTTGGCCTTCTTTCCCCACTCAAATTTCTGAAGAGGACAGGATTTCTGCACCTTTAAACACAAAGGCTGGAGACAGGTTCTTTGGGGGAGACAGCCCAGACAGAAGCTGGGGAGGGAACAGGCATGATGGATGCTAAAATTTTCCAGGCAGGTTCTTGAATGCTCAATAAAGCCTTTTGCTGTGCCACCATTTCTTGCTGCGTTACTGAAGCTAACACACAACTAACCCAAAACACCAAAGGCTTGCCCTTACAATACTTTTAAATAGCAGAAACTGTATTTAAATCAACCCATAATATACAGCAAGCTCTTACCTCTGTTCACACTCTTCCCAAATACCTTAATAAGGGAAGAAAGATTAAAAAAAGATGTCAGGCAGCAAAAGTATTAACTTTCTATAGATGCTTTCATTAATTAGTTGATTTTAATTTCTTTTGGCAAAGGCCTTGCTTTCAGCAACTATTAAAATGGTTGTTTATCAGTTGTGATGCTTAAGAAGTGCTTGGTTTAGTCCTGGTAGCTTGTCTAGATGCACAGGAAATGCAACTTAATGCTAAACATCACATGAGTGAAACCAGACTGAGAAACATCCTTGATAACCTGAGATATCTTGAGAGAACACATATCACCAAAAATTCCACTTCATCTACAACTGGGATCAGCTCCTAAAAAAGCAAATATACACACAAGGAACAGGCTGTGTCCACAGTGACTCAAGTCTCAAACATGGAACTCGCAACACACACATTGCCTAGAAGTACCACAGCACCACAGAGACACTGTGTCATTTGTTAACTATGGTTAGTCTATCGCACTACTTTTAGAGGCCACCAGATGTTGTCTCTATGAGAACAGGAAAAACAGCCACAAGGGCAGTGGGACAGGCCACACGTCTTTGGTGTGTTCGTCTCAACATTCCTGCAGCCCAGAAGGAAGCATGCAAAACATCAGCCATTTCACAGGTGCTACTTTCAACTACTGCATACTTACCCCTGTAAACTGTACCTTTGACTTCTAGGCTAAAAAACACACAGTTGAGTTTTAAAGAAATTAATCTTCTTTACATTATTTCTGCTGTACTTGAACTCATTTTTTCCACATGAAGTTCCAGTAATACTGACAAAAGTAATGCAAAACTACGGATCAGTTTCACACTTGTCCATTTGCCTTTTGGACTTGCAACAACATATGAGGCACTAATGGTCCTCTCGCAGTCATCCTTATTTTCCAGCTTGAAAGAAAAGCAGCTTTTTCCCCTCAGACTACTTCAAGTTTAATTCTTTTAATCCAAGTTTCTGCAACACTGCACAGCTATAGTTTTTATTGCTATCTGATATTCAGATAGAATGCTTTATTGCAAGCTAGGTTACTCAAGTTTGTAACCCAAAGCAGTCCTGTCACCTTGACTGTTAGTGACCAATACCCCCCAGTCCCATCCCCCATTTCCTTCCCTCCCCTCACCAAGTTATTTTTGTCAAAATTAATGCAAAACATGAAAGAGCACTTAAACCAAGAACAGTTGTACAAACACCTGGAACAGCTCTCCACTTTCAGTATAAAATTTCAGTTTCTTCTGTCACTCCCATTCAATTGTTATTAATAGTGTGATGTTGGAACAAACGGATGAGGACAACCGAGTCCTACTATGGTATTTGAAAGCAGCTCCCACAAAGTCCATTTCATGCTTCAGGAATTCCTGTGGCAACACAGAATCTGCACCTTTTTCACCCCTTTTTGCATCTCGCACTGCTTCACAAACACTAGACACACCGCTTCCAGGGCGTCACTCAGATGGAGCATTTTGAATGCCAACAGGAAGATACTACATTAGTTTTATTCTGACATCAAGCCACCACCACCTGCATTCCCTATTTGGGCTGCAGGCTTTGCTCCAGCAGCTCTGGCCATCATACAAACCCACCTACCTTGAGAGCTGGCAACATCAAGTGTTCCTGGAAAGAAGCTGTTCAAGCATCCAGCTACGTACACCACAGAAGCGCTGCTGGATTAGTGCCTTAAGGTGGTGTATGGATGAGACACCAAGAGACCTCTTAGAACTCCTATAGCCCCAAATTCCTCAAAGCCCGGATACTCTCCCCTCCCCACTGAGATCCAAGGTAGAAGGGCCAGTGAGCTGCATTGCACTTTAATTGCACCAATACAGTTAAATATTAAATGCAGAGAGCAACTCTACATAGCAAGTGGAAAACAAGCATTTACATAGATCTGTAAGGCATACAGACTATTTAGTTTTAAGCCAGTTGTTTATATGTGAATATCCCACTGCAGTTTTTGGTGTTAGAATTACTTGAAGTGGAAAACAAAATGAACATTTGCAGGTTGCTGTAGAATTAGCAAGTTACTGAGACAAACTTTCCTCATAAGCCAACACTGACATGGGGAGGACAGGACATCCTAGGCTTTTTCATACCAGAAGAAATGCATTGGCCATCACTCCACCTACAAGCATGGGTAGAAAGGAGCAACACTTTTCAAAAAACACTTGATTTTTCCCCCTACACCTCTCAAAGGGGCACATCCTGTTATCCTGCCAGGACAGTTATCCCATGGGAGTTAACACTACTGAGTTAGACACTGATCAGTTGGGGAAAGAGTTCATTGGCAAAGCTATCCTCCCAAGCATGGTCAGCGTCAAGTGGAGAGGACATGTCACTGAAGGGTGACAGGGATCCTTCATATCCAGAGTCACTACAGGCATCCAACAGATAGCTTGAGGCTGCAAGGCTACGATGAGAGGAAAGCAGATGAGAGATGCCCAGTTCAGGGATGAAGCTGTCTACAGGTTCTTCTTTCACAGACACTGGGACCTCAGGAATAGCTTTGTCTTCGGATGGAGAGAGAGATACTTCCTCAATTTTCACTAGCATATTGGTTTGGTTGTCCATTTTAACAGGAATCTCCAGTATTAGGGGTTTGGTGTACACATGGTCAAACCTTATCAGTTCATTAATGGCCTCCAGCTTAGCTGATGAGGACCCCAAAGAGGGAGAGGGGGAGGTTGGTATGGTATTTGTTTCTCCACAGATCTCTTCCTCCAGCTTTTCCAGGCACGTTGACTCTGAATCACCATATTTGAGAAACATCTCTGGGTCCAGACTGTCCAGAAAGCCCAACAGGAGATCAGACTGCAGGATGAAACACTGTTTTAGAAAGACAGCCTCCTACTGTTACAGAAAAACATCAGTTGTGGCATCTATTAACCCTCACCTGGAAGTTAAAATACGCTCATGTGATCATAGGACTAGGAGTTTTACCAAGAACACTGCTATCCGAACAGTTAAGGCAATTACTTCTCTTTCAGAAATTCTTTGCCCATACACTTTTTTGTAAGGGTACTGGCAGTTCCTGTAGAAGTGTACACGCATTTGATACTCAGAGTCCTTATCAGGAACTCGTCAAGATCCTGGATCCATCAGGTACAGACACCACAACACCTGCTGGCTCCGCAGAGCAAGTACCAGAACCTGGCTTAGCCAGACCTGCCCATGCCCAAAGCTGGGGGATTGTTTTGGTGTGGTGGTTTTGGCTTTTTTAAAAAAAAGTGAACAACTCCCGTCCTCACATTTCTGGAAGTCATTCACAAGGGACAGGCTTTAAGTTCCAAGAGCTTTGCTGAGTGCCAGCACATCAGCTGAACGATTAACTGTGTTTGAACAACAGTAAAAGCTCAGTATGCCTTTGGTATTTGTACGCTTTTGCTGTAAGAGCTAAGAGACTGTTTCAGGCAATATCTTTTAACATTTTATGAAAACTAGACTTCTTCAAGTTGCATGAACTCTTGTACTCACTGGATACAGCCCTACACAGCTGTTCTGAGCCACAGGTATGGCATTCCAAGACCTGGGAAACAAGCCAACTGTGGAAAGTCATCAAGTGACTTTCTGTCAACAAGTTACTACACTGGTCTTAGATTCACAGTGGTTCTCAACTTCACAGGCATTTTGGATGGGCATGGATGCTCACCTCTGCATCTGAAGAATCACTGCCATCAGAATCCATGTGGAAGTTATCAGAAATGGTGACTGCTGGGCCTGCACCTGCTGCAGAGGAACACGTAGTCTGAGTGCTGCGGACTCAGCGGACCCGGTCACCAATCTAATTTCATCCACCTGCGATTCCTTCACAACCTGCACCAAGGAAAAAAAAATCCAGTCAGTCACCACAAGTGTTCTGGCAGACTGTCCATAATCCTAATGATCATAGTCTTCCTGCAAAGGTTTCCAACATCAGATTCTCCACTCTCCCTTGTGCAGTAGCAACCTGGAGGTTAGACCACTTCCAAAGCTGGCTCAGATTTCTATATATCTGTTTTGTCCACCACCTTTAAATGACAGCCTCTCTCCACTCTACCCCCTGGCTGTCTGAGGCAGGCAGGCATGACTAATAGTTACTTCATTTCTAGAACATGATGTAGACGGGCAGATGAAATAATCTTAAAACAGCGTGGAAGCAGTCAGCCCGCTGGCACCCCCTTCAGACCCGGCCTGTGGGAAAGTGCCCATTTGGGAGACAAGCCCGTTCCTGGCCCGCAAAGCGTCCCTCTCCGCAGCAGGCACCGGGGTCGCTCCCCCCGCCCGGCGGCCACCTCCTGACAGGCGACCTCCGCCACGCCGCCCCTTCCCCGGCCAGCTCGGGGGGAGGCTCACCTCGGGCTGGCTCCCCTCCTCCGTCTTCAGGGCATCCAAACCCAGGCGGCAGCGAAGCTCCTGGTTCTCCAGGGCGAGGTTACACGTCTTCTCCCGCAGGAGCTGGTTCTCCAGCAGCAGCCTCTGGTTCTGCGGACAGACGTGAGGCAGGGAGGGGACGCTGCAGCGCCAGCCGCCCCCCGCCCCCCGGCCCCCCCTAGCCCCTTACCTCCTCCTCCAGCTCCACCTCCTGCTGCTCCAGCTCCACCATCCGCGCCTTCTTCCTGTCCCGGGCGCTCTGGGCCGCCACGCGGTTCTTGAGCTTCCTGCGGGGCAGGGCGGCCATCAGGGCGTTGTGTCCAGGTGCGTGTGTCACACACACACAGACCCCCCCCTCCATCCCCTCCTC
>VZSF01007396.1:109387-127442 GCA_013398295.1 Chionis minor
GGCTCGGCTCGGCTCGGCCCTGCTCGGCTCGGCCCGGCCCGGTTCGGCTCCCGGGTTCGGGGACGCGGCGGCCGTTGCGGGTGTCTGGACCGAGGAGGGCCACAGGTGGCGGTGCCGTTAAAGCGGCTCCGTGGTGGCCACCTTCCCCGGGGCCACAAAGATGCCGGGAGGGCTGGAGCCCCTCTGCTGGGAGGACAGGCTGGGAGGGCTGGGGGTGTCCAGCCTGGAGAAGAGAAGGCTCCGGGGAGACCTTAAGAGCCCCTGCCAGTACCTAAAGGGGCTCCAGGAAAGCCGGGGAGGGACTTTTTACAAGGACAGGTGGTGACAGGACGAGGGGTAATGGCTTCAAACTGGAAGAGGGGACATTCAGGTTAGATCTCAGGAAGAAATTTATCACCATGAGGGTGGTGAGCCCCTGGCCCAGGTTGCCCAGAGAAGCTGTGGCTGCCCCATCCCTGGAAGTGTTCAAGGCCAGGTTGGAGGGGCTTGGAGCAACCTGGTCTAGTGGGAGGTGTCCCTGCCCCGGGCAGGGGGGTTGGAAGTAGCTGATCTTGACGGTCCTTTCTGACTCTAACCGTTCCATGAGTCTATGATCTGCCAAAACAGCCATGAGCAGAACCCAAGGGAAAGAGATAACTTCACTGGGGCCATAAGGCCCCAAGGATGGAGCTGTAACGTGCCATGAGAATGGACTAAAAATGGGCTAAAGAGAAAAAAGCAGAGAGGAGGTTAGCGATTGACCAGTGGAAGCTGCAAGAGAGGGTCCAGAAACATCTTGGGGGTTGTCCTTCAAATCCAGCCTGTTTCTGCCCCACGGCAGCACCGCGTGGCCCATGGTGTGTGAGGTAGGACGTGACCGCACCATGAGGGGTTCCTGCCAGAGCTGAGGTACCCCAGGCCCGGGCAAGGACAAGCCGTGGAAAGCCTCGGAAGCACAGCGCGCAGGGGAACGCGGCTGCTGAGCGGCGTGCCGGCAGCGACACAGCCACCGAGGGCGTGGGGCTCATTTGGAAATGCCGACCTCAGCCCACTGCCCAAAGCTTTCCATGCTTTGCTCAACCGGAGCAGTTAGGAAATGTCGAAACTTTGGCTCCTTATCGTTTATTTCTGAAATCCATTTGTACACTGAATTTAAATTAGTTAAGATGTTAAACAGTGAAGGGAAAACACAAGCTTTAAAAGTTCAAAGGCGCTGGTGTGCTGGTTTGGCGTTACTCCAGTGCTGGAGTTCTGCCAAACTTTCATGATACAAAGAACAAACTCTGCATTTGTAAGCTTGTGTTTGTTCTTTCCTTACTCACCTCAGCATGACATTTAGTTAAGGCTGAGAGTTCACCTTTCTACTTTGACACCTTTGTGGAAAATATGGCGACTCTTTGATAAGTCTTTTAGTCTGAGTGCAAAAAAGTTGTTTGTTCGGGTCCTGCTAAGCCCCTCAGATATCCGTCATTGAAAACTATCTGCTTCTCCTTTGTACGTCTCTTCTGGGTTTGGACTCGTGTTTCTTCTGTAATTCTAATTCCCAATTAAAAACTTCACTGTTTTCTAACAAAATGCAGGGCCAGTATTAATATCTTTCTGATTTCAGACATTCATTTCAAGTAAGTTGCCCTTTTTTACAACAAACAAGAATGTTGAACAGGCTGCCCCTGCTTGTGCTGCTTTGTGACATTTACAGCTGTACTGCTGAGAGCAGCCACGAGGTGATTTATCGTAAAGATATCCCGATTTCTTACCATTATGGCTGAAGAAAAATCCTCACTTTCTGTCTGTATGTGATTTAATTTTCCTACTTAATTTTACACGGAACCAGGGCAAAATCATCTTTTTCCTTTTGCAACAAATAATTGTGATTATGAATAAATTTGAGAAGTGCAGAGACATATATACAAGTAGTGGCACGTGAGCTGCTTTGCAGTGATACGTGTCCAGGTGCAAAACAGGAACCTGCCCTTCGCACTGGTGGTGTCCACTCTTACTGAATAGAATAATGGCATTCATTAACATGTCTCATGTTGGCAGTAATAACAGGCAAAAGAAGGGCATGAGGCCCCACAATCTAGTCCTGTTGAATGATTTTAGCAGCATTGCTAAGACCAGCTGTGATGTAGTTAGTGAGAATACATTTAGGCTCACAAACATTATGTTACTACCATTACAATACATAAAGTCTTTTATTAAACATATGGTAGAGTTGCTGGGTAAATGAGTGGCAAGGAAGAGTTCAATAAAGCTCGTGTTGCACTGAGACACTCTTTCAGAAAGCGTTAATTAAAAGACTTTAATTGATTTCCACCTTTTTTTTTTTTAATTTCAAACTCACTGTTTACACATTCCCGGTTTTGTATTTTTCTTTTTTTCAGTCATTGGATTCAAGCCTGTGTTCCACATGACAGTGCTCTAGTTACTCAAGAACGCTTCTCACCCTGCCTTTTCATTAAGCACCACCATCTCTCTGAAGGATGGGCCAAGGAGGATGCTGTTGGCCGTCCTGCCAGAAGCAATGTTAGTTCCTGGTAACATAGCTTTCCGTTATATGTTCCAGGTGGCCAACCCACCAAAGGAAATAGTTTTGTTTAACAAAGGTGGAGAGGCTTTGCCCTTGTGTAATATCAGATACAGAGAAAGAAATAAGAGTTGAATGTTATCTACATATGGAAAAAGGGGGAATAGAGGAGGCAAAGAAAATGGAAGAAGAGGGTGTAGAGAAAAGATAGTCTAACTAACCAGGATCGTCTGAGAAAGAGCTTGTTTGCCCAATGTGTGCCTGAAAACACTTGGAAAGTGGCCCAGGGCCCCAAGCTCATGTCAGCAGCTGGAGTGTTCCCAGATCTCTATCAATAGCTGATTAAACAAGAAAGGGAGCTGTTCTGCAGCCTAAAATGAGGTTTTTCCAAACCTGTAATGTTTCTAATGAACTTTGTATTCATATTACTTATTCTTAAATTTCATCATTGCACACTGAGATTCAAGATCTCTCTCAAAATTCTCTGTGCTCAGTCTCGAGTTGGAAGTAACCATTGCCTTTCTATAAGAGACGCTGCTAACCTTGCTGCAGAGTTCATCGTTAGCTGGAGCAGGGGAAGAGTTTCACTTCAGGTGCATTATTCAGCTGTCTGGGGTACCGTCTCGTCTTAACGGTTCAGGCTTTTTTTGAAACATACATGGGGTTCATGCTGCTCCTCTTGCTCTGAGTGGAAGGGTTGCTCTTAATTGTTGTAGGGGGTGGGGACAATTTACAGGCAATGTGATAATAAAGGATATACCACTTTATAGTCTGGCAAGACTAGTAGGAACAACGACATACCTGTTCTTCAGCAAAAAGGTGATAGTCCTACAGTGTGAGGAATTGTGCGGAATCTGTATCCTTTGCCTGTGGCATGGAGCTCCTAACCTATCTGCATGCTGTGGGAAGTGACGTTGGCTTTGCCTTCTCTTAACACTGCTGCAAGCAAGTCCTGCAGAAAGGTTATTTTTTGCTCAGCTATCATCCCTTCTCCGTTAGTATTGAAACCCTGCCTTATTGGCCTCTATGATTGTTTCCAGTCTACCACCAGAAAAGTGTGGAAAAGACCCAATGAGTCCAGCTTTAAACCCTGACCCTCCTGCAAGCATCGTGTACCTTGCATTGCAGTTCCTTGTCCTCGTGTCCCACTCCCATAGATCACTGGTACCTGTTGCTACCCAGAATTACAAGGAACAGTGGGTAGATCTGCTTCAGTTCCATCTTAGATCTGTGTAGTGGGGCCTGGGCACAGGCTGGAGATTCTTGCTCGGACTGTCTTTATGGCTCAATCCTCCGACCTGGCGGCTTTTGTGGTCACAGAGAGATCCCATCACACTTGTCCCTTGAGTGCCTCCTCTTACAACTCTTCTTCCAATACCTTCCAAACTTCATGCTGCAGTTCTGCCTGTATTTTGCCCACAACGGTGTCCTAACACCTACGGGCAGCATCAGTTGACTTGGTCAGCACGTATCTTGTGATGGAGATCACATGCCCTCATGGTAGGGTTCTCTGTCTCCCCATCCCAACAGAATTAGTTCTCCCATGACCACAGTCAATGAAGCCTTGCTTCTGATTTACAAGAGAAGTTTGAGTTACCTCAGACAACGCTGTTAGTGTTTGTGCAACAAAGATGTTCTGAAAGTTGGCTAGAGGTTGGGCCTTTCACAAGGCCTTTTTTCAGGAAAAGAGGGTCTCCCTTCAGTGCCGTTGGACGTTCCCAGCAGCCATAGGCACTGAAGCTCACCTTGGAGCCCCTCTAGACAGTTTAGTAGCGTTGCCTACATTCAAAGATGTTGTGCCCTATTCCAGATTTACTGGTAGCTTAGTAGCAATAAATTTCATGAGTTACCTCATAAAAAAGGCAGGTGGGAAGCGCACTTTCCAAAGACCTGTTGTACATGCATGTATAGCAACTGATTAACTTAATTTTAAAAAAATATGAGCCTCTATTGTTGCCCTCTCCTGTAGTAACCTTTTTACATCACAGATTTTTTGGCAGCAAAATCATCTCTTGCTTCATGGCTTCTAACATTTTGTGTAATTCCTTTTTTTAATGTTACAAAATACACAGTGGCAGATTTTTTTAAACAAGGTCTAATGTTATGTTGTCTCTTTTTGGAGTGAGAACAGTAAATTTAAGATCAAGCAACCCATATGAAAAGCTCAGAATGTTCCTTCCATCTACAGGGTATCTTCTTTTCCCTGAATCTCCTTGCATTGTAACTCCCATTTGCTTCACTTTGTTAGACTCCTCTGAAACTCAAGAATTCTCTGGTCTCAGGCAAGACCAGCAATTAACTAACCTATATAATTTCGTAGCAGTTGCATTTTTTTGCCAATTTACTACTTTTTTTTTCCCCCAGAAAACTGACATGCTTATTAATCAGCAGAGATCTCGGCACAGAGGCAGCTCGCTAACGCCTGCTCTCATCTCGAAGTTGATCTCCCCCTCCCACTGTCACAGAATGCCGATTGTAACGGGAAAGCCTACCTGTTTACAAGGACATTTCAGTATTTTGAGAGAAAGATCTCTTGATTTGCTCTTGAGAACCAAATTTCACTTGCACATTGAGAGACTGGCGCACCCCACTCTCAGGAATTAAAAACAAGACAAGATATCCACACCAGCGTGAATGGAAAGGCTTGCTTCCCAGCAGCCCTGTGCTCCTGGTTCTGTAAAAACCAAACATTACTGGAAAGCTTTGCAAACATCGATCACGTAAACAGATCTTTATACACAGTGACTGGATGTCCTTGGGAGGATTTATGTCATCTGCCAGTCCCTGGGAGACTCTACCTGGTAATCAACCAGCATTGGATCAGCTGTCCAGGGAAGCGAGCGCAGGTCAGGGAATCTGGTTGCTGGACGCCTCATCTAGCTGGTATGTGAAGGAATCCCACAGGCCAAGGGTGGTGGTGGTTGTTCAGTGTCTTACTTTGAGACTTTGTTCTGGCTTCTGATTCCAACCAACTTGCTTAATGTTGAGCCCATCCTCTTCCCACACCATTCCTACATCCTTGACTACACTTCATTGCATGGATTCCCATTCCCTTTAAAAGGTCTAGCTGTTGGCATCTCCAGTGCTCGGCTGTGGTTTGGCTGTAATACCTATTTCCACGCTGTAGTCCTACTTTAGCCCCTTGGCTATTTTCTTCATAGCTGGGCCCAGTGCAGTGTTCCCCTGCAAAGTTCCCTTTGTAGTGCTGGTGGGAAAATGTGGGCCAGAGAGTTGTGCAGATTATGCAGGATGTGGAGGTTTCTGGAAGATGCCATGTTTTAACATAATTTCCAACTGTGATTAAGGTATCGGCTAGAGTGGTGGATCGAGTTGTGCACTGTGAGTTCTGCCTTCAGATGTGATGTTACCCGAGAGGTATCGTGCCCACCTTTGCACACTGATGCGTGGCGATACGTTGGTGGTGGCAGTCACAAGCGAAAGAAAAAAGGTAGAGGTACTGAGTTAAGATGCCGCAGCGAGTCCTCATTGGGGGTGATGCTGCAGAACGTGCTCGGGCAACACAAGAGAGACTGAACTCGCCGTTGCGCTGTCCCAGTGACCTGCCAGCCTCTGTTCTGCGTCCTGTGCGAGTATTTAACGCGTTGAGCAAGCTCGTTGAGGAAAGCAGCCCGCTGTCGAAATCTCACATGCCTAAAAGCACCTGTTCCAGTAAATTTTTCTGTTTGCACATCCTGGTTCAGAAGTGGAACCTCTTCCTGGAAGATACTGTAGGAGGTAAACAACTGCGCTTGGGAAAACTTGATGACTACTTCCTATTGGCAGAAGCTCGCTCCTCCGTGGAGCAGTGCCAGCTTTTGAAAGGAAATACCTTCTCTTATTTCTTAGTCATTCCTTAGGCTTTGAAATGCCTTTAGAAGTTCAGAGCCCCTGAAAGTCCTGGCAACTTTCTTGTTTTGTAACTTTGAAATGATTTCCTTATACTCTACCGTTTGGATGCCTTCACCTACCTCTGCGTTTTGTAGGCAGCCTCCAGCTGTCACAAGAGACCCACTGTGTAAAAGAGGCAGAGGAACGTTATCAGGAAACATCAAGTTAAGAGTCAGTTCTGCCTCAAAATAGGTCCAGCAGGACCCAAAATGTGAGGGGTATTGTCAGAATCATCTGTCTCCTGCCTCATACATTTTTGATTTGCTGAATGCTCTGACAACAACTGGTGTTCACCGAGGGGCGAGTCTCTTGTGGTTCCTTTCCGGAAGACTCCTTTATTTGCTCTGTTAGCACCTGGCTTTAATGATAACTCCTATGGAAATGGTCAGGGACAGCTGAAGCCCTTTATGTACTAATTAAATAGATCCCATGCTAGTATTTAAATGTGGAAAATGCAGTGCTTTAAGTTGATTAATAGAAGGTACCAGTCAGATAGTGTAACTTAGGTGAGTCCTTAATATAATAGGTAACCTAAGATGGAATAAGGTAAGTAGTTACTTAACTCATCTTTACATAAATGACTCAGTTGTTAATGTAGTAATATTAATGTAATAATTCCTTCATTTTATCTAGTCACATTTTAAGATTTTTTTTCTTTTCTTTTGGTAGCCAGAAGTGATGAAATCTGGTTGTTGGCTTTAATCCTAGGAGTACTTCATATTGCAGGTTTTATCCACTGCAATTAGTATTAGGAGCAGATACATTATACGCTTTAATCATGTGCTTCAAGTTTATTTTATGTTGTTTATGTATTGTTCACTTTAAATAGTGTATTGCTTGAAGTAGGGCTGCATGAACAGCAGCTTGTACCAGGTATTTACTTTGGAAACACTAACAATGATGTTGAATGTTGAATGAAATAAAGGAAGTGCCAATATTTAAGTTGTCTGTAAACAGGATTTCTAGAAATGTGCAGGGTATGTTATTTACATAGGAGGCTTCTTCAGTATTATGAGCAAAAAAATGGCTAAGTGCTGACAATGAATGCATGACATTAACAGTAATCTAGGATTTAGTGGGGTTGCAACTGGAAGTGAGTAAATATGATCTACAGCAACCTCAGGGGGGCAAGAGTGCAGTGAAAGACGTTTGTATGACTGCATTTGAGGGTGCTTCTTGCAGAATGAATGGATGGATGCTGTGAATCTTGGAAAATATGGCTCTCTAGAAAAGAAAAATCTTTTCTAAACTCATTCTGTTCCCCTCCGTCCTTGCAGAGGGAATGATTGAAGAGCATATAGCAACAATTTCCTAAGTTTATTTCTTAGTATTCCTTTTTTTCTTCCATAATATGATCTACTGCGCCTGTGCGCTTGGTGAGGATGCTGAAGGAATGCGTCACACGTGTCTGTAATGTGTTGCAACTCTCATGCGAACTTACACTGTATCTTGGACAACAGTTTGCAAAAAGAAAAGCCATATTTCAGTTTTACAGGCCTCATTCATTATCATCTTTTCCCTTCTGTAGACAATTACGTGGACAGAGGGAGTGAAGGGTTCCCAAATCAGAATGTTTCCCTTTCGTACAGATTTAAAAGACTACACATTATTAAAGACATTGGAAACTTTCCAAACATTAACAGGAAATTTTGTTCACAAATAATATTTATAATTAAAGCTGTCATGGCTAGTCTGTTGGTTAATTGGATTGCTTCAGTGCTGTGTTACTTGGATAAATTGCATTTCCAAACTTTAAATAGCAAGAGGCAAAGCCACAGTCACATGGCACTTTCTCTTAACATAAATCTCCACTGATTTTTCTTCTTTGGTCTTTAATTGAGCTGACAAGTTACAACAGTTTGTTACTTTAATTTAGAATAATTAATGATAACGACAAAAAGATGGTTTTCATAAACAAGAGGAACATTTTGTCCATTACAGTTAGCGCTCTGTTCCAAATTGCAATAGCAAAGTTCGACTGCATGAAAGTGAAAGGCCGTGGGAGACATCTTTAATTCAAACGAGTGTTTCTGGAGACACTCGGGCGTGTTTTGCCACAGGGCAAAGGATCCCGTGTAGCTTTTTGAGTCTAGGAGGTCACCTGCTGGTTGCTGTGCCTCAGTGCATCCCCACCGCTCTCCTCAAGGAAGCGCCTCAACGTTGGAAATGAGCTAAGGAGCGCTGGAGACGGAGCTCCGTGTTCCAAGAGGGCAAACTGTTGATGCTGCTTCAGGAATGGAAACTCCTCAAGCACTCGGATATGTTTGGCTAAAGCCTTCAGACAGTCCTAAGCCTCTGTTTGTGCTGTGCGTCATGTCTCCAGCAGCGCAGAATAACAATTTTACCTGGTGATGGAAAAGGGCAGGCACGTACACGGCCTTGAAATTACTGGGAAAAGGACATCTCTTGTTTCTGTGGTTTATTAGGAGGTACAGCAATGAAATAAGCTGTAGTAGTGTCAGCCTCTGCAGCACACAGTGTTAAACCATGTAGGGAGCGTGGACAGTAGTCGGAGTTACCTGTTACAGAAATCCTCTGGAGAGGCAGGTGTGGGAGTGTGAATGAGAGACACAGCTCTCCTCGTCCTTCCTATGGACACCTGCTCTGCAATGAGGACTTCTCAGACACACTTTGCTGTGAAAAGAGTTTGATTTAAAAAATGATTTAGTGAAAAACTCTCTGTTCATCGAAACCTGATGCCCGTTGTGCAGAACTCTCTGGTACGAGGCTGCTTCTGATACCCATTTAAAATGAGGGTGGATGTCGCCACACAACGAAGGTATGTCCTGAATCCTTCTCATCTACACAAGGGGGACCTCTGACACACCACCTACTTCTTAAACTCAGCTCAGAATTCCAAGGTAAATGCTAAATAAATACCTGTAATGTAGGAGGGAGATGTTGAGTCGAGTAGTTTACAATTACACAATGGGACGCTTTTTCCTTCAGTTTACCGGTTTGATTGAAGTGAAAGGCAGACAGTTCTTCCTTCAGGTGGAACAGATGGAAGCAGAACTGTATCTCAACACAAATTGGCTTCAAAGGGAAGTTGCTTATCTCGGTTAAAACAAACATTTAGAACAGTCATAAACCATTATAAGAATACTTAGACTACTTTGACTAATTTTTAAACAGGAGATATCAGCAAATCTACTGCTACTATCCAAACTTTCTTATTTTGGTGGTGTTTAAAATGTAATGGTTTATCACAATTCTTCCATTTTAATCCAGGTGTATTGGCATGTTTCTTGATTAGTCAGTGACGTTTCTCTTGTGTCTCATCTGGACTTTGAGAGGAAAGACAGCGTTGTAAGCATGGGTGAACAAATGAATCACTCTGCTCAAGCCGGCATGTGAATTTAGAACTCAGAAGTGTTTGAGGGAACTGCGTAGATGTTTCCATTATTTCACAGTAACTTGCTCACGTGCCCACATTCTCAATCCTTCCCCGTGTGCTTTGGAGCAATCATTTAGGAATTAGCCTGCCTGCCTGCATTTGTTGTGCACGGCCTGATGTTTCTAATTAAATGTGTTTCAGAATTAGTATTTGAAGTCTAATGTAGAAGTGAGATATTATTGTTCTTAACTAGGGGAGGAAGGAGATTGATAACGGACTTTGTTGGTATAAAACGAATGCCTTACATGGGTTACTGATAGGTGCAAGCTGGCTCATACGTGACTGTTTATAACTGTCAGAGCAGTAAAGCTCCTCAGTGATCACAGTAGTGAAGGCAATCCCTGTTAAGGGAGAATTTGATCACTTTAGGAACAGGACTGAAATTTTGTGTCCATAATAACAGAAATCTGAGGTTATTTACCCAAGTTCTTACCGGGCCTAAGCCTCCTTCTCCCAGACTTTCTCCCCACTCCTCAGACACTGCATGGTGACGTGGGGATGATGTGAACACAGAGCAGTGTACTTCTGTTAGGGAAAGCCCTCGAATTCTGTGGGAAATGGGAAGAGGAAAGGGAAGGTCTCCCCCTGACTTTGTCGGGAGGGCCAGGGCAGGCAGCGCTGCCACCAGACCTGCTGCTGGGCTGGTCACCCCTGGGCTCTTTAACCCCAGAGCAACTCGGAATTGTGTGCTTAAAGGCAGTTTGCCACAGGCTGCAAAACATTGACTGCAGTATAAAATATTTAATGCTGTAGCCTTTCTGGCCTTCTCTGGGCCACTGGCTGTAATCTGTTCATATGTAAATACAGGGTTTTTTATTTTATTCCACTGCTCTGTGGGATTACAGAACTGTTTTTCACTGCTTATGTTCTTCTACTTCACCAGGATAGGTCAAGCACTTTTATGGAAAATACATCTTAGTCAAATAGTGTGTTTTAATGAGTCTTTTAGTTTGCTTGATTAAAAGCAACTGCATTAACATAAGGAACTAAGATTTCTATACAGTTCTTCTGTCTCTAATTCCTTGCCTAGTCTCAAACACCATAAAATGCTTCAGTGACGTGTGTCTGTTTAGCGAGGAAGTGCAGTACATAGGAGAATAGAACGTTAATAGGAAATAATGGGATGAAATTCTGATTGTTTCAAAGTTAGCGGAGCAAGGCTTTTGCTCATGGAATGAGGCCAGAAGGAATTTCCTGTGGCTATCTAATCTGAGTTTCCCATAACACAGGTACATTTATACAGTTGCATAAAAAAGATTCTTTCATCAAGCCTAAATGTCATGGCTTGAACTAAAAGAAATTATGGTCTTGCCTGCTTATTAATAACTCAAGAGATAAAAAAATTACCATAATTGCTAGCTAAGCTGCAATAGTGACCTGCTGCCTTGTTTAAAATGGACCCTATCTGCAGCTTGCATTTATAAAGCTTTAATTTTTAGCTGGATTTATTTGGCTGCTTTTCCTGTATGAAAGTTTCTAGCTGGACAGACAATCCATGGGACCATGATCAGATTATTACTTTAGTTTTAATGAATAAAATGAGTAGGTTGGACTTCCTAGACTCAGCTGTTCCTCAGGCCACAGAACTAAAATGCCCCTTGGTGTTCCATTAAATACGACTGCTTCGGTATCCCTTGAATGGCTTGACTATGTGCTCTTCTCCAGAGATCTTTTCCTTACCTTGCAGTTCTGCAAAGTCTTTTTATTGTTTAAATTAATATTGTGACAAGTGTGATTAGATTTAACGAGTTTTGCATTTCTAAACATTGTTATTTTTATGCAGTATTGACTGGTGCTATAGTATCATGGATTAGATTGCTTAGTAATAAATCAAGACTAAAATAGTTCCTGGTATGAACTGAATGTCTAGATTTTGGTTAGTTTTGTTTTTCTTATTTAGGCTGCCACTACACTGACTTCTTTCAGATTGCACCTTGTATTCCTTAGTGTGACTGAGGGAAGAATCGATCTTATTGACTCGACAGAGCATGTGGGTACTTCATAAAATCACGTCAAGAATAAATTTTCTTAAATCACGAAATAAGTTATTTATCATAGCAAATTCCCACTGTTCAGAGTTGGATCAAAATACCATCTCGTTCCAGCCCGCTATCCTGGAGAAACTTCAAGTCTTCTATTTTGGAATCGCTAAATTTCCTTCAGAAGTGCATCTCTCCTGTATCATCACAGCATTGCCATGGAAACTAATAATATGCCCCAGCTGTCAGGAAATGCTCTCAACACCCTAACTATTGTTTTAAAAAAGATAACTAGCCTGCCTTTGCAAGTTATTTGCTTTGTCAGAGTTATAGCAGCAGCCTGGACCTCTGATTATTGTCTGACAACTTGAAGATGTATCCACTTGTGTATAATCCTTTTTACGTTCATTATGTTGGGGCTCAGCTCTTCCAGCATCTTATTTGGTACCACTGGAAGCTCAACACTTGAGCTGGAATTCCCTTGGTGACTTGTCTCTTGGTCCTCTCTGTCAGGTGGCGGTCCTTCCAGGACATCATGCCTGTTCACCTCCCTCCCACCCATACTGGGTATGATCATGACCTTTCTATCACACATAAAAGCCTGATGATGCTTTTGTGACTATCATCAATGATGCGAGGAAGATATGAGGGGGTTTTGTAGTCATCACCGATTTTTTTTAAATTGCCTTTATAGACTAAACAGGTAGAAGGATGAGAAGCAATTGTGTATGATCCAAATTAATCTGTGAAGTACTGGAGGGATAATCTGCTGTCCTTCCCATCAGCGCTTCTACAGTAGTGAGAATTGATGGAAACCAGTTTTTCCAGAAATAAAAATTCTGTTCATCAGTTGTCTTTGTCAAGAAAAGAAGGAAATGAGGACCAGCTTGTTCTACTGAAATATAAACCATTTTTTCACACAGCTTATTCTTACCTACGGTTCCCATTTGCCACTGTATGTTTGGAACACCTTTATTAATTGGCAATGTAGTGGTGGTTTCATTTTTTTAAAAAATGTATGTGTGTTGGGTGTTTACTGTTTTATTCTATTTTTTTGAAGTGGCAGCTTGTGAAACTTACATGGAATACCTGCTAGTTATAGGGAAAAACAATCTCCATACTCTCTATGTGGGTACAGTAGTACCTGCAGATAATCACAGCCTAAATGTGGAAAGGTCATTGCTCACCAGTGGGGGGAGTTAGTTACTGGACTCTGCAGAAACAGGTTGTCCTCAACCTTGTAAATGGGGTTTCCCATTGAAATTTAGCCATGCTGGGTTATCTAGTGTTATCACATCACTTCCTATGACAAATCATAGCAGCAAGAAACACGTTTTCTTACTATTTAACATATCTGAGCAGCCGCTTTTTAAAAGGTTTTCTTTTTTCTTTACAAAGTGGATGAGAGACGCACTGTGCTCCCAACAAGGTCTGGCTGATACTGGAGACAAATTCAATCAAATGGAAATTCAAAAGTCATAGTAACTGAAATACCTTTAATCCGTGCTCATTGGTTAGTTATTTCTTTGAAAAAGGGTCATATTTTCCTTTCTTATGCTAGAATCTAAGATGATATATGAGAAGTTTGTTTAAAAATTCACATTACTACTGGCTGAAAGTTTGGTAAGTCTTTTGAGTTCTGATATTGCTGTACATATTGCGAAGTGGTTCATCAGAGACTAACAGCACTGGAGACTGTCGGAAGGCTGGGTTTTGGTAAAGTGTCTCTAAGAAAACACTTAATAGAAAGTGTTATCTGCTCTTTGCTACACTAATAACTGATATTATGTTTCGGGGAGGGCCCCTCAGTACTGGAGGACAAACAAGTTAGTGCCAAAACAGCAAAGCTAAAGATGCTTTGTTTCCGAGATATTTGTTCTTAATATCTCTGGGCCCCTGCCCTTGTCACCTCCCTTCAATAACCGGAGTTCTTCCCTTCCTTTCGCATTCCTTAAGCATCCTCATGAAGCAAAAGACGACATATGCTGGGACTAATCTGCTGCTGCGCACATACGTTTTTTCTGGCTGCGGCAGTGCAGAATGTGTAACAGCTGAATTCCACCGATCTCTGCCCCCCGCCCACTGAGGGACACTATTCTGTACCAAACACTCCCATGTGCACGTAATTTACTTGGTGCCCTTTCCTAGTGGTAACCCCTTAAAATGCAAACAGTTTCAGAAGCTTCATGTTCATTAAATGGGGTATGATTAGAATGGATTCTTTTATTTTAAAAATGCAAAATCAACAACGGACTGTTCTTTGACAGCAGCAGAATTGAAAAAACACAGTTTCTTAGATGTTTTCCTGCTGCCTTAGCTTCTTCCATGTCCTTCTTAGATACTGCTGCAGTACCAAGTGCAGAGCCTCTGATTTTCACAAAATTCACAAGAATGTGCTATCTTAAGACCTCTGCTCTGCCCTTAATCTTGGTTAAAATTAGCTAATAGGTTCAGAAGAGCGACAAGGCTGACAGGCAGATAGCATATGTTTAATTTCATTATGAAATGAGCCTAAAAGAGGCTCTAGAAGGGATTCTCCAGTGTGCTGTATTTGTGGTTGACTTGCATGGGTGTGACAGAAAGCAGCTTTCAGATGTCTTCACCCAAATGTATTTTCAGTTACAGGGATGGCAGTACCAGGGAAGCTGGGTTCCTGCCTCATTTAATGGTGAGAATGGCTAACGGACATGTTGTGAGTGGCTACTCAATGTTGTTTCCTGCTTGCCCGATACAGAGCCTGATGCCGTACAGAGATGTACTTCCTGTGCGATATTCCAGCTCTGCTCTCAGCACAAATTAATTAATTTTGTTTCGGGCTTTTTTTCTGTAATATTCATCACAGTGGTATGTGGGTGCTTTGCTAACACTGTTTTCCCTCAAGAGCAGTGTGGGGGGAGTAGGGTTCTACAGTATCCATTTCTTTGCAAGGGAAACGAGATGTAGGAAGGTTTGTGTCCAAAGCATCCTCTAGTGTTGACTGCCCTCTTCTGAGATGCCCAGGGCATGCTTTCTCAGACCATTTGGCATTATACATAATTTCATTCACATCAAATCACAGCTCTTACTGTCCTCAGTTGCAGTTACAAATGCTTGAGACTTCTGTTTTTCAGACCCTGGGCCTCAGTTTGTTATGTAGGAGGAAAAAAAAAAAGAAAACATATCTGAAGTATTATGGCATAACTGAATTGTGAACTGTATGCTGCCAGCTGGGAAGGAAGCCAATTAGAAATACTTGATTGCTTTAATGATAGACAGTCCATTCTCTTCCTGCAAGCTCCTGCTTGGATTTCTGCCCAAGTAGAAGGAACTTAGTGACCTGAGACCTAGTGCCTCATGTCACTCCTCAGCGCTGGACTATGAGGCTACTGCGAAGGCAGTTTTGCTGTGTCTGTAGTCCAGTGATATGGGTAGTTTAGTGGGGTGGATCAGATCTTCAGCAACTTTTATTTTAGGGGTGGGATGCTCTCCACTTGTTATATAGAGCCCTATTCCTCTATTTTTCACTAGTTAGTTTCCAGATTTATTTGGCCTGCCATTTCTGAAGTCCTAACTCTCAACCTAACCTGGAGAGGCCCTACTTCTAGGCCGTTTCCTAGGAAATATCAAAACAACTACTGATGATTCTATTTCATGAACAACAGAGGCATCTATAATTTTTCACCATATTTCATTGATTTTTATCTACAGTGAGATTCTATTGTGAAGCAAGACTCTGTGGGGAAAAATGTACCTGTGTAACAGAAGAATTTCACAGTACGTATGGACAGGGGACAAAATTACTGTTGAATTGTCTCATCCAGATAATCCCTATTTTCTTGATACTTAAATTTGAAGTCTAATAATATCTCAAGGTATGATGTTTATGTAACTTTTAAAGATTAAACTCGAAAAAAAGAGGAATAGTTGTAGTGTGAGGGGCATTTAAGTTTGATGCAGTGAATCTTAAGACAGTTGCCTGACATCTGAACACCTACACTGCTGAAGTAAATTGACATCCACTTTGTTGACCAGCAGGGAAGAACATGGCATTCTTGACTCTTCAGTTTCACGGCTAAGAATCGTGAACCTCAGGTTCTTCCCAGTTTTTGTAGGACTAAAACCATGTCTTCTACACACGCTGAGCTCTTGTTGTGGTCTCTTAGAATTCCTAGATTTCGGATTCCCATCTCCACTCCTAAAGCTACTCTTCCCAATACTATTTTAGCTTGCTGGTTCAGTTTAAAAATAACCTTCTCCACTTTGTCCCTGTCCCGTGTCCCCCCCTGCCCTGGGCTGCCGTTAGCCTCAGTCTCTTCCCTGATCCAGTTTGCCACACAGCTCCGCAAGTTACATTGGCATGATTATGGAGAAATCATAGAAATGAAGCACATGGCAAGGGAAGAGCCATTTAAAATAAATACTTCTCCTGAAACAGGCAAACTTCTGCAAAATATGGCAAGTTATACTCAGCAGAACTCATCAACTGGCACATCCAGTGCTATGGCTGTCCTTGGGCTCCAACTGTGCCTGGGACAGAGGGGGATGTTGCGTGGTTCCTCCAAGGTGTGCAACGGTGTCCTACTGGAAGACATTCTGTAAGGGACAGTATTCATTCATTACCTTTCGTGTGACAACCTGTGCACACCCCACTGTCCTCCGACACTGAAATTCCCACTCTTCTTACTGCCGATAACCTGATGATGTACCCATTGAGTGTAGGACAGTTGGGAGGCCTTGACCTACAACTTATGACAAAGGCCACTTTTACTAACAGAACATTGAAAAAACTTGATTACAGTTGCATAAGGGCCTTTGCAAGAATAAAAATGCTCAATGAAAAAAGACATCCTGAATCTGACAGGCAGGGCAAAAAAAACCTGCCAATGACTGGAAAGGACTCGCTGTTGCCTCTTCTCGAAAGGGTGAGAAGACAGCGGGTTAAAAAGCCTGGATATCATTTGCCTAAGCCACTGAAGTTAGTGAAGAAAGAATTAGCTGAATGTCAGGAGACTTTCTCCTCGTGACACATGCACAGTCCAGGATAAGTGACCCTCTGTTGTTGTGACAGCAACCCCTGCACACATCTCTGCTTTTGCAATTGTGAAATTATTTAGCTGACTCGGCAGGGAGAAAAAGCTCCTAGAGTTCTCAGGGTTTAACCTGTTCCTCTGTTGATGACATAGGAAATCCTGTGTTTCCAAGAATTGGCCATTTACCCCACAGGTGAAGGAAAATCAAGTAGCAGTAGTTTGCACTAAGGGATTGAAATGCTTCTGGCATTGCTAGATGCCTGTGCACTTCTGAAATCCTACTGAAACATAACTGTAATTTAAAATCTGCACGTGTTGACCGCATCCAAGTTTGCACAGTGCATTCTCTGTTGTCACCAGGCCAGCGCTCCATGGCGATGCCCCTTCCAGCTCTCTCTACACATGCCGCAGTTTTGCAGCCTTTGATCCGTCCTACCCAAGTCCTAGGTTTGTGGGGGGTATTTTGTGGCTTGTGGTAGAAGCCCCGAGCGCGTGTTCCTGTGATCCCCATCTGACCCTTTTTCACTGAAGAAATCTTTAATGACTTGTTAAGCTAATGTTGCTCACTGTGTCACGCTAAGCATGCTGCTATCTGGTCTTCAGTTGTAACAAAGTGTATTTAGGCAAAGAACAGGCAATTTGTAGACTGTGGTATCACCCCTTCTGCCAGCAGGTTACGGACTCACCCCAGAGCTGGAGTTTGTTTCTGAACGTTGTGCTTCATAACCAACAAGGGACCTCACACCACTCTATCTAATCCCCCTTGTAACTGATTTATACTTTTAGGGTCTGAAACATGTGCTAAGGAGCTCCACACCTCAGTTGTACACGCTTTTAATGGCACCGCTGGCTGCCCTCCAGTTCCTGTAGTGTGAGACTGAAATAAAAACCGGTACTGGTGCACCTTCTCTGCACCGTTCAGGGGGGTTTCAGACTCGCATGAAGGGCCTGGCCGGGGTTACCCAGTCTCCTCTACCAGATGCAACCACGGAGCCCCGAGTTCCAGGAGCCGGATGGGCCATTCCGGCCCAGCGCACAAGTGAGGAGCCTGTCGGATGCTGGCGGTCCGCTGGCGATGGCAGGCGCTGGCGGGACGCCCTGGCACAGGCCGTGGCCTCTGGTGACTTTGGTACGTTTGGCCGTAGCGGCACAAGCTCCCGCCCGGGGCCGTGCACCGCCGGCGAGGCCGCAGCCCCGCGAGCCGTCCGGCCCGGGGCTCCGCGCCCGAGGCCCTCGGGAGTTCCCCGGCGAGGGGCTGCAGCGCCGTGAGGCGGCG
>VZSF01007396.1:128260-208297 GCA_013398295.1 Chionis minor
CCTTCCGCGGGCGCGGGGCTGAGGGCGGGGAGGCTGCCCGCCGCGGGGGCGGGGCCGCGCTGCGCTGCGCGGGGCTGCGCGGTTGTCGCCGTGTTCGTCCCGGGGCCCCCCCCTCTCACCCCGCGACAGCCGCCAGCGCGGGGGAGCCCCGCGGGAAAGTACCGCGGGAACGCGGGGCCGGGGCTGGCCCGTCCCGGTCCCCCTCCCCTGTCCCGGTCCCCCTCCCCGGTCCCCGCGGACAGCGGGCGTTGCGTGGGCTGCTGCCTCCCGCAGCCCTTTGCGCCTCCTCCTCCTGCGCTCGGAGCTAATTTTAAGCGGTTCTTTTCACGACGCGGAATTTCTTGACTTTCTCGCCAGAGAAGTAATTTTTGGCGTTTATCTGAAGGCAGCTACTCTCCGCTCTGTTTGAAACTCTCGCGGTTCTTATCTAATCCCTTTGTAGTCGCTTGTAATTGTTGACTTTATTTTCTTTTATTTTTTTTTCTTAAACCCCCCCCCCCCCTTGGCTAAGTAAAGAAAAATGACTTAAATGGTGTTTTAATAAGTTTGACTGTTAAGCAATTGCCAATAGCCATCCTTATTTCTCATTAACGGCTGTGGAGTTTGTTTGCTTGAGTTCTGTATGTGTACACATGCATACACATAGAAATAGATATATATAAAAAATTTTAAAAAGCTAACTGGTGGTGAGTAAGCTCTAAAAACAAATAGTAAAGCTCTACAAGCGCAAATGCTTCGCTATCAAAATAACTTTTTTTTTCTTTTAAAGTGAAGAATACTGCTTTTGAGTGCTTGTTATTTCAAAACAGTTTCAGCTGGGAGGATTTCACGTAAAGGTTCCCTTGCAGGTAGAAGGGTTGTGAGGATGAGCTGCTCGTGTAAGGGTTTTTAGTTATTCCTTCAGAGAAGAGAGGGGAGGACCAGTTAATTTATATTTCTGACATTTTTAGAAAAGGTGATGCAAGTAGGGGCTGAAACAGACATTGACATTTTCTAACCTTTCGGTGCATTATCTAAGCAACACGTGTAAGACCTAACACTGTGTCTTTGGGGATAACGAGAGACTCTGAAGTTTTCTTTTTGTGTCAGCTGTTAGTGTTAAGAACAGAATAGAGGCCATTTACTGAGGTCATGCTTTCCTTGAGATTGCAAGTGAAAGTGGAGAAGAACGTGCTATTTCGTTAAGGCTCAGATTTGCATAACTTGAAACAAATGTATTAAATGGACTTTTGTAGGCCGTATTAAGTATAACATCAACTATCTGCATCCTTTTAATACCTGACTAGACAGACCCCCAAATAGGAAAAACTACAGCGAAAGCCAAATTATGGGGCAAATCTTTTACGGCCATTTATCGCTCAAAAACTGTTTTGCTTATTCATCTGTGCATATAGTAGATAGTGTACATCACGAACAGGCTATTTTGTTTTCCCAAACCACTGTGTGTGCTATTTTTTTTTTTTTTTTCAGAGAAGAGATTATGGCAGGCATTGCTCCAGAGCAGCTAGACTGAATGCTATCAAGTCACATTTTCACTGTTGAGATTTTAGGTGACATATAGCATCTCTTGTCAGTGTCATGCTTCCTTCATCTTCTCCTGAAAGTGAGTTTTTTGTAGGCAGAATTTGTAAAGACGTTCACAGCATTGTCTCACCTCCTTTTTTTTCAGCTAGGCTGTATATTTATGGAACTATGTGAATCTGCTGTTCTAGATCAGCATTTAAAGCTCACTGTGAGATTTAGAAAAAGATCGTGAAGCTAATGCTGATGAGAGCCCGTTCTGCGGTAGCTAGTGGTGCATCAGGCAGTGGAGCAAGCTCTTCTTGGCCCCGGACACCTCTCAGCGTGCACAGCTCTTTCAAGACTAAGATGCATTTTTCTTTAAAAAGAAATATTAGAAAGTCTTGAAAATCAGGCACACATTAAAGAATGGATCAAAGGAATTGTGGTTTTGGGACTACACAAAGACTTGCTTTTGTTTATGTTAATAGCATCAATTACCCATTGGTCTTGAAAGTCTGAACAACAACAACAACAAAACCTTAAGAAACAATGCGCTTTCAGCTTTTGATAGGTCATATATTCGCTCCTAAACTGGTTATTGGTCAGATTCCTATCCAGCAGTGGTATGCTATTATATTGTTTCTCATGTTATTGTGAACAAGTCTTATTAGGGTCAAGTGTCTACCAGAATAACTCTTCAGAGAGATGAAATGTTTGTATGTCTTCTTTCATGTGGCCACAGTTTGTATTCAACAAACTCATCGTTAGGTTGCTGTGTCAGTTGGTCCCTGGGCTGCTCGAAGGTCTAACCGCCTCGGTGGTATCTGGCATGCTGGAATATTATGTGTTTCTTGGGGCAATATCCTGGCCATTAGTATGGTTGAGATTGGAAATTGAGAACGTCTGATTAGAGAGCAATTGTGAAAACAAGACTTCGTTGAAACCTCTAAAATGATACTTTGCTTGAAAACAAATTACGACTGGTGAGCTCTGTATGGTTGAAACTTCTTGTAGCGTTCAGACGGAAAGCTCAGATGTAGTTCTGTGTCAAACTACGTGGCCACAGACTGACGCTGCTAGGACAGTGAGCAGCACTGATTTGACTGGCAGTGGGGTTTTTTTTTCCCTCGGAGTGGGATTACGTATCTTAATTCTACTTGCATTTGGCAAGATTCTGTTCCAGTCACTTATTCTGCATGATAGCTAAGGTGTGGAGCATCAAACGCTGTGTTTCTTAGAAAGCTGTGGTGGCAATGGCATGGCTCAGGGGAGGTGCTGGGAAGAGAGGATTGAATTTAACGTTTGTTTTAGATTGCATTAAAAACTCCAACATGTCAAAAACTTTAAGTGATACACATTCATCGTTGTTAATTCTTGCCCTTAGTCTTTCTTTTGGCTACTCCTGCCTTAGATACATTGCTGAATACCATAATATAGGGGGGTTACCAATATATACAGAATTTTGAAGAGAAGCAGCATGAAGGAGAGGTTTAGGAGTATTATGTCTGTTTTTTCTTGTGCGTTAAAAAGTTTTGGGGTTGGTTGGTTTGTTTCTGTGTGGATGCCTCAGCAGGGGAACTTTATGTAGCCATTGAACTGGAGCAATGTGTAGATGATAGAATAATCTCCACTCACATGTATTTTCTGTGCTCGGAAGGTAACAGTTAGGGGAGCACAAGTGTAAATCAGTGCTTTAAGCTCCAGGAAGAAAACAGGAGTGGGATGCTTCCCAACTTCTTGCACGGCAGCTCCTTGTAGCGATGCTATTGCCTGTCGTCTTTCTCTTGCAGAAGATGGGGATGCTTAGAACTGGAGTTCCAGACCGTGTGTCCCTGTGTTCCTTCCCTTTGTGTCCCTCCCACCCCTTACTTACTTGAATAGCTTTGAGCTTTTTCTTCTCTCAAAATGCAGAAGTTGCTAAAGGCTGTACGCTCCTGCCAGGTAGGCTTTGCATGCTGAAGCATCAGCAGAGGTTTTAACGGCGTTGAAAGCAGTGACTTGAAACAACAGTGTAGATATATTGATGTCTGGCAACGACCAGAAGAGGCTGAGTCAAGGGAATGTTTGTGTCCTTTGAGAATGGAAAGCAAAAATGTGTATTTTCTTTTCTTTCGCTTTTCTTTCTTTGGTTTTTTTTGTTTTGTTTTGTTTGGTCGCTTTGTGAGCAGGCAGGTTAAGTTTCTTCTTGCTTGAGTTGAGTGCCTGAAGGCCATTCAAATTGAGGAAGTGGAATTATTTGTGGCTTTGAGTCACTGTCTTGTTGGATGTTTTCTTTGCTAGTTATCCTTTTAGAATACGGAGACACCTGTGATTGGGTTTGTGTTAGTTTCCATACCTTAACTGTAAAGCTGTGGCTTAGAGTAATGATCCTGAGGACATCGGGGATAATGCATTTCTTCAGTGAAACTGAGTTCCTAGTACCAGTTTTGGGGGCTTCACCTTTGCTTTGTCATTGTGTCCTTGAAGTATTGTGGAGCTGAGCTGTCATTGGAACGTGGCACTTTCATTCTGATGGGGGACAAAAAAGACTTGACACCCTGTGGACGCTAAGAATAGGATGAGGCGAAGGGCTGTTCAGCTTTACTGTGTTTCTCTGCTTTGGTACAAAGACAGGAGACCTGGAACGTATCTGTTCTGTCTTGTATGAGAAGTGGGACTAGGTTATAGGTTTCGTCCTCTCTGACCTTTGGTCTTTGATGTTATGAACAGATGCTCACAACTGGCAAACGTTGTGAGGCAGGTGAGAACGGTTGTCTTTGAGATGTCCATCTTCAGCTGTTGAATCTAAGCACTGTCCTGCTTGGGCCTCTCATTCGAACTTGTGTTGGACAGAACGGTGGGTCCCGTCACTGTTCCGAAGGCCTGCGGAGAGTTAAGGCGCTTGTGTTAAACAGATAACAAGGCTGAATCGTGAATGGAAGAGACTTAATTGCTGCTGTCTTAAAGGAAGGGAAAAAACCCAAAACAAACCACCAGCCAAAATTTTGAGCTTTCATAGAGCTTATTTCCTGTTTAAAAATTATTTATTTCAATAATGGCAAGTCACTGGCAGCTCTTTTTTGGTTATAACAGCATCAGGTGTGTGTCTGTTGTTATGTAGTGAGAGCAGTGAATAATTTCTATTCTTGTTGCTTTGCTGTTTTGTGGATCAGAAACCTTGTCTAATCTAAGCTTCAGTTTTTCTTTTGTTTTCTGGTTATCATTGTACTAAGACTTGACCATCTTGCTGGTAGGAGCAAGACTCTTATATGCGTGGAAGAGCAAAATATTTTACAAGTTTTGGTTGTGTTTTCTGAAATCTCAGTTCTTCCAAGTGTATGTACAGATTTTGAAACCTGGACTGGAAGTTTCAATTTGTTCCATGAGCTGGCAGGGCTGGTCAATCCCCTCTGTTATGGGAGAGTTGGTAGGTGAAAAATAGACGACAAATGCAGGTTTCATCCTGCGGACAGCAGGCTCCTCTTCTAGAGTGTCTGCAGTGTGCTGTGCCTGGTCTGAGCTTCATCGGTGATTATTCTTCAGCAGTTTCTGACTGAAGAGTCAAGACTGCTCATGCCCAGAGTTGCCTGGCTTCTTTTGGGGGCAGGGTCCCCTACTCTGTTGCTGCCGGTTGAGTTTTTCGTGCTGTAAAAGGAAGGCGTTTTTCATGGGAGTGCAGCAGGTGACTCCAGGTCTGGGTCCTCTACAGGAGAAGGCCAAGATGATAAAGGAAGTGTAATTCACATTTCAAACAAGGAATCATTGAGGTAAAGACGACTGCACAGTTATTGTACCTGGACAGCCCTTGTAGAGTGTGTAATGTGCAAGCGGCTTGCTTGCAGCAGAGGTGTTGTCCAGGGCTTGATCTCAGATTCGATTAACCTAGCTGTTCCCAGCTTCCATCCCTCCCTCTGTTCCTCTCCTCCGTTTATTTTAAAGTTTTGGTCATGCTTTAGTCCCTCGTGCACTGTGGTGTTGGGTAGTACCGGGGCAGAGTTGAAGACAGCCCATCAAAGTGTTTTGTGTAGGTCGTTCGTCCTCTTGCAGTGGGCACCGTCTTCACACTGTGAGGTCCACCCCAAGCCATATCATCGCTGCTTTAGTTCAAAAGAAGTTGCCTGTTTTCATTGGCTTCTGAATGCAGTACCTTAAATAAGGATCCTTACTTTTTATTAATTCTTTGGTATTGCATTATCGAAGATGTCTCTTGGAGTGGTGGTGAAAGGTCTTGGTAACTCCTCCTGTGCTAGCTACTGGCTGTTGTGCGATGTCTACTTGCAGCTGTAGTGCTCTGCTTTGAGAATCCTGCACTTGTGCCATCCTGTTACGGTACAGGTGACATTGTAAGAGAATTTAATGGGGGGGTGAGTGTCAGAGATCATGGTGAGAAGGTGAGATTGGCTGCTTAAACCTTCTGTGGGAACGTCCTTCTCTCTCCTGTTGGACAGTTTCACGTTGTCTTTTGCATCTTCTGGAAAAAGTAACACCTTCCGAAAATAGTTAATATAAACGCCAAATTATGGAATTTTAAGGGCTAGTAAATCATATTTACCTGGTTAAAAACTTCAGACTGTCAAGCTTTAGACTGTTACAAAACATTGTTGTGTGCCAATGGAGAGCTAAGGGCACCTCTGCAAACTGTTTCTAAATGACTTTAAGGCAATAATAAAGAAGTATTTCTAGGTGTTACTACAGGGGAGAGGGCGCTTCAAAAGATAAGGTACCAAATTCAGCGATGAGTTACTGGTTTTGGAGGAAGCTCCAGCGCCTGTGATATTTGCACAGAGTTGGAGCGACCAGAGTTGTTCTACCAGAGCCTTGTCAGCACGCCAGGCTGAGGTGGTCCCTTGAGGAGAAAGTGGGAGGTGCAGTGTAAGAGAATGAGGTAAAAGCTAGCTAAGTATGGAGGAGCAGGTACAATGGAAAGAGCAAAAAAACCTGCTAATGTGACCTATTTAGAGGAATAAGAATAAAGTAGGTTAAGAAAGCACATAGAAGCAGAAAGCTTACAGCGCTGGGTCTTGTACTCAGGCCAACCGGTGCAATTTCTGCTCAGTTCCACATAAAGGTGTGCGGGGGGAATATAGTTTGTGGGAGTTTAAGTAACTTTTCCGTGTGGTCCATGAGTTTGGCTAAACCTCCACACAGACGTTTTAAGCCTGTACTGCCGAAAACCTTGCTCTTGCTGGCGGGGTGCTGACCGCTTCCTTTTCCATGTACTCCTACTGCTTGGTCGGGAGGTGGAACTAGGGAAAAAAAAAATCCCAGAGAGGAGTGTCACTCCGAAACTGTTAAACATGAAGCCATTTGGAGAACTTTTTTTTTCATTTCTATATATTTATGTTGAGACTGGATGTATGTGTCTGTAATGGTTGAGACATAATTACAGCCCGCTTCGCAGTGTTACCAGCGCTTGTGGCCAGCCATGCCCCACGGATAGAGTCGGCACTTGCTGTCCCTGAGCGCTCCTGCTGGTGGATGTGATTATGGGGCAGGGTAACTTGGTTTTAATTGCTTTGCCTGGTGAAGGGCTTCTGAAATGACTCCAGGTGAAGCACGCAGAGGTCATGATTCAGTGTGGCATAACTCAGTGTGAAGGAAACGCAGGCAGCTTCGCTGCAAGCAGATCTTATAGGAAAGTCTTGAGTAGTTGCATAAAACCATTGATTAGCATACATAGTAATTTTCTTCCAGTTTATACCATCTTGTGGTGGAGCATGTATTTAAGAATGCTCCCTCTTTTTTTTTTTTATTTTTTTATTACAGTCTTCTAGTCCTTGTTTTGGAATTTCAAAGTGAGGCCCTTCTGGACCAAAATAACTTTCATAAACATAGTTTTGCAAAGTGTGAATGCTTTCAAGAGGCCAGCATCTTACTGGTTAAGTAAGATGCTGGTAAGGTCTGGAGGCAGTAATCTGCTGTATGTTCTACCTGGAGATGTAAGTGGTCCATGTATTTGCACTGGTAGACTTAGTACATTAAAAGTGCTCAATTTAGGAAGTGTTAAATATGAACTCGTACGTACTATCTCTTCTTTTGGGCATCTGCACTTCAGTATTCAAATGTGGTCAGACCAGAGCTTGTGGTGCCTACATATGAGAACAGAATGAATGCAAGTTGAATGCTTGGCCTTATTTCTCATGTTTCCTGGCTTGAAGGGAGAGCCCTTCACATTAAAGGAGATTGGCAAAGGAAAAAGAGATTGTTTTTAAACAAAGACATGTTTTGAAATTGTTACAACAGCAACAGAAGATTCATGTTAAAAAAAAAATAATTTTTTTCTGCATTTTTTTTGACCGCTTGACACGTGAACCAGAAGTGACCAGGGGAGTGTGATCTTGCGGATACCTAGAAGAGACTGCCAAAAATTGCACTTCACTGCACTTATCCCATTGGTGGAGCTATGCTTATGTTGAGATTGAGTAGCAGCGCTCAGGAAAATAGGGTTCTGGTGGCTTAGGGTGTCCTCTTCACAGTGACGAATTGCTTTCATTCATTTTTTTTTAATTTCCTTTTCATGCTGCTTTAAAAGACTTTTGTTGTTGCACTTGGCTTTAAGATGAAAAGCCAGTTTACAAAGGTTGATTAGGTGCCTGTTATGTTCCAGACACAAGTACACCCTTAAATATGTAGCTTAATATATGCAGACTCTCTAGGCTTCCCAGACTCATGTTACTCTGTGCATTAATCTAAGGATTTTAGTTGTTTTCTAAAGCTGCTGGCCAGCTTAAGCTTTCTGTTGGTTTTCTTGAGCTTAAGCCGTTTTATTATTTTGCATCATTTTCAGTAGTAAAGCAAACTGAAGAATCGGTGAGGAGGTGACTGGCCTGACAAAGAACTAAGGGGCGTATTTTAGAGTCCACAGTCATGGTTTGAGGACAACTGTTTAATTAGCTGTACAGGCATGCATGTTGCAAGTACGTGCCTCCTACTGTGAATTTATTGCATGTGCTTGGTAAGCAACTTTCAAATGCTTCTGATTGTAGTGTTTGAAAAATTGCTTTTAATTCAGGAAAGACCCTAGTTTGTGCCAAGATCTGTTTTCCTACTTTGAGGCTTTTGATGCTTGCCTGCTTTAAAAAAAAATACAATAAAAAGCGTATTAAGCGTGGGTGGGAAAAATCCTTCTCCTCTATTTCTCTTTATCCATTTCCCCCCAACCCTGCCAAGCAGAAGAGATTCTAACCAAACTTTCCATTGAATTCACCTTTGGAACTGAAAAGTTTCCAGCCTTAAACAGTCCACTTTGACAGATTAAGAAAAGTGGATTTGGAGGACTGACTTGGAATTGTAGAAGGTATTCTGTTTGGTTTTGTACACTGATGGGTCATTTCTGAAACTCTGTAGTTCATGGAGAACCACCTCTTTTTAAAGGTTATGGTTGTTTGTTTTAAATTTTTTTTTTTTCTCCTGCAGAGACTGCCCTTCAAGATTTCTAGGCATGACTTGTTTGCGCCTGGCTTAATGGTGGCACTCACAATTGAGCCTTCATAGGTTTTACCTTAACAATACCAACAAGAGTAATATCTGTATCTCATAGATAAAATATCAATATTATATAGTGCCTGTCAGTTGTGCGCACTAATGCTGTCTGTTCTTTGCTGCACTGAAGTTCTACCTGTCCTTGCTGGCTTTGGAGATAAGGACAGAGGGTTAGGGTCTGTGGTGTAGCAGTTGCTGCCCTTTTTTTAGGCAGATCGGGATTTCTTTTAAGGGTGTGTATGCTGTAGCAGGGAAATTCATTGGTTCCCATTGCAGCCTTGTGTTTTACAAGGGTCCAGCATACTTTTTCATACCTGTTTTGTATTTATTTAGCAGCACTTTACAGCAGACACTGTCTTGCGTGCTGTGAGGGTAAAGGGGAGACGAACACTTCATCGTCGGAATGCCAAGCTGGCAGATGTCCTGAATGATGTGTAGCAAGGCTGGGAGCGAGAAATGAACCCGTGAAACAGAGCCAGGAGATGCTGCTGCATTCCGTATTTAATAAGAGCCAAGGGATGGAGACCTCTTTTTGCTCAGAGGCAAGGTATCCCCAGTCTGCTAGCTGGCAGTGTTTTGCCTTTTAAAAAGATACTATCTCTTGCATCCCAAAACTCTGTCTGAGGAAAAGACATTGCGGAGTAGTTGATGCAAAAGAACTCCCAAGGTGTGATCTTACTTGGGTTTTTTGCCATTTTCCTTGAGAGTGCCACGCTGCCAGAGTTCCTTGTCTCCCACTATGTTTGTGATAATCTTTGGAGGCTTTGATACCGAGAATTTACAGAGATTTTTCGGTAGTGAAATAACAGGCTTGCAGTTGCAGATTGGGGTAAATTTCTCCACTGTGCATATTTTGTTCATATTCAGTTGCCACCGGGAGCTGAATCTTCTCAACTAGCAGAAGTCAAAGTGAGTGATCCGGTCTCCTTTTGTCTACCCCTCTCGTTATCTTCAGGCAACTATGGGAAGATGAAGAAGATTTGAAATCTCTCGGGACAGCTTTGGTATTGAACATAGATCCCTGATGTGGAATAGTTGGCCAAAATGTACGTGCGCGTGTGTGCGTGTGATGTATGCAGTATGATTAAATTAAAGTTACACCAAGATGAAGCCAATAAGATCTTCTCTGTTTCTGACAACTGCGTAAGCGGTTGTTTTGGGGGCTTGGATAGGAGCGGTGCCGGAGGCCGGGAGACATCCCAGCTGTGGAGCTAGTATGGGAAGAAACTACTGTCCTTGTCAGTAAAAGGGCTGAAGTGTCCTGAAAGGGTTAAGCTCTAATTAGCTCACTCGTAAGGTATTTAATATCCTTATTAAACTCAACTGCTGGTTTGCTTTTTTTTTTTTCCCCCCCTTCTTATGGTGAATAAAATTTCTTGAAGAGCTGAGCCTCTGCCTCTCAGATCAGAGGCTCACATGTTGAAGCTGGCAGTGCTAGAGGCTAGTTCCTATCTGTGTGACAGCATTTTTAATTTAACAGGACCGGCTTTGATGTTCTTGAATATTTATAGGCAGCTTCAGATCACTCCAGTATGTATTCTTTTTAACTGGAGCAGAAGTTCCTCCTCGCACAACAGAATTTCTTTACCTCTGTTTACTCTCGGGTCCCTTTTGGATTTGCAGTCATCCGAGTGGTTTTATGTTACAAAAAATACTGCTTAAATACTTACTTGTGGGAGGAACCACTCGATTTCCTTTCTGGTTTCTGCAGCTTGGGGATAGTCTGGTTGCATCTTAGCTCCTTGTCTGAGCCTCACTACAGCCACCTACCCTGTAGCAGAGACAGATGCAGTGCAATAGAATTTGAGTAAAATTCTGTTATTGCGAAGCCTTTTCCCGCTGGCTCTGGGAGCTCAGGTGTGCCCACAGGGGATCAGCCCGCAGTGCCGCTTAGGTGGGAACTGCCATGGGCCCCCTCAGGAAGACACAGAAGTGTCTCGGACACCCTAGAGAAAGAGCGGGCCGTAGTCATGCTGCGTGGGCTAAAGAGGAACTGGAAACTTGAGGTTAGGCTCTTGGTGGGAGCAGATCAAAAATGATGGGGGGGAAGAAAGTTTCAGTTGGAGTTGGCCAGTTTATTAAAACGAATTGTTCCACTCGGATGGTTTGACTTGTGCAAGACTCTGGACAAACTCGGGCAGGAATCCTAAAAAAGATACCTGATGGGTCAGCTATCAGCTAAGTTTTTAACTTTGTCTCAGCTTTCTTTTCCTCTGCAGCTTGCCAGACACGCCGGCTCAGGCTCCGAGGGTGCCTGCACCCAGGAGCTGGGCTGTCTCACAGCTGGCACTGTATGTTCTTCCGAAAACAGAGATGTGGTGGGTTTTGCTGCTTTAAATTCACTAGTTTTTGTGTCTTAGAAAGGCCTGGTTGTGGTTTGAATCTTTGCCTTGATTGTGCCACAGGAGGAAGCGTATGTGTCGCGTGGAAGTGTTTCCTCAGAGTAGCTTTTGTGGTAGACTCCTCTGTTCCTCCTCTCTCTGCTGTGTTTCTCTTCTGCTTTATCCTCTCAACTCTGTTGTGAATCTTGCGTGGGCTATCTTACCGCTGATGTTCTGCCCCAGAGAAACCTTGTCACGACCAACTGGCACAGCGAAGCTATGGAATTATTTTCCCCAGAACTTTTCCATGTGGATGCCAATAGTTCCGGCAGATTTTGTGTCCTGCTCTGCTGTGCCTGGATTTTGTGTGAAGTTCTGAGTGCTTCGCGTTCCATGATGATCTCCTAACTAGAATTCTCTTCTCCTAGGCTTACTTGGAACTCCGTTACTGAGGTAGCAGATTTTTCATGTATTAATTTGAATGGTTTCACTTTGTAAAAAATACTCTGTCTTTCAGTGATGATAAGTTGTGTTAATGCATGGCCTACAGTGGGAAAAGGTTTGTGGGTTTAGATGTTCCACTTCTTTGTTGGTACAGCTTTTTCTAGTTCAGCAAGTGAAATCAATTATGTCACTGCCGACATAGCTAAATAGTGCCAGGAAGCAACCAGAGGAGCAAAGTGCTTGATTGTCTATTTGATGTAAAGAGTTTGCTCAAAGAGCAAGGCTTCTCTTGCTATGGAAGTTCAGCAGGGAAACAGAAGCATCTAACCTTTCTAAAATATGCCTGTAAACACAACTTCGCTAACGTGCAGAAGCAGGGAAAGATCTTGAAACTACTTCTTCCAGAAGAGAAAAAAAAATACCTCCCAGTGGTGTCTAAACATCACTTTTTCACAGTTAATTTTAAGGGCAGAGCTATTTAGAAAGTGAAGCAGCTGTGTAGTGTCTTCAGTAATGCGGTGTCCGCACGTATGCTGCTAATGCTGGTGCGAAGTTGTCATCTGAACCGTGTGGCTGCTGAAGTGTGGTTTCAGTTCTTGCATCTAGGGATGGGTGGATGCGATTGTGACCTCTTTTTTCTTTAGCTCTCTCCTCTAAATTGTTGTTAACAAAGGTAGTTTTCCTTCTCCTTACATACCCTGCAATATCCTTGTGAGACAGAAAAGTTTATGAAGTATGGAAACACTCAGTGCTCCTGTCTCTGGGAAGGATTTAGTTTTTGTTTGGCTTTGGTCGAGTTTTGGTCGAGCTGCAGTAGAAAGCTGGTCCTAATGATCTCAGGTGCTGTGTTACCAAATTTCCCGCTATCCCACTTCCGACATGTGGTACTATTGCTAGTCTGAAAGAGTTACAGAAACCAAAAGAAACAAGATAGAAGCAGTGTGTGGTACATGCGTGAGATTTTTAACCAGCTTCGCAACCTTTTTCCTTGGGGTGGCAGACCAAGAAATTCCCATGAGCGTGGTGGGTTTTTTGGGGCTTTACCATTCATTTAGAATTCACTTCTTTGAATTCAGTAACTTCTGGAAACATTTTGGGATGTTTGCACAACCTAGATAGAAAGTTAGCAAAACCACTTATTAGGATTGAAGAACCAGCTTTAAACTTGTCCCTTAGGAGGGAGCAGTAAGTGGTACCATGGTTGCGGCTCAGCGATGTCGTTGCAATCTGAAGGTTAACTTTCAAATATCTTAGTCAACACAAAGTGTGTGGTAATCTGAAAACTTGTCCACCGCTTCAGGGCTGTGAGTAGAGCTTCCTTTGAAATGAGGTCCTCAAAGTTTTGAAGTATGCCCCGTCCCATTCCAGATTAGCCAGTACTGAAATTCCAGTTAAAAGCATAGCAGACAGAAAGGAGAGGGTCATTTTGCTCTTTACCGCTGCTTAACACCAAAGTTAATAACAATCAGTGTCCAATGCTAAGATGAAACTGCAAGTCAAATTAAAAAAAAAAGCCACAAACCAACAAAATTTACTGATTGTTTTGGCTTTGAGAAACAAGGTTTTAAATTTCTGTAATTTCTTTGCTATTGCTGGTTTAAGATCACTTTAACAGGCCTGGTGGCCGCTGTTGATGCGTCCCTGCACTTAACAGCTGCTTCTACTTTGCAGGCTTTCCTGTGGAGAAACAATTGCGTTACGACCCCCAGAATAAAAAAAGTGTGAGCTACTGCTCACTGAGATGCCATCCATGAACTGGGAATTTAGCGCGTCACGTTTGCTCTTCCCCTTCCCCTGTTGCAAATCTTTTAGTCATCTTGAAGCCACCACATGGTTCTTTTCCTAGTATTTACTTGGTTACTTGAGCTGACATCTCTGGGACGGGCGTTGGGAGTGTGAAGCGTGGGTTTGTGGCAGTAACTCCGGTTGCACTGACATCTCTTTTGCAAGCGAGTGAGCCCCTTCTCCTGGAGGTCGCTTCCTCTGCCTGTGGTCGTGTGTCCCAGCAGCAGCACGGTCAACGCGTTGTAACAGAGACCTTGTCCTTGTTCAGCTGCCTGTGCTGGTCCCCCCCATTGCTGCTGAGCAATCTTGCCTGAAGTCATCAAAACCAAGGGGAAAGTCTTGCTAAAAAAGCCCAACTGCTCTTCAGGGCTTATGGCAGGTGACATCCCACCATACAGAGGAGGGGAAAAGGAATCCGTTTCTGTGTGTAGAAAATCTTTTTTTCCTTGCTCCTTTCCTGCCCTTTTTGGAAGTGGTTTGGAATCATATCAAGTGTTCAGGGGTTGGATGGGCTTAAATGAGCTCCTGCCCTAACAGGGTGTTTTGTAGAGCAGTGTTGTGATTGTGCCCACGTTGTCGCAAGGTGCAGCTTTCATTGTCCAGAGCTACCTTAGGGAAGAATCGTTTTTTGAGTGAGTAGCAGAGACCTTGGTCCCGTCAGCATCCATGTTTAGTTCCTGGTACAAATGAGAACTTTGTGTTCTTGCCGTTTAATTGTTCTTAAGGTTTCCAAATCTGTTTCGCTAGTAAATACATTTCTCAGTGAGATTTAGTAGTCTGAAGTCATTGATGAACACGTATACAAGCAGTAGCCACTGGGGTTGAGTCTACAGCTTTGTAGTCATCTTCCTCTCAAGTGAATCGCATGGTTGTACCCTTAAAGTAACTAAATGGCGTGGGCTGTGCTTGACAGATGTTCTTCTGCCTTATGTTTAGAGAAAGAATGGACTTTGGGAAATTCTTCTACTTTGGAAGGGGTTACTTCCGTCTGATGAAGGCTATGGAGCATCTCCTCTGATCAGACAAAAGTTTAGAAAGCATAATGTTTACATATGTAAAGGATGTTGTTTGCGATTTTTTTTTTTTTTTGGCTGGGCTTTATGCTTACTAAACTTTTAAGCTGTTTTAAATGCGATTGTATGTGGCTTTTGACTTATGTGATAGAATCGTATGTTTTCTGACTCAATGCATTTTCTCAGCTCTGCTTAGAATATTCTCTTCATATTTAGTGTGATTTTTATTTGCACACAACGTTATGTCCTTCCACCTTTTTCCCTGCTATGTCATTGTCATGTGTAGACCAAAAGGCTGTCAAACGCTTGCTCCCTGGGTGTTTTCTAACTTGTTACCTTAGATTAGAGATTGAAAACTTTTTTTTAATTTACAGATTCCCTGACTTTTTTTCCAGTGAAGGTATGGACTCCAGTGTGTCAATTTTAAGCTTACCTACAACAGGCTTCCTTTTATTAGTAAATTTTTATATATCCTTTAAAAATAATCCACAAGCTGCAGGTTCACACCTTCCCTTGAGGATGTTCTGTGCCACCTGTGTGAGGGGGAAAAACACTGATACCGATTTCTGGGTCTGGCTAGGGTTTTAGAAATGCTTATGCCAGCACTGACGTGCGATGTTGTGGCCCTGTGGGGACCAAAAACTAGAATATTTTGGGATGATGTGGGTCAGGACTGATGGTGTAGATGCTAGTATTCTCAAACACTTTTAAGCAGGCTCTGCAAATGCTATTTCCATCTCTCACTGTGCTAGGAGGACGTAGCAGACAGTAGATTCAGTCCTATTGCAAAGAGAATTTTTGCAAAGAGAATACAAATTATTTTCAATCCTGTCTTGGAAATGGTGAAGCTGGGAAAGTGTTTGCTCCCTGTGTAAGCGATACAACGTACTGTTGTTGATAAGGATATTGCTAGCGAATAACCCTCTAGATAAAGATCTCTGTCAGACAGGGTTGCACTGCCTAGGAAACTGAATTACATTTTTTAGCAGTTGTACTCTCCAAGTGCTGCTGAATTTTGAAATCTTGTTTTTGCAAACATATTCCAGATACAATGGGCACTGCAGTCTTCAAAACAGAATACGTGAACTGATGCATCTGTTCTGGGAATTAATGCCAAACATATTCTGAAGGCGGCAGAATTCTGTCCTAGGTTAGGACTAGTTTAGTTAGGAAAGGCTGAGAGAAGTAGTAGGAGTCCGGAATATCTGTCAAGGGAAGGTTGTGGGGCAGGGAATGTCACTTTTTCATAGCGTTCTTGCCAGAAGGAAAATAATAAAAGATGCTCAGAAGAATAGAGAGAAATTGAACAAGCCTTAGAAGAGAGTGATCCTAAAGCCGTCGCTGGGCGTATAACGAACTGTAAAAACCGAACAGCTGGAGAATACCCTTGAGCACTTTTTCTGCCTTCAGAGGCGTGGTAGTTATGGCTACCCTGCTTTAAGGAATGGTTCATGAACTGCGTGATAGAGGAATTTAATCTTTGTATCAGTACAATAATGTGGCATTTCCATGCCCAACTGGAGCGCTCCGTTTCTCAGTGCAGAATAGCATTTCTTAGTCTGGAAGAGAATCTGCAAGTGAATTCACGGAAATTTTTTTTTTTTTTTTTTTTTTTTTNTTTTTTTTTGCTGTTCATGTTACATGGAATTAGCGCCATGAACTGTGCCTCTGCGAGGAGGAGTTGGTTTTCTTTACCTTTTTGAACCGAGTCTGCTGCTAGAAGAATATAGTAATTTACTTTTTTTTAAAAGCTCTTCAGAAATCAAGTAACTTACATTTGCATTAAAAATAAGTTATTTTTCAGAACAATTGCAGGCATTTTCACTGCTTCTCCTTCAGCTTCTTACTTATAGAATACTTTTACAAGTGTAGTCATTTTGAAAGCAATTAAGAATGAGCCACTTGACTGGGACTTTATGGGTACCTGTGTTTTTGGTTTTGTTTTGGTTTTTTTACTGTCCATTTGGAAACTCATCAGCGAAATACCCTTGCAGATGCTGAGGGATGACTGTTAACAGTGAACAAGGTGAATTATTGGAAGGGTGAACAAAATGGGTTAGAAGAAAACATACACTCTGCTACAGGTGAGCATACGCTGCCTGTCTGAAGCGCTAGAAAGGGTAGCTTTGCAATAATGCATGTCTTAGGAAAATATTTATAATATGTCTTCTGATGTTGGCCTGTTGCTCTCTCTCATTAGCTGGTTGAGAATTGCATCTCTGATGTTAAGACTCCAGGATCATATTCCTATTACTGAGGCAGGTAGTGGGTGAGTAAACTTCATTCACGCTGTTTAAAACTTGGCAGCTAATCCTGGCAAAGCAGCAGTGCTCCCCTGCTGTCCTCCTGAGATCCAGATTGCCTTTCCAAGCCTACCACGTTCCTGCTCTCCAGCGTGGAAGTGGCTGGCACTGCCTGGGCTGGGGGGAGCAGCTTTCTGAAGAGGGGCTCCGTTGATGGTCATAGGCTGGGATGTGGTGTTTCCAGGGCTGGCAGCATGGATACAAGAACCCTGATGGATAAGGAGTGAAGGATGTTAAATGAGAATGGGTTAGGAAGGGATAACAAAACCTAGGCTTGATGCCTGACTTCTTTCCTGGTGTCTTTTTCTTGCCTGTGATTTCTCGCTTTCTGATTCCTTTTCATTCCTGTGTGAATATGTGAACATATTACCGTGGACACACTTTTACTGTCTTTGAACTCTGGGGTGAAACTGATTTGCAAGGTAGAAAATTAATTAAAAGTTCATGATCCTAACATTTCAACCCCGCACTCTGACAATACAGATTGCTGTTCTGCCTTTGCACTAGTCTCAGTAAGGTGTCGATATTAAGAGCCAAGACTAGATTACAAGGAATGTGGTTAAGGGGAGGAGGAGGATAAGCAACAGTATATAGGATGAGCTCTGCCGTAGCTTGACTCCTAGAGTTTTTCATCCTGTGTCTGACTTGAATGTTGCTGAAGAACTAGGAACAAGTAACAGAAGCTCTTCAGCCATGTAAATGGAGGAGTTGGCACCAGTGTGCAGTGAAAACGGGCTGAGAAATCCAGTAGTTCTTAGGCTAAAAGAGGATTTATCTTTTTTTTTTTCTTGCTGTCCAGAAAGAATGGTGATACTGAATGTGGAAGAATGGAGAATGGTTGAGGAGCAAAGAAGGAGGTATGAGCTTCTGTATCTGAGGTGACAGTATTAAGACCAAAGTTTTCTCTTAGCTTACCTGTTGGAAAGGGATACAGGCTGACTCTGCCATGGCAACTGCTGGATGTCAGCAGACTGTTGGGTGTGAGGAAGAGTGGTACTTTAGCTGAAGATGTGGGGTAAGTGCAAGAATTGTGCCCGAGTTACCTTCTTTACCTTCACAGCTCTTGTTACACGTATGAGGCAGATATCCCAGCAAGGATGGGCCTTAAGGTGATAACGTGATATAACGGGTCCTTGGGCTGTGTTCTGTGAACTGTATGTGCATGATTAGCAGCTTGAAGGGAACTGGGCAAAAAGACAGACTACTGGGAAGCTGAAGGATGATGAAGATTGAACAGAAGGACTGTAGGAATTGATGGCTGGGTAGCACGTGAAGAAAGGTTTGTCTAGCTTTTCAGAGCTCCTCTAGCTTTAATGTGGGGAAGTAATTTGCATCTTGCAGGTTATACACGTGTGGAGAGACTAGCAAGAGATGATAATGGTGACATGTTTGCTTGGAGAGGACTGGAGCATAGGTAAAAGCTAGAGAAAAGGTTGAGGCAAGCTTTGCTCGTAAGCAGTGCTTTGAAGTGTTTGGCAAGGGGTGCAGTGATGGGATTGTTGTGGACCAGAACAAAGGTTTTTTGAAGAGATGCTAAAGGTTGAGAAGGCAAAGATGCGCTCTCCTGTGGAGTCCTAGAGCTGTAGGTGCCATCAAGAGATGATGGTAGACTTTTAGGAGAAGGGATGGGCATGGAGTGTGAAAGGTCCACACAAGGGCTTGCCTTCTGTGCTTCTGGCAGTGGGATGGGCCCAGAGTCAAAGTTAGCAGGGTGGACTTGAAATACACGAGACCCAAAAGGGATGTGGCAGAGCATGGAAGAAAGCAGTGAGTGGGTATGCAACACAAAGTGGACGACGGGTGAGAAAAGAAAGGAAAACTGATAAAATTGAAAATTATACATGATGCTGAGAAAAGGGAGACAGGAAGCTTGTAGTAGTGATTAGTGTATGGTGAAGAAGTGAGAGTGATGTGGTCTTCTGTACTAGAACTGTGCTGTGGTTTGTTGTGAGCCATGTTTGGTCCTCTGTGAGTCATGCTCAGATAAGAGATGGGACTGTTGCTGCTCTTGAAAAACTATCTAAACTTGCATGCGCTGTTTCTGAAGCAGCTTCTCCACAGGGCAACAAACGCTGTTGCTATGTCCTCAATCCAATCTTAATTTTTCCCCTCTTCAAGGGGTTGTTAGAGTGTGTCTGAGTAAAAACCAGCAAGCTTGGTATGACAGCAGTATGCAGAACTAAATGCTGTCATATGGGTGAAGAACGTAACTTCCTAAATAAAGCTTCTGCTCGTATGTATGTGGTGTGTTGTTTGTTTAGATTGTGGGAGTACTTAGGCTTCTTGTGATTGTGACATGGTGTGAAAATAAAGCTTATATTAATAAATCAAAACAAACCCCTTTCCAAACAATTTGTCTTGCCATCTGCACTGGTGTGGAAAGCTGGAGAAGATGAAAACTTGGAGTTTTCAAGCAATCTGCTTCTAAAAATGCACTTTAAAGCGGACTCTACAAAGGAGAAAGTCCATGTTGGAGGTCTTTCTTGAACAGGTCTGTGGTGGAGCTCTTTGCCCTAATTTAAAGAGGACTCTATGGTTTCAGTATCTGACATGCAGTAATAATTACAGATTAGTAGGTGCTATGGTATGTAGGGGAATGTTCTGAAGGAATGGTCTGGTGCCCAGCTTTCCAGAGGGTGAATAAGTACTGGGTGTCTGTCTTTTGTCTTCCCTTGGAGCCGTAGCACTGAAATAGTGCATCAAATTTTTGTAGTTCTGAGATAAGCTTAGTTTCTGATGTAAGATGACAGTTTTTGTATGCTTTACCTGTGTGAGAAAGTAAGCAGGCAGTGTAAGTGTCTTCTATCTTCGGTGTCTACAGTCTTCCATATATTTGTGTGTATTTTTATATAGAAGGTTCTGTTTACTTGAAAGAACCTAAGCTGTAAATCTCTTAATTTAAATTCCTGATATATGATGTATTAGAGCAGGCAATAGTTGTAGAGCAAGGAAGAGCATCAAGGAGTCAGATACCTTATACTCTTCATTTAGATTTGTGGTTCTGTAGAACAATATTTGCATGTGTTTTCCTTGAAAAGTTGAGTAGAAGACAGTAAAAAATGATAATAATCTCTAACTAATTCAGAGTTAATCTTCACGTAGTTGACTTTCTCTTCCCCTTTGAGGGTAGAGAAGGAAGCTTTGGTTTGTTTTGAAATGCAATGCTTTTAGTCCTATGCAGTTGGAGGTACCTGATAAAAACCTTTGTTATATCTAGGCACAAATGTGCATTGAAGGAGAATTAAGAAGAGAGAGAATTTCTTATGTGTGATGCTCCTTGAGTGGCATTTTTAGTATAACGTCTTATCTCTGGCTCTTTGACATGGACCACGTCTAAAAGGACATTGCAGGGAAACGCCAAGGTGTTGAAGAATCTTGGCATTCTCAGCCCAGCCCTGTGGGGCCTGGTAGAATAATCACTGATGCCTGACTCATGGTCATCCTTCATGATGATTTTATAGGTGAGACTATTTCTGTCACGTTTCGGTATTTCATGGTGAAGTTACTTCCAGAAGGGTTGCAGGCAGAGAAGCTGGGGTTGGTATTTCTCATATCAAGAGACCTTGCCTTTCTTGATGAAAGCTAATTAGTAGTGCTTTGGAAATCAGTTCTGTGCCCTTTGTAAAGTCAAGATTAGGGATTTGGTAGAGAGAATTAAAGTTCAAATAAAGCAGATCCAAAAGTTAGCTACTCAGGCATGCATGTCTCAAAGTTACAGCAGGATTTACTTTTTGGCTCTAGTATTGCACAAAGGAGGAGTCTTACGCACAAACAGTTGCATCAGCGTGCTGGTCTGTTAGGTTAATACGCTGCTTTTGTAGTGCGTATCTGTATTGGGTTTGCATGGCAGGGTTGTGGTAGCAGGGGGCTACAGGTGTAAATTCTGTGAAGCTGCTAGAAGCTTCCCCCATGCCCAACAGAGCCAATGCCAGCTGGCTCTGAAATAGACCCACCGCTGGCCAAGATCAAGCCCATCAGCGATGGTGGTAGCACCTCTGGGATAACATTGTTAAGAGGGGGTGGAAAAAAGCCTGTGGAAACTGCAGCCGGAGAGAAGGGTGAGAATATGTGAGAGCAACCACTGCAGACCCCAAGGTCAGTAAAGAAGGAGAGGAGGAGGTGCTCCAGGAACCAGAGCAGAGATTCCGCTGCAGTCCATGGTGAAGAAGATGGTGAGGCAGGCTGTCCCCCTGCAACCCGTGGAGGTTAATGGTGGAGCAGANGTGGTAGCAGGGGGCTACAGGTGTAAATTCTGTGAAGCTGCTAGAAGCTTCCCCCATGCCCAACAGAGCCAATGCCAGCTGGCTCTGAAATAGACCCACCGCTGGCCAAGATCAAGCCCATCAGCGATGGTGGTAGCACCTCTGGGATAACATTGTTAAGAGGGGGTGGAAAAAAGCCTGTGGAAACTGCAGCCGGAGAGAAGGGTGAGAATATGTGAGAGCAACCACTGCAGACCCCAAGGTCAGTAAAGAAGGAGAGGAGGAGGTGCTCCAGGAACCAGAGCAGAGATTCCGCTGCAGTCCATGGTGAAGAAGATGGTGAGGCAGGCTGTCCCCCTGCAACCCGTGGAGGTTAATGGTGGAGCAGATATCCACCTGCAGCCTGTGGAGAACCCCATGCCGGAGCCGGTGGGTCCCCGAAGGAGGCTGTGACCCCTGTGGAGATCCTGTGCTGGAGCAGGCTCCTGGCAGGACCTGTGGCCCCATGAAGAGAGGAGCCCATGCTGGAGCAGATTTGCTGGCAGGACTTGTGACGCCATGGAGGATCCACACTGGAGCACTTTGTGAAGAACTGTAGCCCCGTGGGAAGGACTCACATTGGGGCAGTTCATAGACAACTGTCTCCTGTGGGAGGACCCCACGCTGGAGCAGGGGAAGAGTGTGAGGAGGAAGGAGCGGCAGAGACAACGTGTGATGGACTGATCACAACCCCCGTTCCCTGCCCCTGTGGGCCACTCGGGATGAGGAGGTGGAGAAATCGGGAGTGAAGTTGAGCCTGGGAAGAAGGGAGGGGTGGGGGAATGTGTTTAAGATTTAGTGTTTGTTTCTCATTACACTATTCTGATTTGATTGGTAATAAGTTAAATTAATTTTTTCCTCAAATCGAGTCTGTTTTGCCCACGATGGTAATTGCTGAGTGGCTTCTCCTTGTCCTTATCTCAACCTATGAGCTTTTCATTATATTTTCTCTCCCCTGTCCAGATGAGGAGGGGAGTGATGAAGCGGCTTTGGTGGACACCTGGCATCCAGCCAGGGTCAACTGACCACGATATCATAGAATCCTGTGCTGAAATTTTGTCATCAGCTTTCATGCTATTGTAAATTTTGTAATATTTAGTGTTTGTCTGCTCCCTTTCCCCAGCCTGTTTGACCAAAGCAAGTTTCTGAAACTAATATGAGATTTTGAGCTGCTGCTTGGATTAAAGACGTTTCTAGAATGAAATTGAGAAAGCCAGAGCATCATTTCCCCCAAATTAAATAGTAAAACAATCTTTTAACTTTCATGATACGGCTTAGTGGCTTTTTTGGGCCTGACTCATCCCCTTGCTTCAGTCCCCTATGCAAAACTGTTAATTTGTATTGTTTGGGTTGTTTTCATACACACACACCTAAAGACTGCATATGTAAACTTAATACTGCTTCCAGGTAATGCTGATCTGCTGTTATCTTATCAAATATTTTGGATTCTGTCCCGTCTGCCAATTCAGTGCTGGTAAGGCTTGGAGCATGAGAATCTGTCTTCAGCATCATCTTGAACGTTCTGCCACAGGCATGACTGTATGGCGTCTGAATTCCCTGTGACTTACTTTCTCTTGGAGCTCTCAGTTCTGGCATCAAAATTTCACGAACAGACACAACTGTGTTTTTGTGGTACAGCTCAACTGAGTTCTCAGGTTTATCTGTATGAGAAACTTGCTGTAGAGATTTGCCCAAAGCTGTTCCAGCAGACTTTGGAAGAAAGAAGTAAAATTTTAGGGTCCCCTAACTGTCGAGTTTGTGCTGGCTCTTCAGAGCCTGCCGGTGGGTGAGTAGTGCAGCTATTGCAAATTTTAGCCAGTAGTTCTGAAGTAATCCAGCACCTGGAATGCCAAATATTTTCAGTTGGGATTCAAAAACCTGAATAATGTATAACTTATCTCTATGTTCTAGTGTGAGTTGCTCACCCTCCTCTTGTAGAGAAGATGGATGAAGGAGTTATTTAGACAACTGTGTGATTCAGATATGCCAGGGATGCTCTTCAACCAGTTTCAGGTTTGTGTATAATTGACACGTAACTTTACAACTTGCAGTGAGTAAGAAGGAGTTCTTACAGGCAGAAACCTCTGTAAATCGTAACCCTTATTTCTTTTTTCTGTCCATTTTGTGTACTGAAATAGGTCTTGTAGAAAACTAGTGTAATGGAATTAATGGCTATCACATTAAACGTTTACAGAGGGTCAGAATTTTGTAGGTTATCTTCAGTTCTGATTCCCCTTAATGTTGAAACCATGTTCTTTTTCTTGCGGTAAAATCCATTTTGATACTGATCTAGCAACCATCCTGTAATGAAGTCTTTTGCAGCTCAGTAGACTGTGCTAAATCTATGGATAACGAGATGAAAAAAAACAAAAAACACCCCAGCTTTTTACCAACTGATTGTGATTCCTGAAGAAGCTTCGTACACTGCCTAGTTCATCTGTTTGGTTGTAAATTAGTAGGTTTGAGGGCTGTTCGTGCTCAACGTTCTTCTTGGGAAGCAGGAGAGCTGGGGATGTTGCTCTGAGTTCTGTGCTCCCCAGCAGGTACCGTTGCTCCTACCTCTGGAGAGCGGGAAGGAGGGTGAGAACCCACGGGGGGGGGGGGCTAAAGACACCCTCTGAACTCCTGAGATGCAGGGACCCCCACAGAGAACAGTTTTAGGAGCAGAGCTCCAGACGGTGCCTCCATTCGGCGAGTGCAGGTCTGGGGCAAAAGCGCTCGGCGGCACTTCATTCCTTAGCGCGCCCAAGGTATGTGCGTTCAGCACACACACAGCCTTCGGTGCTTTATTGCTTGTGCTTCCCGCACGTGCACCCCAACTTCCCTCGCTGCCCTGCTCTTGCAGCTTCGGACTGTGCTCCGGGGAAGTGAGGCTGCTGAAGAGGAGGAGGAGGAGGAAAGGAGAAACGTTAATGCCACCGGGCAGAAGGCAATGTGGGGAGTGAACTGGCATACAGTTATATACTGGGGCAAATTCTGAAACCTTATTATCAGAGCTATTCGTAATACATTCTGAATAAATGGCATTTATCTAGAGGATGATAAGAAACGAAGCTGTGCTCTAACCATTTCTCTGTCCCTTCCCTGGCAGCGGTGCCGCCGTGGCCACCAGGGATCATGCTGCAGCTTGGAGGAAGGGAATCACCTGCTTTATGTACCTGTAGCCTTCCCAAATGAACCCCTGCGGCGGATACGGGGGAGCAGCTGGCAAAGCAAGGGGGAGTTAAACGTATCTGAGCTCTTAATTCCCTGTGTTGTCCATAGAGATGCAGTTATTTGAAGTTATCAGCTTGGTGTATGAGAGAAGAAACTGATTTCAGAAGTAAAACGTCCAAACTGAAAACACAGCGATACCCTGCACCAGGTGTAATCTGGGTGAAGTATCCACCCAGGTTTTGAGTGTTTTGAGCCCAGATGTGGCTTAGTAAAGATGCTGCTTTAGTTTGAGTGTAACATTGTGCAAATACAAAAGTCAAACAAGCTCTGGTACAAAAAATGAAGCGTAGAATAAAAGCCTAACTGGAAAAATGGCATGGATAGCCTCACTGTAAGCAAGAGTTTTGTGCGTAAGTAATAGACAACCTTTGTTATTTAATAACTGAGCAAAAAGGAGCTTGGATCCAGTAAATCCTAATGGGTTTTGCAGGTTCTGTGATTGAAATAACTGAGTGTATATGCTGATGCCAGGCAAAATGAAGTGTCTTGTTTGAGATCAGCACACTGGTGAACGTACAGCCTTTCCCTGGGTCTCTGGGCACTGGTGGGAGGCCAGCTATAAGTGTTTTTATTCAACTGACTGTGAGCCCTCTTGGCCTGAAACAAAAACTGAGAGCCAAGGGAACACAGGGAGAGGTGAGCAGTGCCCCTCTTTGGTGCTCCAAGTAGTGCGGAAATAACCGCAGAGCGTGGAAATGCAAACTTCAGGAGGAGCCCCGGAATAAAAGACATTTTATTGGTGCCGTTTCCCAGTGAGAAGAGCATCACTTAGTGTAGTTGTCTCCCAGTATAAAGACAGCTAGGCCACTTTAATATTTTCTGCAAAGAGTTATTTGTGGTTTCTTTTGTGCGGAAGCCTGTCTTCCAGCTTCTCACTCCTGTGAGAAGGAGTGCGAGTTCAAGGGGGGCAGTAATTTACCGATGTTTGCCGTAAAATGCTGAATTTGAGGGATCCTTTTGAGGGTCCAGCTTGAGAAAATATTTAGATATTTATAGCTGACTCTACATTATTGAGAGAAACGGGGTCTTCTAGCCATTGAAGCAAAATTCTGATGTGTTATGGAAGGGATCTGTGAGACTCATAAACTTGCTTTAGAAGTTTTAGTTTCTCTACCCTCTTTCACCCCTCCAAAAAAAGAGGGAGGGGAAATGGGAAGATGACTACTGGTATGTCTTTTTCCAGTTAAGTCATTAACACAACAAACTTGATTTTTAGGCTCCTAGTGATTCTGCCCCCCCCCCCCCCCCCNTCCCCTGCTGAGGGCAGAGCATATTGGGTACCTAAGGGTTAAATCATCTTGCTTTGGAAGCAGCTGGGCAGTTTACACTCCTTGCTGGGCTGTACAAAAATACTTTTCCTTTGAAGTGCTGGGAGGAGCGGCTAAGGGTAAAACCTGGAATGGGGTTGCAGCGAACAGTTTGTAGTGGGCTCAGCCTGGAACAGGCAGCTGCCTGCGACGCAGCCTGGGATGGCAGCGAAGGTCAGGGTTTGTTTCGCTCTCGCCTTCGCTCTCTCAGCGTGGTGGCTTTCTTTTCAGAATTCTTGAAATGCTCTTTAGTTCTTGGAAAATTCTTGGATTGGGACAGGTTGCGAGAAATATAGATTTAAAAATATCCTTTCCCATAAAGGCAGGCCAAATATAGGGGGTACTAGTGGCGGTGCCTGGGCTGCTTCTGATGTGGTCTGGGAGCGAAGCTGCTACGTAACAATAAAAGCTGCTGCCTGGGGAGGCAGATTCACCTCTGCTGAGCGGTGGGAAGGAGGTCGAGCCCTTTTGACCAATGTATATTCGAGAAAGAACTTTCAGAAGTCCCCTCAAAATTGGCAAGAACCTGGGGAATCTCAGCCCTGTACCGTACCTGAGACGCGCTGAGCGTTAGCAGTAAAAGGGCTGATGGCAGGACGGCAGCTCTGGCACTTGCCCCGGCTGGCTGAAACCAAAGTGGGAGATGTCACAGTTGTAAGAAAACCCACTAGGTGTGTAGTGCTGTATAGCAGGAAGCCTTCTCTGTTGTATGCAATGTGCTACCTAACTCTGAAAGCCATCGCTTGATCTGGCTTCTTAAAAGCAAATCTTTCCCTTGACGGCACCGGACGCATGCCGGGCTGTGGGGCACTCACTGCTCCCTGCTACCGCCAGCAGCGGAACTGAACTCCCCGATGTTGATCTCTGGTTTTGTAGGGTAATACTTTCCCTCTTGGTAATATTTTTTCAATAGTATTCACATGCGTTTTTTTGGGGAAGGTCTGAACTTGAGAGATACTGTTGTTGCTATTACATGAAGCTGAGGAAAAGCAATTTCCTTTTAGCAATCGTGCCACAGAAGGGACAATGAAAAGCAATGTACCCACCAGCTCATAAGGGGTAATATTAAAATGCCTGGCTGTAGCTGTTGAATAGATGATCATAGTGCTGTATCTCAAAATTTCAAGTTAAATTTATCTTAACTGCCCTTAATAATCCTGTCCCTTCATCTTTACTCATTAAGGATACAACACTTTGCTGCTGGTAGGATCTCCGGCTTTATTTCCCTGCTGCTCTGCCACTCTTTAGCTTTCTACCTCTGCCTTTTTTTCTGAACACAAAAAGTGTCAAGAATTTAGTTGCTAAAATAAGCAGAATTTTCCTCTAGGGTTTCTGCTGCTCTATGAGTTATATAGAGGGTTCTGTCCTTGAAGTACTTGCTTATTAATACCCGAAATACTTTGCTTTCCCACTTAACAATAAAAGTGCCAGGGAAAATGTGTAGTAATATAGGCCTAAGAACCTCAGAAAAGATGACCTGCTTTCATCTCGGAGCTGTTGCTGAAAATCTGCACTTAAAATCTACACCCGACACATTAATTTTCTACAATGTGAGGGTTAGTGCCATGGCAGAAGTGAAAAGTAAGATGCCCCGGAACAGGATTTTGGGGATACTGTATTTTGTTTTTTAATTTTTTCAAGCAGCTGCCACCAGTGTTAGATCCCTGGTTGTGCAGGGGAGTTGCCTGGCTCCGTAGGTGGTGGCTGTGCAGGTGTTTTTGCATGGCTTTGCAGGTGCCAGGGGTTAAAGAAAACCTCCCGTCCATATGCCGTGTTGGATGATTCTGGCTAACCCACACACTTTGATGGGATGCTGAGGGTGTTTCCCACTCCTGTGCTAGAAGAGACATAAGCTGATAAGCCTTTGCGTTATTATTAAATATCCTTAACAAAATGGAGCCTGGAGAAACACGAGCGCAGAACTCGGCGTGTCTGGGTTGTGTGGCCGGCATGCCGCGACTTCGCTTTGCAGAGCTGAAAAGACAGAACAATAATTTATCACACTCAACTATTTTTTTTTTTTTTTTAACAGGAGGGGAAAATGTGGTCTGTCCAAATGTTGGTACAGGGGGGGTACGTGCCTGGCTGGTGGGGGTCAGCGGGGCGCCCGTGCCCTGGCGCTGTGTTCACAGAGCTGCTCTTGGACAGGAATGGGTGCTGCTGCCTTTCCCCAAACTGCACAGGCAAAGCAGATATTATCAGCGCTGGCCCTGGGGCATAAAATAGAAAGATCAAAGCACATGGCAGCAGCACACAGAGGCTCTTCAAAGCCTGAGTAAGGCAGGATTGATAGAGAAAAGGAGAAGGCTCTTGCTGATGTAATCACAGCCTGTGAGACAGGTTGGTGTTTTTTTTTTTTTTTCCTTTTTCTTAATTTAAACAAAGACACAAAGACAGTCCTTGTTTGTTTAGAGAGGTGAAGCGTGTGCCAGAGAGATAGAGCAGGGATATCTGAGTGTATAGGAGGTTTTGGGGGAGAGCATGGAGCTCAAGTGTTTTGAAGTTAACTGCAGACTTGCAGTTTTCCTTATTTTAGTTTGCACAGCTTCCGCATGTGGTATTCTCTCACTTGTGGTGTCCATGTGGGATGAAGTAGGAAAATGGCAAAGGAAGGAATGCTTGTTTTCAGGCTGCCTTCCTTATTAAAATGGAAACTATTTTATTTTCTCATGAGAACTCCGGTTAAAAATTGCTGCGATTTATTTGTATGAAGAGCAGTTGAGCACAGGCGAGGTGGAGGTGGAGGCGAAGCCGTAAGCCTTATCCCTTGTCAGGAAGCGCAGGCTTGTTCGGGCACAAACTGTGACTGGGAAGGGAAGAGGTGTTTTCCCCCTTGGTGTACGTGGGAAGGAGGAAGGAGAGGTGTGACTTTTCTGGGATTGAAGGGGTTTCCAGTCTTCTTTACAAATCTGACTTCTCTTTCTGCACTGTGGCTGCAAAAGTGTGTTTCTGAACCTCCGTTTTGATGATAAAGGCGAGGGGTGGAAAACAGCTTTACGAAGGGAACCTTGGGAAACTGCGAGCTAGAGAGGGCACAGTCGTGCAGCTTTCCCACCCAAAGGTGTATCCGTACAGCGTATGGCGGATGACCTGAGCTAGTACCATCTCACAGCCAACAACTATGTGACCTTGTGGGCACGATGTAAAGCCTGAATGAATAAGTATTACCAGGGAGGCAACATATTTTAGTTTATGTGGTTGCACTGATTTTTTTTTTTTTTGATACATGTTTGGAGCTCAGGCAGAAGCAGCTCTTCTGCTTGGATGATGAGCCAAGTCTGAGTGCATCTGCTCTTGGTGTGGACTTTGGGTATGTGTGTGTGACAGAGGGCCTGGGGAGACCCGTCCCCATTAGTCTCTACGAAGCTGTTAACTTGGAAACTGCAAAACGACTTCTGCATTGTTTCACTTACTGATTGTTTTAGAAGAAAGATCTAATGGGATTATCTCAGTCCTGAACTCTATTCCAGGATGCCAGAAACCACAGTGGTTATTTCCATCTGGCAAAGGCTCCAGCTTTCCTTCCCCTATAGCCATGAGAGTATTTGCAGCGCAGTTCAGATTAGCACCAAAATTGGGTCAGTCTGAAGTCTGAACATCTATCATGAGGGAAAGGTGACTGCATGTATTGTTGACTTTCATGCTTCATTCTGGGGTAGAAGCTACATTTATAGTCTGCTAAATCAGTTTATTACCTTAATAAGCGGTCCCTGCTCAAAAAGGGATGCATCCTCTTTATTGTGGAGTATGTGGGATGATACTGGCATTCCTATGATGTCTCGTGGAAATCTCTCCATTTTGCTGGTCGGCATCAAAACTTCTTCCCTCCACCCCCCTGAATCTCTCTTCTGCCATGCTCCTTCCACAGATGTGTCTGATTTGATACTTGACACTAGTAGAAAGAGCTTCAATACATTTGAAATACTCCCGATTTTGGTTTCCAGTTACCAAACCTTCAGGCACCAGGAAATTTGCACATCTTACAGAGCTCTGAGATGGGCTCTGACATGTACTTCTGTTACTGCTGCAGGCACTTTCCCCTCATCATATGGAGAGGCTAGAGAAAAATTCTGGGGTGGGAATCCTAGCAGTTACCATGACTTTCTGGGAACTTAGGCATCCACTCTAAAATATCTCCTCTTTGGGAATCCCACCCAGATATATGCAGGACAGGCAGTTCCAGTCTGTTGTAGTAGACAGCAGTTAATAAAGCAGAGGTTTCTCTACCCACAGCAGAAGATGAGTTGGAGGGTTCTGCCATCAGTGTGACATTCCCATGCTTTTGCTTCTAGTGAGCAATGGAATGAAAAAAGAGGTTTTAACTGATTTCCTGTTTGCTCTACTGAGTTTGTGTGGTCACTTCTGTCAGCAGTATCCATGGCCTTTTGATTCATGCAACCAAGTGGATTAACGCAACTGCTATGCCAAGTTAACCAAAAAGTTCCTCTGCTCCAGTGACTCTCTACGGCAGAAGCCGGTAGCAGATAGTTGTAAAGGAATGCAAGATTAGAGCAAGCACATGGTGAGAATTCTCCAGTACATGCTCCCAAGCTCCACCAGCTTGTGGCTTAGGACTTCCTATTAGCATCAACTCAAACAGGAGAGCCCTTGGTGGCTTTTTCTTCCACCTTTTTTTCCAGTCTGTTACTTTGCCTTGTAGCTTGCTTCTCTGAATTTGAGAAAGCACAGGGAAGATCTGCTCTGGTTTTGAGGGCCTTGTGAGGGTTACTCCATACTGCAATGTTGCGCTTATCCTTATTTTGGATAGCGTTGGAGTTGGTGCGTGTAGCACAGGAGGTCCAGAACAGCAGTTCCATTGGCACGTCTGGTAGGTGCCTGGTTAAAATGCTCAGTATCAGGAATGGAGGGAAGATGACTAAATCTCCAGAATTTTTCTCATTCTCCCACTGTTCAGTGTAAGTTCTGAAGAGGTTGGGGTTTTTTTGGTTTTTTTTTTTTTTTTTGAGCTGCAGGGGAAAAAACGTTGCCAGGAAGTAATTGTTCTTTCTGTCTCTTTCTAATTCTGTGCAGCAGCTGCCTGGTCTTTAGCTGCTATTAATGTTCAGAGCTCTTTGAACAAAGGCGCGTTAGGCTGATGTAACTTCTTCCTCTGTCAGACCTTCCCTCTGAAGCCATCTTTTGTCTCGATGGCCCCATTGTAACCATTCATATACTGATGAATGAACAGGAAGCCGGTGATGATAGTGAGCAGATGAGTTTGATCTTCAACAGGTTTTACTCAGACGCCAGCTTGAGGGAGTTTATATAGGAACTGCGTGGTACCACCCTCAACTACAGCATCTCATTTGGTCATTTCTTTTATTTTCTGGTATTTCTGGTATTTTCTTTTGTTTTAGGAAACTGGAAAAGCATATTAATCTAGGAGAAAATGTGCTGACTTTTTTTTTTTATTGAACAACAGTATTGCCGCTTCGAATCCAGGAATTCTGTCTGTCACTGCTTCATGCAAAGAGAAGTGTACTTGCATGGCTGTGTTTTTATTTTTGGGATCGTGAGTTCTGTCATGTTTGATTAGAGGTGATGGTCTCTCATTTGTTGTCCTGTTTGTGACAAACCAGATTCCAACAGATGCATCCTACAGATGCCGGGGAAGATAACTTACTGCACCTTGGGTGACAGTGATGGGTGGGGAGGAGGAGAGGGAGAACTTCTTCCCCCAGCTCTTCCTCCACATGCGTGTTTTGAAGCATACTGCTTTAGGCTGATGACAAAATGCGTCCTTAAAGCCTAATGTCAACAGCATTAGATGTGGTGGAGGTCTTGGCCTTTTTCTTCTGGACTGGGAAAGGACAGCAAGAGGAGCCTGTCAGCTGAGGTACCAGCAAACATGTGCAACGGTATTAATTTCCAGCGTAGCACACTAGTTCATAAAGTTAGTTACTGAGAGGTGATGTGATCTTGCACAGAAAACTTTTGTTAATCTGGGTGAATGCATGAAGCAGGGAGTTGAATGCTGGTGCTGGGCTGGTGTCCCTCCAAGAAGAATGGTGGGCGTAAGGGGCTGACTCCTTCATGTCAAGAAAACTTTACTCACTTGAGGCTCCTGGGCCTGAAATTACTCCCTGTTTTGGCAGTAAGAAGCAGGCTTGAAGTCAGTAATATGTTATTTTAGTGCTATAGTAGCTAAGACGGTTTGAGGTGCTCTGCAAAAAAAAAAAAAAAGGCGATGCTATCTTGTGATATCAGGTACCAGAAAGAAGCCAAAATACGGTAGAGGATGTTTGAGCCAGATTGTGTGTTTGAAGGCTGATGATAAATACTCTTGGCAAGTATTAGCTACCCAACAGAGGCTGTACACGGTGTGACAGTCACCCCAGCACCCTAACCACAGCTCTTCTAACACAGCTGGATTTTTCATGTGGCCTTTGATGCTTGTGATATACATTAGCTTTCTATAGATATATAATTAATCTATTTTCAAAATGCCCTATGAAATGAAGGGACTCTTACATGTGTTTTTAAAAATGAGCACAAAGAGTTATATAAATATTACAGACAAAATTAGCAGTTGTCTAGCAGAGGAGTAAAGAGATGGGTTTGCAAGTATGGTTGCTATTTTCACAGTGCTTAGCCTTTTCTGTTTATTTTTGTGATCGGGCACAGATTCCATTGACCTTGTTTTTATTTTTGCCTATGTCACATTTTCTGCAGACCCTGCTCTGTGTTTATCTGTGGCTGAACGTGCCATGTAAGGACCTTGGTTAAAGGGATTCTCCCCAGCTAGTCACAGCTGTATATACAGCGGGTTTGTGTCTCGGTGCTGGTCTTGAAAGGATCTTGGTTAATTGTAGTGCACGCTGGAGGCATGCCCCAGGAAGAACAAAGAGGGATGGTGAAAGGCTTCTTAAAGTTGTGGCTAAGATTTCTTTTCCTTCTTAAGAATGAAGTGGATTCTGAAAACCTTACTCTGATAGAAGGAACACTGAAAATTTCACGAGAGCGTTGCAATTACTAGGAAAGGACCAGAGAGCAAAGCAGAACACCTGGTGGGCACCTTTGGGCTCCAAGAGCTCGAATGTTATGAGCAGTTCAAGTCAGCACATCATACAACTGGAAAGTGAGACTGGAAAAAGGAACAGGTAGATCACAAGCTGGGGGCCAGCCTCATCGTGTAGTGGAGTGACGCTAACTGAAAAAAACCTGAATTTTACCAGCTTGGAAAAGAGGCTGTTGACAGGAGACTTGGAGTAAAGTCTGAAGTAGTGACACTGGCTGAGGAACAATTATTGCCTCTTCCTTGCAATACAAAGACTATCAGAGCGTACTCAGTGAAATTCACACAACAGCTTTAAAGTTAGCAAAAGAATGTGTATTTTTAAAAGAAAAAGTTGTGTTACTTGCTGTAGGATGGTGTAAAAACCAAAAAAATGGGTGTCATCCAAAAGGGGGGAGGCAAAATCATGGTACATAGATGCATTGCTTACGTTTTCTGGCTGAAGTCTGAGCTGCGGAAGTCTTTTAATCACTGATAGCCTTACCTAAGAGGCTGTAGCAAAAGAAGAATCATTCTGTATCTGTTCTGCTTTTCCTATTCTCCAAGCTTCTGCAGTTGGCTACTGTTGGAGATAGGATACTGTGCTGGTTGGATTTTTGGTCACACCCTGTACGGCTGTTTTTATGACTTGCCCAACATTGCATAGGAACTCTGTGGCAGAGGAAGCAATCCAGTCTCTTGGGAAGCGTTCAGCTGCTTTAACCACAGCGCTGTATTTTCTTTTCTCATAGTATCTTACCTCATTCACTGCACTGTCCAATTTTTCTAACACGTGAGGGGAAATGTCCTGCAGACAGCACTCGTTCGCCCTACACTGCTGCGTTCTTGGAGTACAGTTTACACCATTAATTTCCCAATCAGTGAGGCATACCTCAGTGGTGAGGTGTGCCAGCAGTAGATACACAGTATGAAACCCAAGCCAATAAGCTTTACTGGACTTCTTAGCGTGGGCTGTATGCCAGTGCTACAGGAGTTGGATTAAAAAAAAAAAAACAAAAAAAAACCCAAAAAAAGAAAAAAGCGGAGTGGGGTGGAAGAGAAGAAGAGAAGGGGTAGCCTGGAAGAGAAGAGAGATGAGGCAGTAGATTAGCGGCCATGGGAAGGAGGAATGCAGAAAGAGATGGGGAAAGAAGGAGGGGAAAGTGTTGTGATATCCTGAAATACAGCACAAGTATGTAAAATTAAGGCTGATTTGGGCTACCTTAAATCTCATGCTTAAAGTGAGGAACACTTGCTACTCCAGCCTTAGCGTTCCTATGCAATTTAGATTAAAATGAATAAAATGTCGAACAGCAATGTCAGAGAAAATTATTTGGGGGAAAAAACAGCTTAGGTAAATTTTAAACTTTAGAAACTTCTGGTACCTTGGTTTTTCCCCCGATATATAGGGTGATATGTATGATAAGCATGTAAATATGGTGTCAGAGAAGAAGCTGAGGGAAACTGTTTTGTTTTACAGTTATGAATAACAGTTCAGTTTGCATTTTTCTGTTCAAAGTGAACTTGAATTTCGCGCTTAGATTGGGGAATTAACCTCTTTGTAATGAAAGGGGAGTGCATGAGGTCTCCAGAATTTCAGAAACTTTCATTATTGTTAGTTTGACTTTAAATAATAGAAAAAGAATCCTTCAGGCACCCAGTGCTGTTTCTACAACTGCCTTTGAAAGATGGAAAGGAACGAAGGTGTGATAACTTCTTGAGTGCAGAATAGCGTTCTGGTTCAAGATGTCAAAGCGTAGACTGTGAGCGGAGTGAAACTGTACATCAGCCTTGTTTGCTGACAAAGTATTTTGAATAGTGCACTGGGCTGAGTTGTGGAGACTGGTTTGCATCGAAGTTGGTTATTTGCTGTGTGAAATAAAATACACTGAGGCTGAAAGAGGGATGAGGAATTTCACAGTGTGTGAAATGGGAATATTTGCAGTGACTATTTCAGCAATGGGCTACTTTAGAATTAAGAATAGCTTTTTATTTTGAAGTCATTCTCCCTACTACAGAACATTCTTCAGTGGTGACTCAGTGTAGAGCTAATCTCACTCAAAATGGTTGCCAGTTGCCACTTGGAACAATAGGACTGAAGCCACAGGCTGCCATCAGGTGGCTGTTTTTAAGAAGGGCATTTTTTCCCCAGTGGATTTGAATGTTTCTTCCCATCTGATAACGTAGAAGGTCTCAGTATTCACTGAATTCTTGTAATAGAAGACTTTGAAAACAGTGCAGTTACTCATTACTGTATCTGAAAGGGAGAACCCAGCGCAGTAGATATTTTCTTTTAGGGAAAAACCCCAAAACATTAAACCTGAATTGGTTTTCAGGAGCAACTCTTAGCACCTGATTTATATACCGTAATCCTGACCACTACTTTTTTTTAAATACTCGATTCCTCTATGTGCAGGGGCATCTTTTCCCTATACTGTGAATGAGGAAGTTAAGCAGAGGGAGAAAGGAATGATTTCCATATGGTTGTGAAGGGAAATGACTTTGCTGGAACAGAAATCCAGGCACTTCCATCCTCCGTTAGGGTGAGATCCAGCGAGCAGGCTGGCCTCTTCTCTCCACCGTGGTGTAATGCAGCAGCGTAACACAAGTCTGTCCGTGTGTCCCTGGGTGCAGCCAGGCTCGGGAGCCATCAAGTGAGGAGACTGGGTGTAACAGAGCGTGGCCAGTGTCTCCCCAAGAGCTGTGTTGCTCACACTGGGGGCTCAGAAGTGGAGTGAATGGCCTTGCAAGAATCCTGGACCTCTGGGGATGGAAGGATGTCAGAGGAAAGGTGGGAATGCGTCTAATTCCTGCTGCGAGACAAGCTGAGGTATGATGAGAAAGTCACCTCCCCGTCCAATGAAGGAGATCGTATTCCTCTGTAATACAGCCTATTCTAGAGCCTCGTCTCGGGCAGTTGCAGCAGAGGCTTTGGCTTCACCTCTGTTTCCATTTTAAATAGGTTGGAGAGATTGTGCTGGTGGTATCTGTTACAACGCTGGATCTGACAAGTGTATGTAAAACTAGATGTGATGGTTGGACTCTGCCCAGGGGCAGAGCATGAAGCAGGCTGTGGATGTAGTTTCTTGAGAACTTGATGCTGAAGGAAGAGGAGACAGTCTAGAAACAAACTGGAGGCTGTACCTGTTTGCCTGATTGGAGACCTGTCCTTTCCAAATCTTTTGTTTCCTTTCCTTCTAACACTTCCCTGATACCTTAAAATGTTTCCACGTGGTCAGAAGTCATAAATTGGGAACAAATCCACTGACGTATACTGGGTTGTCAAACTGAAAAAGAGGTCAAGTCATAGGTCTTGGAGAGTAGAGTTGAGGAAAATTTGGAGCACAAAGTGGGAAAACTGGGATATGACAACGCATGTGGCAGCTGGAGTCTGAAACAGGACTTCTGTAAACTTTGTTTGTGTATTGCTCCAGGATGGCTTATAAAACATAAACATAAATCTGACCAAAAGGTAAACTTTGAAAAATGAGCGAGATGGAACTTTCTATCTTTAGATTGTAAAAATTGTCACAGGTGTTTTCTTGAGCATTTTTTGGTTGCCGCAATCTAAGCTAAAGTTAAATGTAGAGAGAGGGAGAGTGCTCTGTAATTTATGATAAAATTAGATAACAAGAATATGATAGTTATCACAGGTGACTTGAGAAACTGAAAGGTTAAGCTTTAGAGAAATGCGTGCAAAGGTAAGAAGTAAGGGGAGGTGTCTAAAATAGTCTAACTGTAGCAGTGTAACAAAGGAAAATGTGCAGTTAGGACCCGTAATACCTATAGTTGATTTCAATATTTGTCTTCCTCTTATGTCATGAGGGAGATGTGTGAAGGGATTTGCAGGAGACTGAACAGGGGGCGAGGGAGTGATTTGTGGCAGAGAAGTGAGGGAAGAGTGGACAGAGTATGCAGCGCAGGTAGTTTCCTATCAGGACAGGGGAATAAATAAGATTCCTTAGAAATAATGCAACGTAGAGGGAGCAACCGAGAGAGAATGTGAGGGAAAGGACTGGGTGCTGGAAAGTCTAGTCTGGGTGGTGAGGAGCGGATGCAAGAATCTGACTTCTGTTGGGTCTGTGCTTTGGGGACGTGCTACTTGCTCTGAGAAATCATTACTGCCACCACCGAGCTGAGAGCGTATCTCCCAAGCACACTCTCAAAGAGGCGATGGGTTTTTTCCAGAGAGTAAGCCATGCTAGGAGTGCTGACAGAAGGAAACAGAGCTGGTAGACAGTGCTTCAGTTCTCAAGGAAGGTTCTTCTCTGGGGTACTCGGTATGTGGAAGACACGGTGACAAATGTCCAGGTAAGCACCACAACTCCACGTTTGGCCATCACGTTGTGTGGGATAGGTGGAGGTCCGTTGTGCTGTGTGTGCACAAACACACAACAAACTCCTTACTCTCTGCTCTGCTCTTAGAGGTAGAAAACTCTGAATAAATGTCCAGGATGTAGGATTTTCAACATGTCTTTGGTTCCAGTCTCTTAAAACCCTCTGGTGGTGATGCAGACACTTATGTACTGGATTTAAGCCTGCTGACAACAGGCTTTCTCTTTTTAATCAACTTCAGCACATCACGTTGAAGGACACAGAAGCGGTATTCTGTTTTAGGCTGTTTAATGTGCCTTGCCATAGTGGAGGGCATCAGTATTTTCGTCATATTCAAAAACTTTCGAGAGTATCGTCTGAGGTGCAGGCTGAAGGAACTTCTGTTAGCTAGAGATTTTACAGTTTATAGAATCTTACAAGAGTCTTTATGTAAATATTCAAAGATTAGTTCACATGCTGGCCTAAGAAATAGGTACATCTTTAGGGTATGAACTGTTGTTTCAGTCTTGGAAAACTTTGTGCTGGCTAACAGGAATGCAGGTCTAATACTCTATCAGTGGTGTGTCTTTTGCTTTCTTGGTGGTGCTTCCAGACTGACTTTCAGCCAAGGTGGTAATCAAGAACTTCCTAAATATTAAAACCTTCTTCCTGTCGACCGTTGTATTGCAACCCAGCGGGTTGTTCAGACCACGTAACTGCCATTTGAATTTTCACTCAAGCTATTGTTGGCTCCTCATGTCAGCTGAAAATTCATGCTCCAAAATCCATGCTGAAGAAGTGTGTCTGTTCATCCTTAGCGTGTGCCAGCTGCTTCCTTTCTTTGTGTGTTTTGGGGAAGATTCTAGGCATGAGGTGGGAGGTAAATATAATGAAATTATTTCTATCCTAACATTACCTGATAATTCAACAACTGTGTCTTGAGGTTCTGTCGGCTAATTAAGCCATTTCTCAGGGAAAGCTGACCATCATTTTTCTAAAACAGAGTAGGCCCTAGCTTCTGGGAACTACAAAAGTTGGAATTTTAATTTTTGATTTGTCGTTCATAATAGAGTAATTTTGACTCCTCTTTACTTTCTGATTTTGCTTGAGCTGTTAGATTTCGGTGCTTGCATTGGCAGCTTCTTTTCCTGTATTTGAGGACTACGAGTTCATTTAATACAAAGAGTTAAAATCCTGAGAACCAGAATCTGTGTTTGTCCCTGTGTTGGCTTCTGATTTTTTCTATGCAAGTGTTGCAGGTAGCAAGGAGCCTGTGTTACTGTCTGGTACTTTCTCCAAGAAAAATGATGCATGCTTTGTTGGGTAATATTTGTGGGCAGTTTTTATAGGGGGACAGTCTCCCAGGCTCCAGCTGTGAAGATGTATTTTTATTTTCTGTGAGACGCAATGAACCTACAGCTAGCTGCACATTGTCTGCTCTACCTTTTCCATCTCTATTCTGTGTTTAGTCACTGAGCCAAAGTTGTTTTTTTTTTCATTTTGAGCAGAGAAAAAAGTTGGTCCTTGGTGCTGCCTTCTGCTGACTGCTGCCGTGATCCTACAGGATCTGTCTCGCTGAGTTTAAAGAGTAGTTTGTCTACCTGAAGTGCAAAAATGGGTGGAGAGAAGGATTAAAATATCATAACCCTTCTCTCTCGTGCTTTCCCCGTTGCAAAGGGCGCAGCTCCCCGTTCTGTGTGGCTGGCTAGAGCAGCTCCAGCGCTACCCTCCATCTCTGAATTTCACTGCAGCCCCCGGGGAAGCTGCACCTCCGTGTCTCTCTCACAGCTGCTGGACTTTGATGGGGACATGCCTGCGCTCTTTCCACTGGCCTCCCTTGGCAACCAGCCCTTTGAAGATGACCTCTTGCTGTTTGCCTGTTGTCTCTCTTGTGTTGGATTATAGATGAGAGGTTGGCATGAGGGGAGGGGGATGGGGTGGAGTGTTGTGCGCTTTAAGCCTCGTTTCTTCCTGCATTCTCAACGTTGGTTGTTGTTTTTTTTTTTTGCTCTGTGGCTTTTACCTCTGTATTGATAAAATGTTGTCCTCTTGCATATGGAAAATGGTTACTGGCAGAAATGCACGCTTTCTGCTTGGCATTTATATATAGGACAAAGGAAGTTTGATTAGTTTTGTGGTGAGGACATTGCATTCTTCCTGTCACAATCTACTCGCATTAGTTCCCTTCCCCCATCCCCCTTTTTAAGGACAATATTGTTCTTAGTTATAGGGCAGCCTTTCTCTGTGTGCATGTTCTGTGCTCCTCTTCCCTCCCTCCAGCCCCAGTGAACGTGCCCCCTCGGAGACGGCACAAAACCGATCACCTTGTTAACGAAGGGAAAGCCGTGGTGTGAAACGGCAAGGCAGGCACTGCAGCCCTGCCGCTGGCTCGCGTTCTACCCGCACGCTGGCTGCTCCTAGAAATCCCAACAACCAGCCTTTGCTAAACACTGACAAAATCCTTCATGGAAGTCTCACAGCGAAACCGTAGCTGTAGGGTCAGAAGTAAGGTACTGTCAGGGATCAAACAAAACATAGGAATAAATGTCCCGTTTTCACTACAGCCAAAGGTGAACAGGTGAGGTGTTTTAGTACAGAGCATTGTCACTATTGTATTTACATCTACAAATTCTTCCATCTGCTTTCTCACTATTTTTTTCCTTCAGTGATGAAATCACATTAATCTACCTGTCCCACCACTCAATCTGAGGTTTCTTCAGGCTTTGTTGAAGTCTGGGAGTGGAGAGCAGAATGGCCGTTGACGTTGCTGTTGAATATTGATTTATAAAGTCATGAGTTACACGTTAGAGGGTATTTTATACCAAACATGAAGAAAATAACTTGGATGTGGCAGTGTATGCAGTTGGAACACCTCAGTGCAGCCTACCACCTAAAATTAGAAGACTGGGATGTGGGGGTGTCCTAGTTTTGAGGTATCTGTGATCTCTGCATGTAACTGGTTCATCTTTATCTGGAATACTGCTTTTTATTTGGATCTCCTAGTGTTATCTTCTCTTTTGAAAACAACCAGCAAACCCAGCCTCTCTCCTTTCACCCCAGCTAGAAACAGTAACAAAGGCATAAGCTAGTAAAAGTAACAGATTATGCCCTTAGAAATAAGAAACTTCATGGAACAAGGGCAGGGATAAGTTTCTGTTCCTTCTGCTCCTTCTCTAAAGGAAATCCAACGTCGATGTGTCTTTTCAGTACCTACCTTCATGTAATTTCTTTATTCTTATGCAACCTGAGGAAGAGTAGGCCATGCGGATTGTAACTCTGCCATGTTTTCTAGGGGCTACTAATGTGAGTGGTGTAGTCTAATCCGTTTTGGCAATTGCTGTATACCAAAGTTCTCAAACAAAAGTATGATATTTACTGGATTTCATTTTGTAGTCTTCCTTCAGCCTGTGCAAGAGCATTTCCCTCTCCCTTCCTTCATTTTCTAGTATAACTTGTCCATTTTAAGTGAGCTAATCTTTGGCTAGGCATAAAACCACAGAATGGTTTGAGTTGGAAGGGACCTTAAAGACCATCTAGTTGTAACTCCCCTCCCATGGGCAGGGACACCTCCCACTAGACCAGGTTGCTCCAAGCCCTGTCCAACCTGGCCTTGAACACTTCCAGGATGGGGCATCCACAACCTATTCCAGTGTCTCACCACCTTCACAGTAAAGAATTTCTAATCTAAATCTACCTTCTTTCAGATTAAAACCATTTCCCCTGGTGCTGTTGCTACACTCTTGGATAGAGAGTCCCTCCCCACCTTTCCTGCAGGCCGCCTTTAAGTACTTAATCCTGCTTTAAGGTCTCCCTGGAGCCTTCTCTTCTCCAGGTAGAACAACCCCAACTCAGCCTGTCTTCATAGGAGAGAGGCTTCAGCCCTCGGATCATCTTTGTGGCCTCCTCTGGACTCACTCCAACAGGTCCATGTCCTGCTGTTGGGGCCCCCAGAGCTGGACGCAGTACTCCAGGTGGGGTCTCACGAGAGCGGAGCAGAGGGGCAGAATCCCCTCCCTCGCCCTGCTGGCCACGCTGCTTTTGGTGCAGCCCAGGATGTGGTTGGCTACCTGGGCTGTTATTGCCAGCTCATGTTGAGCTTCTCATCCACCAGTACCCCCAAGTCCTTCTCCTCAGGGCTGCTCTCCATCCATTCTCCACCCAGCCTGTATTTGTGCTTGTGATTGAGCTGACCCACGTGCAGGACACTGCACTTGGCCTGGCTGAACTTCATGAGGTTGGCACAGGCCCTCCTCTCAAGCCTGTCCAGGTCCCTCTGGATGGCATCCCTTCACTGTAGAGTATCAACCACACTGCTAGCTTGGTGTCATCTGGAAACTTGCTGAGGATGCACTCAATCCTACTGTTCGTGTCCGCGACAAAGATATTAAATAATACTGGTCCCAATACAGACCCTTGGGGCACATTACTCATCAGTGGTCTCCACCCAGACATTGAGCCGTTGACCACAACTTTTTGAGTGTGACCATCCAGCCAATTGCTTATTCACTGAGTGATCCGTCTGTCAGATCCATATGTCTCTATTTTAGAGACAAGGGTGTCGTGCGGGACAGCACGAAATGCTTTGCACAAGTCCAGGCAGATGATGTCAGTCACGTTTGGTAGTTCTGCAAGTCCTGTTGTATGCATGGTATCTATTGAGGTTACTTTATTTCTTCTTTAAAACTTAAAGGATGCCTCGGAAATAATTTGTTATTTTTAACTTGTTTTTCTCGTCTTCTTCCATGCCTTTCTTCATTCATCTAGAAGAGTTCCCCACAACTCTGAATGCAAGCAAACCAGCTGTGCTCATTAGCAGCTTGCTGCAAAATACACAGAATAATACCTTCTCTTGCTGGGGTCTAGAGGACTCCGAAGAAGCAAGTCAGCTCTTAAAATCCGTGTAACATCAAGAGCTTCCTGGAAAGCTAGGATCTAGACCATTATGTGTCAGAAAAATGAACTGTACTGAGTTTGGAAATCAGTCACAAATCAGTCTATGCATCTAAAGAACAGTCATTATTGGTCTGGAGACTTACAGCACAGAAATTTTGGGTCGGCATGAGATCTGTCAATCTGCTCGCTAAACTTCCTTGCTAAAATACAATGTGCAAACAAGTAGCTCAGTGGTTCTTCACAGAGCTGTGTGCTTTTGTGAAATAAAATACTACCTTCTCTGCTGCGCGCACATGTGTGTGTTGTCTTTTAATTCCCTCTTAACAGTCTTGGAATTTTCAACCCAGCCAAATTCATTCCTTTTTGAAGTGTGTGTCGTGTGTGCTTTTGGCAAGGGAGTGCAGATGGAAATTTCTTTTAGGGTTCCTTATATGAACAGTTTCAATCAACATGGTTTTTTTGGCAGTTGAATGGTTACATTCATTCATTCTGGGCCCCGAACACTCCCTGGGGTTGAACAAATAGACCCCATTATGTTGTGCAATATTTGTCAGGGTCCCTTCATACTTCCTACTCCATTTTCTGCTAAAAAACTTACTTGCAAAGCATTTGTAACTCCGTATGAGTCATTTAACTTGAGCTGAGGAAATTATATGGCACTGGCCTGATACTTCCAGTTTTAAGTCCCCAGTTGAGTGCTATGGGACAAATGGAGTTGTTCATGAGATGTAAGGTAAACCTGTTTTTCCCAGCCAGTTATGACTATGTCTAAAGTTCTGGGCATTAGTGCATTTTTGGGGCCTGTCTTATTCTATGTAGGGCCAGAATTCTTTTGTTTTACTATATAGCTACTGGCAGCATTCTTCTGCCAAAGTCATCTATGAAGGTATCATTTTACTCCTAATTTTCCCTCCAGTTTCCCCCGTCCTTAGTGGCATTGTGCCTGCATCTTTTGCCAGCATCTTGCTACCCATTTAAAGAGGAAAAACCCACAACTATAAACATGACTCTGTTCCCCTTTGCTCTGTCAATACTGTGGTAGGAGAATTCAGTGTAATCAAAGCACTTAAATTCTTGAGAGAAGAAATCTGCCCTCAAATTATCTCGGGTATGCACATCTTTTCGTGGAGTTTTGCATTTGGGACCCTTTGAAGGAAGGAGAGGCCAGCTTTCCATTTGAATGGGCTGGGAGCTTCCCTTGCAAAGTGTTTGGAATAATTAGCGTCCAGCTGCTTTGTCGCAGTAGATGGCTCAGCTGCCTAGCGTGGGCAGTACACTTGATCTCTGCCTGCGCTGCCATAAATCTGATGCAGATGTGCTGAATTTACAGTTTTGTACACATCTGTTACTGTGCGTGTGCGGTATCTGTAGTGTCTCTCTGACTCGGGGCAGTCCTAGCAGGAGGATGTCTGAGAGCACGCTGCTACTGCCAGGGATGTCTCTCAGCTGGCAGTTTCCTCCCTCTCTGGAGGGATCTGAAGCCGAGCTGTGGCACAGGTGAATTCCCACCAGCGCTTCGCAAGCTCCGTGAGTCACAGGTTGGGTATCCCATGTTAAGGGAAGGATGCTGTTTCTTGCTTCAGGTGTGCTGATGAACTAGATGAGCGCCAAGATCTGGTTCCCAGGTTACCAAAACCTTCTCTGGCTGCTCTTCAAAGTTTACCGCTGCTTTTCACAGGGTCTGGTGGGCTGTGCGTAGTACTGGCCTGCTTGTGTCGTAGAATTGTCCTGGCTTTTTCTGCGTGGTGGATGCGTTTAACTGCATATCTCTGTTTTTACATTTAATTACAGCATAGACTACTGGATTTCTCATCATTCCTTTTGGCAAACTTCCTGGAGTAAAGTGGACTGTGAGAGGATTTCAGGAATGCTTGGTGCTCTTGTGATAGAGAAAGTTTGGTGGAAGCCGCTTGTGGGTTCGATGCTAACCGCTGGGTCGAACCGCACGGTCACAACTGATAGCCAAGAAAAGCGCACTGCTGAAATGCTCAGGTCCTATAATGTTACACTTTGTGGCGATTTGGTTTTTGGCAGGATGTTCTTCTTCAAAACAGAAGGAAAAAAAAAAAACGAAAAAGTCTGAAAGCGAAAAGAAACTTGTGTTTTAATGGAGTTTTGTACTTGCGCCAGAGGCTGAACGTCCCTCTCTGCACAGCGAAGCTGCATGGTCAAGAGGGGCACAGGGTGATGAGGAAATGCTTCTGGCTTTCACCTTTTTACAAAAAGCTGCAATCTTCCAGCTGCAGCCAGCATAAAAACCTCATGTTCTATCAGGCTGCAGAGACCATACCAACTAACTCCTTTACTTTTTTTTTTTTTTTTTAAAAAACCCTCCTCTTTAGTTTTTTAAAGATTCTCCCCCCCCCATTTGTACAGTTTTGGATTACTCTTCTCTAATGGCACATTCTACTGACACCTCTTTCAAAAAGCACTGATACCGAAGAGCTACAGCCTGAGCCTTCTCTTTCTGCTGGGGTCTTAGTAATGCTGGGGTGGAATCTGGCAGTCAAGAACCTTAAATCACTTCCTTGGCAACAGGTTGCTCTGCCGATACAGAAGAGTAAACGGAGATGGAAAAGTTAAGTTCTTCATTCCACTGTATTTGTAAGTAGTAGGAACAAATAGAGTCTTGTGGTGATGCAGTTGTATTAGTGGCTGCATTGTGTTGGAGATCAAAATCACAGCAATGGCAACACTCAGTCAGAGGGAAATGTCTGTCAGCTGAGAAGACTCAAGTCTGTCCTGGAGAATGAGTGCAAAGTAACTTTTGTCATCCTGAAAAAGCAGTTTCTCTTTTAATAGGTAAGAAGGTAAAATCTAAGAGGAAATGCAAAAAATGAGTGTTGCTAACGCTAACTTGACTGTTTTGCAGCCTTCTGGGTCTCCTATTGATTATTTTAATATATAAGCTCTACTGGAATACTTTATACAATTAGTCCAGTCATGGTTTTCACTAGACTGTGTTAGCCAGGTGTTTTGCCTTTGCTGTAAAAAGGCTTACTTTGTGCCCTGATGGAAACCTCCTAGACTACTACTTTTTTCCTCTCCACCCACTGCTGAGTAAAGGCTCCGTTAGGTTTGATTTTATCACTGAAGTAAGTTGAAGACAGAAGCCGTTCTGCTAGTGAGCTCCAGGTTGTCTTCCTTTAGGTGCTCACCTTCTGTGATTTGGGCTCTGTTGGGTGCCCGCCAAATTCCTACATTCTTTCTGTGTTCTGATGCTGGTGGAAAATAGGCTTGAGAGACAACAGACAAGTTAGGTGTTTTTCAGTGGAGTTAATGAACACATGGGTAAGTGCTCCGTGTCATAGAGCTATCAGATCTGTAGTTCCTGCTGGGACAAAGCACAGGCTTTATTGCACAGGACTGGGCCAGTTTCTAAGCTTTCTTGGTGAAAAGTGGTGTATGTGATGAGCTGAGCTCTCATCATTGCTCTGACAGGAATTTTCCATGTTTCTCACTGAATATAAGCTAGTACTCTGTGTTGTGGTTTGGTTTGGTTACTTGTCACTTCTGAGTGGAAGAACCAATAGCTTTGTTCTGACCTGTACCGCTATAGTGAAAATACATCTCGCTTAACATCCTTCACTTGTTTTCTAATGGGTTTTGAGTGGGAAACTGGTAACTCGCCATGAGTTCTTACTTCATTTCTTACTTCAAGCATCACTGCATGCATGATATCCCACAGATTCCTCATCTGAGAGCATTGAAAGATTCAGATTAGGAAGGACAAAGAGAACATATTGTCATGACTTCGTTTGCTCAGGCGATTGTTTTTCATACAGTTTCATAAAGTCTGCATTTTTGGCAAGGCAGTATTCCAGGGTGTCATCTTGGTATATATTTGCCTTTACTGATGTGTCTGGTTCTGTTAGGGTTAGACCTTGCTTCTGGGCTATCAGAAACATTTTTGATGCTGATGAATAATTGTTGGTAATCTGAAACACACATCTTATACATCCAAGACTATAGATGAGGAAAGTGACAGCAGAGATGAGCTGTTCTGTTAGGTGTAGAAAGAAGCTGATTTAGCAGTATTATACCAAGTACGGTAATTTGTGTTGCTGCTAAGAAAAGATTATTACTCCAGCGGAAGGTAAAATCTAGAGCAGAATCTTCCAAGGACACTTGAAATCCATCACTTTCATTCCAGAGTTCTTGTATGTGTCCTGTGGAAGAAAGCTTTGCAGATAACTTTCCAAATCAGAACGTATGTTATTTCAGCTCATTGTGACAGCTGTATCAATAGTGTGAATGGACCAGCCCTATTGTTCTGCCCCACACCTGCAATATGTGCCAACAGCCGTCCAGAATTGGACAACTGGTGTGCAGTCCGGTCCGTGGGCTGAAATTGGCTATCACCAGCCAGCTCGGAGGAAGGTGCAGACACCAGATAGTGGCACGTCTCTTCTCTGAGATTTTCTTTTCCCCGTCTCCAAGTTGGTTATTGTTGAAGCTGAATTTAGTATTTAAAACTTTCTTAGTCTCATTCCTGCCCCTGTCATTTTTAGGATTCATTTACTCCTTCCCATTGACAGGGAGTGAGGATGGAAGCTCTGCAGAGAACTGGAAATTTTTACTCTACTGAGTTTTCCTTCTGTATGCTCTTTAGTCTGGTAGTCCAACAAGTCCAGCTTTAATACCAATACATTTTTATTTAGTGGGATGCTTAGTCACAAAACAGTTGCATGTCTAATGGGATATGCATATTGAACGATTTTAGGTACCTGACAATAGCATGCTGAAGTTGCAGCATGGCAAGTCTGTAGCTTTTACAAAGTATTTTTACCTTGATTTGGAGGACGGAACTTAGAATGAAAGAATGATAGAAAAGTCTAGGCTCAAAGGGATTTCTGGAGATCATCTGATACAGCTTTCCACTGAAAGCACATCCTTAGCATCCTTGTTGTCCAGGGCCTTGTCAAGCCAAATCTCGAATATTTCCAGTGAGGGATGTTTCACCACTTCTCAGGGCAACCTGTTCCACTGTTTAATTGTTCTTACGGTGAGGAATTGTTTCCATATATCCAAACAGAATTTTCCCTGAAGTGTCCTTGTACCTGTTGCCTCTTGTCTGGTCATCAAGCGCCCTCATGAAAAGACTACTTTTGTCTTCTCTATAGCTACCTGTAAGACTGATTAGATCTCCCTGAGCCTTCACTTCCCTAGGCTGAATGAACGGAATTCTTTCAACCTTTTTTTATATGTCAAGTTTTCCAGCCCTTTTATCATCTTGGTGGCCTTTTGCTGGACCTTCTCCAACCAAAACTGGACACGTTATTCCAGGTGTGGTCTTTCAAGTGCCAAGTACAGTGGAATAATCACATTCCTTGATCTGCTGGCTATTCACGTGCTCCAGGTGCAGCCTCAGCTGTTGACTCACATTGTGTTTGCTGTCCATCGGAAGCCCCATGTCTTTTTCGGCAGAGCTACACTGCAGCCAGTCAGACCATATGCAGCCTGTGCTGCTGCTTAGTATTACTCTATCCCACATGTAGGACTTCAAATTTTCCTACATTAAACCTAATGCAGTTCTTGGTGGCCCAGACTTCCAATCTGCCACAGTGACTGTGTCTTGGGGCCCTTCCTCCTGCTATATCTACAACTCCTTCCAGTTTGTTGTCATCTGCAAACTTCACTGTGCATGCATTTGGCCGTCTCATCTGGGTTGTTTATAATGATGTTGAATAGTATCAGAGCTAGTATTGACTCCGGAGGAACTCGGCTTGTGACCAGCTGCCACTTCAACTTGGAGCCATTAACCCCTGCTCTTTGCAATAACTGCAGACTTGAAGTTTAGCCAGTTTTCCACCATCTTGTCCTGCTTTCTAGTCCATATCTTGGCAGCTTGTCAGCAAGGATTTTGAAAGAGACTGATGTCAAACGCTTCTCTAAAATCAAGGCAGATGACATCCACAGCACTCTCATCCATGGAGCAAGTTGCTTCATCAGAAAAGGTATTAAGATTGGTCAAGCATGATTTATCCTTGATAAATCCAAATTGGCTTTTTCAGTCACTGTCTTATCCTTTGTGTAGATGGAAATGGCTTCCATAAGGATCTGTTCCATAACTGTCTCGCACACTGAAGTGAGGCTGACTGCTCTGGGGTTTCCCAGATCTGTCTTTTCGCATTTTTGCAGATAAGTGTGGTATTTGCTCTACTCCAGTCACCAGGGACCTTCCCCTGATCTCCATGACCTTTGAAAGACAGCGAATGGCTCTGCAGTTAGGACAGCCGGCTCTCGTAGGACACCTGGATGCATCCTCTGAGATCTCATAGACACCTGTGTGGCTGGTTGCATGGATGATCACGAACTTGACCCTCCTTTACTATCAGCTGTTTGTTGCTTGCTTTGTTACTCCTTTGTGTCCACCTCATTCAGTAGCACTTACATATTGCTTGTAATTCTTCTTGCTGTTAATGTACTTAACAGTCTTGACATCTATTGCTGCTTTGAACTTGAACTGAACTTAATGCTTTCTGAACTAAAATCTCTGCATTTCCAAGCAATATTTCTATATTCATCTTTGGGGGTGTGCCCCTCTTTCTGTCTCTCCATCCAACTTCTGGAGACTCGAGTAACAAAATAGTGTCTTGTCTCTGAATCAGACACTCTGCCTCCTTTCTTGCTTTAATGGTGAATGAAACAGTTGTTTGTTCAAAGTCTGTTCAGAGACTTCATTTTATTGCATTTTGAAGAAAACACGTACACTTTTTGTGTTTAATAAGACTGGTTTGACAGGGGAGATGAGACCTGGAGCTTGGAAGAGGTGGCTGGCCGCTGAGGGGCCAGGTAACTAGAAGTATCTCAAGTCTGCTCTGAGTTACCTGGCTCTGCTTCCGTACACCTGGGAAAGGTAGGAAGGGAGATCCGTTCGGTTAGCAGATGGTGCTTCCACATACACCTGGTTTGGGGGAGAGCTTTGAGAAGGAACTGTGTTTCCCTGATGACAGGCTTCCCGTTCAGGTGGTCTGGTTTGGGGGTTTTTGGTTGTTTTCTTCTTTTTTTTTTTTTTTTTTTAAAAACACTCCAAAACCCCATAAATTTTATTTCAAAAGCCTGCCTGGTGAAGGAATGTGAATTCGTGTGGAGGGAGGCAAATCCACACCAAGTGCATTCCGGGTGGGAAAGCTGTATGGCATATCTGTTGTTTCAGGCCCTCGAGCAATAAGGAATTCAAGCTCTCACAAAAAGGCTCAGTCCTGCTGCTGCTCCATTTTAGAGGTTTGTGCAGTGAAGATTTTTAAATTTGCTTTTTACCACAACTATTTGAAACTACTTGATAATTCCCTCCCCCCCCAAATAATTGGTTTTATTATTGCCTTTGTAGTTTGTCCATCCATATCTTTTCAGTGTGTCTGAAGTGAAAAGTGTTTGTGATCCAGAAACGCCCCAGATCCTCCCTGGGCCTGAATTCTTGTCTAGATGTTTTCATTCAGCCTTACCCTTTTGCATCCTGTGATCTGCTCCGTGGACAGAAGCCCAAACCCGTCACATCCCGGCCCCCATACCCTGACCCTTGGCTTTCTCCTCTGAAGGGCAGAGCACCATGCCTGCAGCCGAGGTGCTTCAGCAGGGACGCGTCTGGGGCTGCATGTGAATGCAGGGTGGAGAGCTGCTTACCCAACTTTATTGAAAAAGTCCACATACATCCACTTGCTTTGTCTTCCAAAAGAGAAAATGAAGTCAGTGCCTTTTCTTTCAACCTTGTCTTGATTCGTAAAGTGGTGCCTCCAGCACGTGTCTGCTGCAGGAGCTTGGAGAAGGTGCCGTCCCCTTCCTCTGTAGCCATTGCTCCTGGGATGATGATGAGGAGGATGGTGTTAGCTGTGCGGCCATGCTGTCCCCCTGTGTCACACTGTGTCCACCTGTGGATGCTGCATGAGAGGGGATTCTCTGACCTCTTGTATGTGAGGGGATGGGGAAGTGTTTGAACTGGAAGGGAGATATTTTTAATACCTTCTTACAGCAAGATTGGCACGTGGAACTGGCACTGAAGTTGGCATTTGCAGAGCTGGACTTCCCAGCTGGAGCTCGGCTTTACTGGTGAGCTTGGCAGAGCTTGACATCTCAAGCGAGCTCACCAAGGCAGCAGGTCATGGGCAAGGCAGGCGTCAGGCATCCTTAGAACCTTGTTAAGTCTCCTGGGATGTGGAGACGTCCCCTGGGAAACGACTCCCTTCTCTGTTCAGCTCCTTCCTCATCTTCTATTAAAGTAATGAGTTGATTTCCATAGAATTTGGCTTTAAAACAGAATAAGCAAACAAATGGATCGCGTGTGTAGGTTGGTAACGATGAAAGTGAGCTTTGATAGTCAAATGGCATTGGCAGAGTTGGGGTCGGAGCTGCTGTTTCTATATGAAAATTGTAACTTTGGTACATATCTCAGGGAGTGCTTAAGTGTAGCACATACAGACTCCTGAGCAAGGTCTCAACCTCTTCTTTTACTAGCACATTAGTGTGCTGCGTGTGTCTTCTGCATACTGGAGAACCTACTACGGAACTGCGGCCAATATTTAGGGTGCAGTTAAGTGCTAGAACTGCCTTTTTTTCCCCTCTCCATGTTAATACCAAACAAAACCACCACTTTCTATCAAGCTGAAGAACTCCATTCAAATATTAAAATTACACACTGTTATTCCAGATCTAGGTGTTGTTTTCTGGAAGTTCATGCTGGAAAAAATCCACACTATTTCAGCATGGGTTTTATTTTTGTTTTTCTGTTCATTTCGGTGGCCTAAGTCCTCGTGCCACAGCACCATCTTCCTTTATAGGACTCTTGTAGCCATGAGGTGAAGTCTGGTCAGACAGCTGGTCCTGTCGGTGTTGATTGCACAAATGTCTCCCCAAGGTGGAGAGTAAGAAAACCACTGCTTTGTCTGAGAATCGGGGTTGATTCAGCCGTAGACCCGAGGCGAGAGCGTGACAGGCGCTCGCACTGCCTGAGTCCTGTTGCAAGCCCCACCTGCCCCAGCGGGTGCTGTTTTGCACCTGATCAGTAGAAGTAACACCAGTGTTTTAAGCTTGAATTCTTAAATTCACTGGCTCATGTTGCACTTTTACTTGCTATCCCTGTTTTGGAAAATTGCAATATATTCTGTCTGTCGTGATCTAGTGAGACTTGCACAGTGCAAGCCCATGGAAGCTGAGCAGAATCCACTGTCTGCCTCTGTCCTGGTGTGGTGGAGCGCTTTTGTGGACAGAAAGTTTTCTGTCCGTGCAGCCGGTGTCTTACTGACCTTGGTGTTGACTCGCTGGATTTTTCTTTATGTTAAATACGTGTTTTTCAGAATTGTGCTATTGGGTTCGCACTTCTGATATGCACCTTAAACATAACATTGTTTTTTATTTGAGAGTGCAGACAAAAAAGTGCCGTGCCTGCCTTTTCATCTTCTTTTTTATGGTCTTTAAGACAGGGGTAGGTCCCCAGAGCCCTTCTGTGTTACTTCATGATCTTAGGTGGTCTAGAACTTGTTCTAACCTTGCCACTACAAAAGTACGTTTCACTTTTCTCTGCTCCCGGCATGGATCTGTGAGCCGATTTTAAATCTCTCTTTTGTTACTTTTGCCCTTTCTTCTCCTGCCTGGTAAATTTTCCCTTCTGTGAGTAAATGAGTTCTTTGTGCGTGGAGGGCTGGTAGCTGCCCAGAGGATGGGCTGTGGGTGCTCGGGGTAGTTGTGGTCCCTCACCCAGTCCCTGCCCCTGCTGCAGTGTCGTTTCTGGTTACTGCTACAAAACCATGAGATTTTGTTATACCTGGGTTATCCAAATCTTTCTGCCAAGTACATAGGGAAGCAAAGGGGGAATTACTTCATTTTTATATTTCAAAATGTGCTGGTATGTCAGAAGCAAGAGAGAACCTTAAAAGAATAGTGTTGCTTACCAGGGTGGGATGTAACTAGTTTGGACAGGCAGTATCTAGTCTGGTTCTGCCAGCATACACTTCAGAATTTCATAGCATGTACTCCTTCATGGCCATGAGGAGCTCATACTTCAGTTTTTTGAAAAAAGAACGCCTTTGTTTCATGAACTGGGAATTATATGTAATGCTTTCTGCACAGTAATCCTCTGCCACAGAAAGTATAAAAGTCCACATTAATCCGATCTGGTTCCAGATCGATGTTACTTAGGGCCCTCTGACATATATGTAATTCCTTACCTGGCTTCATGGAAGTACATTTTTTTTTTAATTGTATGCTGAATTGCCAATAACAATCAGCCACAGATTCTGGTGGTAGACGTTGCGTGCGAGTAGATATGACTGCCTTTCGTGATAACACTCAATGGAACAGTGAGAATAAGCAAAAGGAGAGTAAGTAAGTATCTAGGACACTTATTGAACCTGAGAGATGCTTTGTTTTTAAAAAAAAATAATCACGTCAACCTCAAAAACCAAAAATGAAGGAAAATTATCTATGCCTTGTGTCTCTTCCCTTATTGTTTATCAGGAGATAAAACACCTGACAGGGGATTCAGCAGAGAGGGGGATATTGGCAGCTCGACTAGAAGGAAGACTAAAATTTAACTAAGAAAAGAATGGGAAGAATAAGCAGGTAGTTTTAGTGAATGGGTTCTTCTTTGATTTTTATTGTTACTGATCTTGAGTTGCTGTGACCAAGGTACACGTGAGCCCACATCCTAAACTGTGTCTGTGCTGTTCTGTGTTTCCGTACCGCCGTATCGCAGGAAACCTTTCAAGAGGGGAGCAGAGGTTGTGCTGTGAAAGCTATGCAGTTGCTAGTGTGTAACATGGGTAATCTTTTAGCTGCTTTTTGCTCGAAGGGTGGAGGAGAAAGAACGATGTTTTGTGGCTTGTGGGATTTAAAGAATTTACAATGAAGAACTCAACCAGAAGAAAGTTTTGGAAGGTAGTGCTAAGTCTCAAAGGCATGTTATTGAAGTTTTCAAGGCTGTCCAGGTTTCACTATCCAGACCTGGCTTGTGTTTATTAGACCTGATGTCTTGGCAGGAAAGGGGAGGAGTTGGGATCCGTTAGGGTTGTTGTGCTTTGTTTTCAGTGGAACTGAAATTAGGGAATCTGTTTGCAGTGTTGACACGCTCTGCCTCTCTGAAAACTACTGGAACACTGTAAGACACAGAAATGCCAGCCTGGTTTTATCCAAACTAGTACAAGCCCCAGAGCAATACAATGGGATCACCCTGATGTGTGTGGACATGACTGTCCTGCTCCCACAACCAAGCCAATGAATACTTGGTGGCATGATATACCATGTGGATTTAATGGCTTGAAGGTTGAAGATCACTTGTGATCTTCACATGGCGTGAATGTACCCTTTGTCTTTTTTTTTTGTTGTTGTTTAGGCCCTTTGGGATCCTTAATTACAGTGTGAATTGGGGAAAAACCCCAACCCTATGAATGGACCACTGAAGCTGGCTTTCCTGTTAGCCATTGGAGTCTTAATATGAAGTGTGAATGAAATATTCTTGGCTGGGATGTGAAGCTGGAGAGAAGTCTATGCTGAGAAGAGATTCGTGGGTGGAAATTGCATGCTCAGAGAGATGCACCATGAACATGATTATAACAGTTCTGGTCAGGAAGATTACTATAGGGCTTGGTGTGTTCAGAGAGAAGAAAGTTGCAGTAGCTAAGATGGAAATTGATGAGTTGATGTATAAAGAAGACACGCATTCCTTGTGGAAACAAATACAAAAAGGGATTTTTGGAAGTGTTGTAAAAATGTTATGCAAAACCCCAAATGTTTGGGGTTTTTTGAGTTGGGGGAATTGAATGTCTTCTCTTGGCAGGTTAGGTAGGGATGGAATTTTGAGGAAGATGATCAGATTGCCATTGCTAGGTTATCCATGAGGCGCGAGATCAGGATGAGGGTGATGGAGAAGCTGGTTTGAGTGGAGGTCTAACTGATCTGCATTCAAAATCTGAAATCTGAACAATGTGAGGAGATGAGGGCAGCCAGAGAGAAGATGGGAAGAGTGCTGTCACAGAAATCCAGGAGGAGCCCAGAGGAAGAGGTGCTGGAGGGTAGGTAGGGATGGAGGTCATGATCCCAAGTTCTGGTCATGATAAGATTAGTAAATTAGTAGATTGTACAACCTGTCATTGACTTCATAATGCCGTTTTATTAAAAGAGCTGACACGGGGTGCTTGAATACGAGTTCCCTCGATGTGTTAATGGTTACTCCAAGCTGATGACTAATGTGTCTGACTTAGCCCTTAGTTGAGTATTTGTATTGGTCCCGTAGATATTCAGATTTACTGGAACAAATAGTCTAGGAACAGTTTGGCTTTGCAATGCACATGGTTTTAATTGAACAGTGCAATGTTTTTGTCAATTGTCCCTTCCTGAAACATACAGACTTTGAGGGAGTACTGCTGGCATAATATAATTTGTTTTGTTAATTACTTTGCTGAGATTCCAGTGTGATGCAACAAAATCCTCAGGAGTTTATAGCCTGCAGATGTACCTAGTAAGTTCTCTACATTTGCCAGCACAGAGCCTGCGGCACCCTATTAGTTTTGCTTACTGCTTATGCTGGGTTTTGCATTTGGGTTTGAGGTTTCTTATGGCAAGATCATTTTGCCATTGTGTGGTTTTTGAAATTTCGGTCTTCTCCATGCTTCAGTCTTCTCTGTGCTGGTAGGAAATGTAAGGTTGACGTTCCGTGCCTGGGTCGTTGGACTACGCTATGGGATCCACTTGTTGTGGTCACCTTTGTCCTTGAACAGCAATGGTAGTAGCCGGCATGGCCACGTTGGAAGAGAATTCTTCTGCGACAGCTGTTGGGTTTTGTTTGCTAGCTGGAGCACAGCTTTTTTATAGTAACTAGTTCATTGCACAGCCTTGCTAGAGTTTGTGAGTAAAAGTGTGTGTTCTAAGTGGGTTCAATTCATGGGTTTGGGACAAGAATTTGAAAATTTCTTTCTCTCAGGGTGAATACAACTCTGTGAATGGCACAAGTCTGTACTGAGGAGATGAGTTCCTGCTTAATTTTTTTTTCCCCTTTATTGACCAACTTGCCAGGGATTCCTTTTTTTAGGTTCTTGCATCAGGATAGCATTCAGAAACTTCCTTGGAAATGTAGTTCTTTGAACTAGGTACAAGAAGCAGGGGCTGTTGGAAAAGGAGTTTCAGAATCCCGTACAGTGATCAGTAAATGCTGGGCAGAAGTCGCCTATTGCCAGAAATATAATTGATATTTCTCAGATCTCAATACAGTTCTTTATTCTTACCTGTTCTCCAGTCCAGCTTCATCTTCCATGTTCAATTTGAAGTCTTTTGCAGCTTTTCAAAGAGACAGCTCATTTAGTTACACACATTGGTCTCTGTTTTACTGTGTGTTCCAAAATTCAGTCTCTGGATTTCAGACTTAGTTCCTGGTACCTACTGCATGATACACGTGCCTCAGATGATAGCAGCTAATATTGTCATGCGTATTTGGTCCACGACAGCTGTAACACAGCACATGATGCTGAATCCTTCTTAGTGCCTGCGGTTTCTCAGAGTCTTATTTCTTGGCTGATCTGGTAAAGTGAGATGGGAAGGTTTTCCTGTAAGATTGTCCACTAGTCTTTGGACAACACGTACCTCTGCTGGAAGGCAGAAGGTACTGGACACGCTGTCTGTTCCTGCCTCCTTCTGACTAGAAGGTAGGAGCTCTGCAAACCTACACTAGAGGACTGGCCATCCTTTATGGTCTTGGAAGCTGCAGATCAATTTTTTCATACAACAGGAGACAGAGTGCTGCAGTTCTGTCATGGAGAACCCCAGGGGCAATGAATATGGTTAGCGGTTTGTCAGAAAGACATTGGGTGCCTTTTCTGGGGTCTTGCCCTTGGTGAGGCCGTGTTGGCTGTCACCAGTCACCTCCCTGTTTTCCATGTGCCTTAGCGTGGTTTCCAGGAGGATCTGCTCCATGATCTTGCCAGGCACAGAGGTGAGACTGAGTGGCCTGTAGTTCCCTGGGTCTTCCTTTTTTCTGTTTTTAAAAAAGAGGGTTATGTTTCCCCCATGTTGTGTTTCCCCATCTTCTTCTCTGACTAGTTCTCATGTTTGTTTCTTCTGCTTAGGCCTCTCATTACAGGAAAGAGAATTTATTCTGCATTCTTTCCATGGGGGTCAAACCATGAAGCTCACCTGAGCTGTATAAACATTATTTTGCTGATAACTGTTTTGAGTGGTAAAAGGGCTCACCTTGCCCTTCCCCTCCCAAAATGCATCAAGTTAATATTCATATCTAGTTGAAAAGCTTTTTTTCCCCCCTCTATTTAGTAAAATCTAAAATGATAAGGATTTGTAGCTGTGGCACTCCAAAGGTCTAGCAAAGCTTTTTGTTTAAGTGATCTGTTGGTTCTTGATAGAAGTATGGAGGTTATTTGACTTTTGAGGGCTCTGCTCCTTCCAGGCCCGTGATCTTTTGTCTAGTAAATTGTACCTAAGTCCTCTTCCGTGCCACCGAGCTTTTTGAAGAAAAAAATGAGCGTTCAGAAGTGCAACTTTAATTTTGCTAAATGCCTGAGAGCTCGGTGCCACGTAGAATACCTGCCCTGTGTATGAGGGCGAGGTGCTGTGGGGTCTGCCCACTGCTTGAGGGTTGCCAATTCCTGACTGTCTTGAAAACCCTATTTGGAGGCCTTGAATATTCTATGCTGCAAATATTTAGCTGTCTTTAGAATTGCGTGTAATCCACAGCATTCTTGCCTCTAAATAGGAAGGCTGTTTTCTCAGGTGTTTGGGTCATTGCCGGAGACAGGGCTTTGGCCAGAATTGTCATTAAGAAGGGACAAAATCACCATTTTCTTTCTAAAGGTGAGGAAGCACAGGCTTTGTGAAGGGAAGAGAAAAGAGGCTCTTTCAACTTGGGGCTTACCCTAATTTCCTGGGACATAACTGCAGAATGTGCTTGGAGACTGATCTAAAGGGCTATTCGCCTTGGAAGCTGTTACGGAATAACAGTATTCTGGAGGAAAGAGTCTGCGGAAAGAATTTTCTGTTCCTCTTGGCCTTCTTCCAAGATGTTTTCTGGACTAAAGTGGGTAGAGACAGTATTTTTTGTATGGTTGCGGGGAAAAAAAAGACCAAGACTTTTCATCTCATGGCAGTGTATAGAAAGATCCTGAGCTGTTCATACGGTGGTTTGTAACACTATAATGCCTTATCCTGGCAGGCAGAAGAAAAAGGACAAAAGGGTGGAAGTTTTCTTTTAATCATCAGGACTTTTTTTAGGTGATAGAGTTACAGGGTAAAATGTTCCTCCTCTGTTGGCTTACTGTTTGTCTGCTCTGTAACACTAACCCACTTAAAATTTGTGCGGCTCTTTTTGAAGTTATTTTAAACCCTGAGCAATGTATACAGATTTTGTAACCTTGGATAAAAGCACCTGAGTCGTGGTTTCAGTTTTGCCCTTTCAGGCATGTGGAAAGTGCCCCAGCACATTTCAAGGATTTTGAACTAGAAACTTCTTAGATATGGGTTATGGTTTCAAAGCTCAATTGATACAGCGTACGTCAAGGGAATTACATCAAGGGAATGGTTCCCTGTATCTTCAGATATTTAATATAGATTAAAGCTTTGTGTTTACTTAAAGGATCCCATGGACTCCTTTTTGGGGTTAATTATGGTGGAATATGTGCCCTGGCGGTTTTGGAGAGAGCACGCTCTGCCCGACTGCCTTCCCTATTTTTATGTCTGTGCTGAATGGTTTATCCATCAGATGCTGAGTTTACGGAGTGGCTCATCTTCCAGCGATCGTAACTTTCCCAAGCTTTTAAACAGAGTATGTTGAACTGCTCATCCATGTGAGACTAGTAACTCGTAACAAAAAAAGGAGGAAGGAAGAATTGAGTTGGGCAGAGGATTCTACTCTGTCTGCATAGTATTGCAGTGGTCTGGTTGGTTTTTTTTTTCTTCTCAAAATACAGGTGGATTGGTTGATGAATCTTGAAAAATGATGAGTGGTAGGAAAATCTCAGTGTTGGGTCAGATCACCATCATGTTTTCCATATTTTGCAGTAATCACTCAAGTTACTCAGAAAGTCAGGGCCCCACAAGGTGATATGAATAGCTCTCCTTGTATTATTAAAGGGCCTGCAAAATTAAAGTCAAGGTACAAGGCGTGGGAGAGAAGGACATAATGACAAGCTGGTGATGCAGAAGAGACGGCAGGATTAGTGACTTACATGGTGCTAGTTTGCATGGATTAGTGAGAGATATATACGTAAATTACTGAGCAGTATAATCTTCTAATATAGTCAGGTACCAGAAAACACAATCGTCATAGTGTTGATACCAGTTTGTGGTTTTCTTCAGCTAGCTTGACAACAGTGAGATTTAAGCAAAGACATGAAGCTGGATAAGGTACAGATTTTTTTTGCAAAGAAGTTTTTCTGCATATGTTTTAAAGCCTGGGCAAGTCTTAGGCAAACGTCTGTGAAAAATGTGAGGTTTTAGTTGAGGGGAAAAGACAATAAGGGGAAAATAGTAAATAGCGTAAGAAGTTAAATATTTCACACCCTAGTTCATACACAAACATCTTAACCTAATGAAGAACAGCAAACCTGGAAAAGACAAAGTTTTAAAAAATTGATGCATAGGAACTCCTTGCCATAATAATACTAGAGTAACTACATAGTGTTGGAAGGAAGAGGAGGAGACTGAGTATCTGAAATTAAAGCAAATACGAATTGTTGCCTTGTGTAAGAAACACAAATATCTAAATGGAGACTGAAGTTTCTCACTTCTTCACACCTCCCGCTCATTCACATTCAGAAAAAACTTCAGACTGTTCCACAATAGCTAGGAAGTTTCTTGTACCTGACTTTGAACTGCATGATAGGCACATTCCAACGGATGACAGACAGTTAATAGTGTGCAAATAGTAAAAAAAAAAAAAAAACAAAAACAGACAATGCCTCTCAAACATTGATTCTGGATCTTATGACTCGTAGAGCTTTTATGAGCGACTCCTCAAAACCGTTTGTATTATTTCTGTCGGTTTGCAAGGAAAGGTGATTTGCAATACAAAGTGGAGCTTTGTATTTAATGATTTTATATCTGAGAAAAGGACTTACAATCACATTTAATTGTAAGCCTTAAATGATTTTTCATAAGCAAGATGACAGTGAGTTCACAGAACATTCCCAGATTTTGTACCCATAATATGCTTTAGAAATGTACTGTATTCTTCATCTAAGCAGCCTTATTTTTTCCAGTGCGCCTTAATAAATAAAAAGGTATTTGTTATAAACTAAGGTATTCAAAAGCAACTTGTATTTTTTTTGAATTCTACTGATTGGCTAAGGGTTTCTTTCTGCTTCTGTTTCAGATGCATCCACTTGGACTGTGTAACAGCAATGATGAGGAAGACCTATATGAGTATGGCTGGGTAGGAGTGGTGAAACTGGAACAGCCGGAGTTGGAGCCAAAGCCATGCCTCACTGTCTTAGGAAAGGTAAGGGGGGGGTACTTTGGGGTAAATGTTTCTTGGAAGGGTTAGTTCCTTTCTGAGAAAAAGCAGCAAGAAACAAAACAAGAGAAAACTCCCATTACTCCACGACATATTCCCTTTTTGCCTGTTTTCACACTGGATGCGTCAGGGAAAGATAATGTAACTCAGTCAATAGAGATGGTGATGGAGGAGCCGAGTGCACGTATTCCCTTTCTGAGCTCGGTAGGAACCTAACAAAGACTTCTGCAAAAAAGGCTGTTTAGCTGAAGCGGTATTGGAGTAGAAATATGGTGAACTGTAAGTGTGATGCTAATGTGATCAAAGGAAGCTTCTTATCAAAACCAGTCAAAATTAAATCATTTTATTAGACATATATTAATTTCCTTTTTTGGGGGAAGAGGAGACTTCAACCCTACAAGAGTTTTCTTTGCTTTAATTGCAGGACAGATACCTCTAATAACATGCAAATCTTATTGTATTGGTCAAAGAAATAAAAATTTTCATCTTGCTGGAATCTCCCTGTGGAATACGGCTTGTGGAATATAAACTCCTTGCAAAACATTTCCCTTTGTTTTATGGGGTGAAGTCAGTAAGATATCACTATTGATGCCAGATATGTTAAAAAAGGAAAGCAGAAAGCTATCCTATTTTTGTTCTCAGCTTAGAATTTTTGAGGATAGAGGTTATTATATGTTGACATTTGAAGTCTAGAGTAGTTGGAAGTGTGTGAAAGAGCATAGGCCACAAGTTGTACCAGTAGCTGAGTAGTTGAAAATGCATAAAATCTCTGGGTTTCATCCTGAAATCCAGCTGGCTCGAGATGCTGAGGCTTTGGTAGGATAGTGTTGGTGACTTCAGGTGAGCAGTGAAAATGTATTATCAGGCAGAAAATAAAATCCTAGGTGACATTTTGTAGGTAAAACTTGTGCCTCTGTACTTATAAACAAAACTTCCAAACCGCCCATGTTACAAAGGAAATGGGAAACAATCTACTTGTCTAAAATTTGCTGCTGGTTGAGCTTGTGGTACCTGGTGAGAAACATCTCTCTAGAAGCAACTGCCCATTTCAGCATAATACAACTCTTTTTTTTTTTTTTTTTTCCCCCCTAACTTGCAATACTGTTTTTGTTTCACAGAAATTTCAGCTGATGCTTCTTTGCTCTTGGGAGGGTAAAATCTGAGGATGAGGTCTCATGGGGATGGGAATTAGAGAAGATTGGGTACTGAAAGCTGCATAGTAATCCATAAGTAAACTCCAGGAGTAAGCTGAGTCTTGGGGAAAGCCATTTAAGGAAGGAATCTCTTCAGTCTCATCTGTCAAGCTCTTGAAAAGCGTGTATTGAAGTAGGTATGTGAAATGGATGAAGAAAGTGGAAACCATAGTTACAAAAATACATAGTGGAAACCTGTACAAACAACGTTATAAATATTTTCTGACATAGTGACATTGCTTGCCTGGTGCACTGCCATGTACCCAGACCCTGCCATGTCCTCTATACTCTCCATGTCCCTAAAGCGGCAGTACACCTCAGAATCTGCTGATCCTGGGTTCCTGAAGCTTGGCCTGCTGCACAGCAGACCCTGGCTTTGCTTCAGGAGCTCTATGGCATCTACCTTGATCCATAATCAAGGATGTGACTCCTGCACCCTGCATAGGGTGTGTATGGAGAGTCTGGGCATAATGGCAGTTTATGTGCAGTAATTTTAACAGGTGAAAAAAGACTGGCCAGGGTTCTAGGCTTCTCAGTAGAGTCACAGAATCACTGGGGTTGGAAGGCACCTTTGGAGATCATTTCGTCCAACCCCCCTGAGAAAGCAGGGTCACCCAGAGCAGGTTGCACAGGATGGTGTCCTGTGGGTTGGGAATGTCTCCAGAGTTGGAGACTCCACCACCTCTCTGGGCAGCCTGTGCCAGTGCTCTGCCACCCTCAAAGGAAAGAAGTTCCTCCTCGTGTTCACATGGAACTTCCTATGTTTAAGTTTGTGCCTGTTGCCTCTTGTCCTGTCACTGGGCACCACTGAAAATAGACTATCCCCATCCTCCCAGCACCCTCCCGGTAAGTCTTGCTCAGCATTGATGGGATTCCCCTCAGTCTGCTCTTCTCCAGGCTAAAGAGACCCAAATCCCTCAGCCTTTCCTCATAAGAAAGATGTTCAAGCCTTCTGATCATCTTCTGTAACTGTAACGCAGCTCCTTGTTCTGTATCTCCATGTCACCATTTATCCTTCTCTTTCTGAACTATTTGTCCCGTATTTCAGGCCTGCTGTTGTAGTTTCTCCTCTCCATCTTTTCTCTGCAGCCCTGCTGCTCAGTCCTCCCTATGGTCGAGTTATGTCCTGATGTAGAAGGACTCCTCAGAATTCTTGAAATGTTGTTGAGTGCAGATAGCAGCAGGATCATCAGCCATGAGCGTCTTGCAAATCTGTCAATTAAATCAGACTGTTGTCTTACCAGTGTGGAGCAAATCGCACTGCGATTGTCTGGGTCTCTGAGATGTGCAATTTGGTGCAAATGGCTACATAAGTATTTGGTTTGGCCTGTAAACTTTTTTGCCTGGGTAAGTATCAAACCTGCTGTGTGTGAATAGGTGTGGTCTTCTGGTTGGTTTTAGGATTTAGCAGCTATTTGACTTAAAAGAGAACATGAAGGGGAAAGAGAGAGGGAGAGGAGGATGAGGGAGCGAAGAGGAGAGGAGAGAGGAAGGGAGGGAGGGGAGAGGAAAAATGGATTGAAAAGGAGAAAGAAAGGCAAGGAAACAAGATGGGAAAGAAAAAGAAGATAGGAAAAGAAGGAGTGGCCTTGAACAGAGAAGGGAAATGGAACTTCTTCCATTTAGAAAAAGAGGAAGAAATCAAGGAGTGCAAGCCTACTGCTTCTTCCTCATTGAGTTTGATTTGTCCTGCGCTATTTGATCTTCCAGATGAATACTGCGTTTGCCATTTAGTAGAGTTGTGGTAAGCTCTTGCGTTTCCAAAATCCTATAACCAAGCCTGCCCAGCCGCAACATCTATTGCAGAGATAACATGAGCGTTACAAGATGCAGAGCTGATGCAACGTTTCAGAAACGTACTGGCCTCTTGGATATATGAAGTGTTGCATTTCAGCTTTGCTGCTGTTGCTGATATCCAGATATTACGCAAGTGAGATAAATGGCAAAGCAACCCCATGTTATGCACGCATCTGTATGAATGACTTAGGTGGGCAACAGTGAGACTCCACTGAATACAAATATTCTTACCTCCTTAAAAACTGTAGAAAATTGCATAAAATTGAGTATATAGAGCGTTTGAACTTCTAGACCACAGGATTTCTGCTTTGTCTAGTGAAGTCTGACTGTGTGATCAATTGTATCTCCTGCTGGAAGCAGATATATCTAACCTTTTCAGTTCCTGTTCATTTCCTAATGCTGGAATTGCCATTGCGATCTTCTAGTATCTAGTCTTAGATCTTCATTCCATTAGAAGCCATTCTGTGAAATGAAAGCCAAATGTTGCATGTTGGGCAAGTGATGTGGTTGGATTAATTTGACCTATTGATTTGACAGTAGGAATAAAATTGGTGCCAGGAAGGTGAGAGAAGTTAAGGACTTGCTTTCTTTTAAAACCGTCATGGGCATAATTGAACGTCTGCCTCAGCAATTTAGGCCAAAATGAACAGACTCTGCCAGGGCAGTTGTCTGTGTATGCACTTCTCTTTCCAGCTTCTGGCACACGTGGGCAATTCTGTTTCATTTGGCCATTTTTCACTGAGAAAGCTAGTGGATATCCTCATCTTTGCCATGAACTGAGATGATACACATGGAGAGTTACCCTGGCTCAGCTGACAATTACTTTATCCATCTTTCTTACATACATAAGAAATGGATAACCGTGTCAGCTTAACCCTATCATAAATGAATGTGTTTTAAAAGCTCGGACTAACTCAAACCATAAAAGAATTTGTAAGTCCTGTTTTAAGTGAGCCAATTTGAATTAATTTCACTAAAACCGGTGAACATTTGTGTTAATATAGTTGTAGAAGTGAAAAGGTTATTGCTTGTGTCTGCGTGGTGGAATGCATGCATTATTATGAGGTTTTGTTTAGTTTAATAGTACAGGAAAAGAAATAAAATAGAGATGATATTGTGGAGAGTTTGGAATATTGTGAAGTAGAATGTAGATACTACTTAAAAGCTGTTTGTAGAGCTAAATTCCATGACAGAGAGATCTGGTACAGATGTATGGGTTTATTCTTATTGTTGTTTTTAGTTGTTGTGGTCTTTTTTGATTTGGGGTGTTTTGGGGTTTGGGGTTTTTTGGTTTGGTTTGGGGCTTTTTTGTTTTGTTTTTAGAAGAACCCTGGTCTGTGTTTTCCGAAGTTCCACTCCACTCGTTTATCCATGGGCTAAATGGGATTGGTAGCTGTACAGAATTTAATGTGTCCATTTCCATGTAGATTTTTTTTTTAATTGCTCATCCTTCTTAGATTTATATGGTGTAATGGAAATGAAAGTGTTTAAGAAAATGTATCTCCTGTTAGAGTTGCCCGTGAAAAACCGGACCCTGATTGGGAAAGGGATGTGTGTGGCAGCTGTGATTTAACATTGCCTTTGATCACAGTGCAGCCCTGTTTGAGGCAATGCTGCATGCAGGCAAAGCAAAGGCCTGGGTTTTACTGATCTCATGAGCTCCTGAATAGGGCTAGAAGGGGAATGACAGAGGAAGAAGAAAGCTTTGGAAATGAAAAGGAAACCCCGTGAACCCGACCAGCATTATTGGCTGGATTTGCCTACCAGGGAGCCGCTCAGTTTCTGCCAGGCTAATTCTGCTCCAACTTCTCTCCCCCACACCCCCGACCCCACCTCCCCCTCTCTCTTCCCTTCTTTCAGACTTGTTTTGTTTCTGAGGCATGGCTGGAGTAACTCGGTTCTCAGGCTGGGAACCCACTGAGCTGTTGCCATGGTCACTGGGAAGCTCTTCGTGCCATGTGCTTCAAAGGGAACCTTTCCCCTCCTGGAATTCCTGCCCTTCTCTGCGTCCAGCACAATGAGACTCCTTCTCCTTTGCCTGCCAGCAGAGTAGCCCTGCTCTGGAGGAAGGGGGAAGCGGTGCTGCCTGCAATACCTGTTGCATCCCTGCATCCACGGTGCTGGGATGGCGGTACCTGCCTACGTCCTATGCATCCCAGCCTGCCGCCCCCCTGCTCTTCCCCCCGCCCCAGTCATTTTTTTTGGAAGCAAATGACAATGTGCAAGCCAGTGAAATACAGCCCAATAATGCCATTGGGTTGTTTTAACTTTAGAACAGGGCAGATAGAGGATGCTGAAGATTTGCTTAAAAGCAGCACTTCTTCCCTTTCTGCAGGCTTGAAAGTCCACAGGGAAGGATTTTGTTCGTGTTTCTCTCCCAGGGACTGCTGAAGGGACGGCTCTTCTGTATTAGTAGGATGTGTGTATTTGAGGATGTGCATCTGAGTAGAGAACCTAACAAAGAGAGGACGTCCCTGCTACTACAGCTTCCTGTTTTCTGCAGATCAAAGGAATCTGTAATATGAGGAAATTCCTAACAGTTTTCCCAGTATCCATTCACTTCTCTTCTCTTTTAAGAGATTATTTACAAAAACACTTACACAAATACTAACTAGAAGAATCTCGTTTTGCCGCGTCATTGTTATGATTATATTACTTTGGTTGGGGCCAAAATCATCATAACTTGAGTCTGCATTAAACAGTCTAACTGTGGTTTGTAACCTTTTGTCTAACAATGTAGTTTAAATGTAAAGATTCTTATAAGATAGTCAGACAAGAAATCATGGGCTATGTTGGTAGCTTAGTTCCTGAATAAAGAGCGATCTGTTCTAAGACTCAAGGAATAAGAGGGCCTGTGGGGAGTCACTTTTAATCCTCTTCTTTTGGAGTTACTGAAAGTCATAAAAAAAGAAAGGCAAATTAAACAAAATCAACTTACACCCTTATATTAATAGACTAAATTAAGCATACAGTTATAGGTACAAATTAGAATTGCAGTGACTATATAAGCAGAGCTTTTGTTTCTGTATAACATTAATAGTTTATATACAGTTTGGATAATTTCCTGTAGAAATTGATTCAGTTCAGTTGTAGAAATGCATATGGAATTTAGGCAAGCGCTCTTCCATGCTAAACGTTCTCAGAAATTAGGATTGAGCTATGCAGTAGATTAAGATCTAAAATTAATGAGACACATGTCTAAAACCATTAATCAGTGTTTCTGAAACGTCGCTTGTTTAGATACTTCCAACTGTTAGTGACGGCTGCAGTAACCCACCCTCTGATGGGTCCTGTGCCACATGCAGGAGGAGATACTGTCACTTTAGGAAAACTTCTTATGTCCATCAAAGTGGTTGACATTCCACTTGTGGTATCTGTTCCACGCTTTGGGGACCTTTGCGGCCTTCTGTTTGTCAGCCCGTGTTTCTTCTTTGTAAACAGCACCTAAAAAGCATTTGGAATTCATTTTGAGGCAGTAGTGTCAAAATTTACATCAAAATTTAATTGGCCTGGCTGAAAAGGAATAGTGTGGGTGGCTTTTAAGCTGGTTGGTTTGTTTGTTTCACTGTGCGGCTACATGAAGGTTTGTGTTGGCAGCATAGTGTCCAGTGGAGGTAGGAGAAGGTAGGAGGAGGGTAAAGGGACTGCACTTTCTGATGGCAGTGGTGACCTAAACACATGTCAAACTACAGATTGGGAAGAGTTCTTCAGCGGTAGAAACTAATACTGGTTGTTTCAAACTCTCAGACATTTTGTGTTAAGAATGAAGTTGTTACGAAGCACAAGTTTCTTAACTGAGACGAGACTCCTTTGGCTGTGGACTAGTTGACAGATCTCCATTGCACATGCCAAAACTCTGATAAACAACTCGTTTGTTTGTGTTTTGATCAGCCCCATTGTTTTGTAATGAAAAAGGAGTATATGTTTTGAGGGGGGGAAAAATAACATCCTGGCTAGTGTTAAAGACTCTGAGCTTCTGAATCAGTCATGTTCTTTAAGATCCTCCATTAACTTTGCACTTTAAATTTTTCATTTCCGTGGCCTGTTGTCTTAGCACTGCCTAAAATTAGACTTAACTGTGAAAAGAAGTAGCATATATAACTGTAATCCCTGCCATGCATGTGTTTTTCTTACTGTATTTGTTCTAAAGAATATATTGAGAGAGAATTACCATTTTCCTGAAGCACCAAAGAAGAACATAAGTGCTGTATTATCATACTGATAATACATCCACTAATAATTGTTTCTTGTTATTCCCCACTTCATTATCATTATAATGTCCAGGACGCCCGAAATGTTAACATCAATCTTAAACAACCATAAAACATCTTTAAAAAATGATATTTGAAGTGATACTGTTACTTGTGGAAATATTTTTGGTGTCACTTATATTTTGATATTCTTGTTTCTTACTTCCCTAGTGCTAGCAGTGTGATCAGACCTCTACAGCACACAGACATAATGATTTCTGGAGTTTTGCCAAAAATGGCATAGATGAGGTCAGAAGAGGGTTTTTCAGGGAAGAAACTGGATTTTCATAATGACAGACAGAAACAGTCAGTCCTCATAATCTTCCTGGTAGGGACAAGTGTGTATTTTTGAACAACAGCAAAAAAATAATCACATAACGTGAAATGCTTTTACCAAAAGCTCAGTGTGTTTCTGCATCCCGTGCCCTTGCCTCTTCTTCCATCTCCCACAGACCATAGTCTAACAACAAGCCTATTTTAACAGATTTAAAAAGGGATTTGAATGGGAAAGAAAAAGGAAGAAATGTTGCATGTGAGAGTGTTTGGCTGCAGAGAACATGGGACGTGGCATGAAGCAGCAGTCTCTTCACTGTAGTTGAAGTCTTGAGTTCGTATGTGCCTTTCTCATGTCTTTCCTCATTAAATCCTCTCACTCTCATGACTACTTTTCCACCTTAATTTCAGCAGTCTCTTTGAGGAGAGAAGGGAAAGTTTGAGCACAGGTAAGAGAACTGACAAGCAAGCCAGTGACATTCTGGAGACAGAGGAAAGGTTTGTGTTGTGTATGGATCACGCGGTGCAAGATGTAAAAGGAAAGGAGCTGGATCAAAGCCCAAGGAATGGACAAACAAGGGCGGAATCAAGTTATGCGGTTCAGAAGAGTAGATCTGTCAGGTTTTAATTCACGGGTGGTGGTGGTCCCTTTCCATTGGCAACTGGCGCCAGCAATCTGTTATGGTATTATTTTACTAACTTCCTTTTTGTGTCCACTGTGCAGTTATAGAAAGCAACAGCTATTCATGAAGAAGGGCTGTCTCTTGTGTTTCTCCCTCTGGGCACTCCTTAGATTTGCTATTGTTGGATTGATTACTTTAAATAAATGTCCACTTTTAGAGTTGAGTCCTTAGCAGTCCACGCCACCATCTTCACTCCTTTCCAACCAACTGTGGCACACAGCTGCTTCTCCCTTAAGCTAAAGAAGCAGCTGTTGTTGCACAACATGTGTTACTGGAGTCTTTGCTCAGTCAGAACTCCTAGTGAAATTAATGGAAGTCCAGCCTGAGTAAAGACAAAGGAACATTTCTTTAAGATATGTCCCACATAAAAAAAAAAAACAACTATGTCTTATGTCTCAAAGTTTTGGACCCTCATGATTCTATGTGCCTAGTGAGTCTCTCAAACATTGAGAGATATTGTTATTTTACGTGCAGAATCTACCTGTTTCTCTAACAGGAGAAATGCACGATGGCAGACAGGTTGGAAGAACTACAGAAATGGAGTTTGAAGCAGAGAAGTGAGTGGACAAGTAAGTGCAGCTACGCTGGAGTATAGAAATGAGCACAAAAGAAGGCTGGCAAGCAGAATCAGATAAAAGGATCAGAAAGTGAAGAAAATAAGGTGCAGATATGAAGGCAGGGAACAGAATTATGTAGTCTTTCACGGATGAGTGACATGCCTAATTTTGGTGCACTAAGGGACAGAAGGCTTTGAAAGAAATTGGAGAACTGGGGAATGTAACCAGAGCTTCATCAGAGGGACTCCAATATTCAGAATAAAAGATGGGCAGATACAATCACTGGTAGTAGAAAATAGGGGATCATAAGTAATTGCAGACATAAAATGGGAATGCTTTGCAATGATTTTCATGGAGTTGAAAGGGAGGAAAGAGAAAACATAACCCAAATTGTGCTTCATACCCTACTCCTTTGTGATAATTTGCCAGAAGCTGTTTTTCTGCTCCAAACATTTTGTCTTCGTGATGGCCAGGTGTGGATATTATCTAGAGGTGCCTGTTTGGATGACACAATGATTTAATGTTTGTACTAAGTTCAAGGAATCAACTCCAAATGAGTTAAGTGATCATACTGTGAACTCAAAGTGAGCATGAAGTGGGTTTTTTGGTCAATGTAGGGAGCACTGACCAAGCCATTTGCAATTCTAGCAGGTAATTTCTTGAAGATTAGAGCTGGACATATTTGAGGTGGGAATTCTCTGGACAGATAGGTATATATTGTCAACATTTGCATAGCTGTTGCCTTAGAATTGCTCAATAGGGATATCAAGCTCTCACCAAAACTATTAAAAATATTAAAAGCACATATATAGTGTAGTGCATTAATGTCTCAGTTGTCGGCCCACTGGTGCTTTGTTCAGTTGATAAGCCAAGAGAACACATCATAGTCATTTAGTTCTTCAAAATGCTTGAAGAACTTGGTCAGCTTTGGATAAGAAAAAAAGATGAACCTTAGCCCCGAGGATCCAAATAGTGAGTTTTCAGAGGTGGGGAGGGGAAGCCATTTGTGAAGAGCACAGAATGCATAGACTCTTGAGTCCATGAACAGTGCTGAAACTCCCAGAGGGTCCCTTCAGCTGACTGTAAGGGACTAATGAGCCAGCCTGGCTGTTTATGGGCTGTGGTTAACCTCTTGCAAGTTAGGATTTCCTGTCGCCAGCAATGAGCTGTGACCGCCAGCACCACAGTGTTAATGATGAGGTAGGGGCTGACGAATGGCTGGACTCCAGACAGCAGCCTTCACTGGCAAAGAATCAAGTGGCTAGAGGGGGAAAAACATTGATGTCTACAAGAGAAATAATGCAAACTCCAGAACCTATAATTCCCATGTTTAAAAAAAGAAAGGGAGAAAGAAACTGGGGACAAATTCAAACCAAGTGAAGCTTTTATCTCTGCATTCTGAATAGAAGATTGTTCTTCAGCAAAACTGGCTGCAAAAGCCAGGCCAGTTAAAACAATATGCAGGCTGCTTGCCTCCAAGTAACCAGAAATTGTTGGCTCAGAGTAGCCTGCTCTGAGGAGCCAACCTGCTGGGAGACGTTATCCAAGCAACGGCCTGAATGTAATTCCTCCCGCTGTGGAATGGCTCTTTGGCAAATGAAGACCCTAATTAGAGATGGAAGGGTTTCTATTTTGTTTTTCTTTAATCCTTACCCTGAGGCCTCTGCAATACAGCCATGTCTCTGCTTGTGTGCAGAGAAGTTTCCAGTTTCCCTTTGTAACAAAAATCCTCCACCTTTTTAATTCTTCCCCCCCCCCTTTTTTTTTTTAAATCAACAAACTAACAACAAGGGGCCCACCACAGTTGGGGACCTTGAAACCAATCTAATCTAAACCCAAGAATCGCTGTTTGAAAGAAAGTCCATGTCATCTTATATTAGCCAGCCCATGGAAAGTTGCTAGATAAACTGGAATATTGGCCCGCCATGCATTTTTTTACTACTGGACTTAGTACCTAAGCTGATTCTTCCAGGGGAGGGGGAGAGGGAAAGAGAGAAGGAGAGGGAAGAGGGGAGGATCTCACTGAACCAGTACTATTCTACTGGATACCAAGGGAATTTTACATGCCTTTGTTCATTCAGAAAGACTGAAGTCCCTGACTGGGAGTTACATGCATCTTCTGCAGTCTTGGATGCAGATGCTCATCCCCAACAGACAGGACAGAACCTCCTGGGGAATGTGCTACAGCATTTTAGCTCTAATACGTGTAGAAGTGAAAATATATTTGCTGCTTGACAACTCACCTCGGTATATATGATGCCTGTCTGAACATAGTCTCCCAGACTGCGTGCAGGCACTTAATAACCTTGCAAAGAGCACTTCATTTTCTGTCACTATTGCGACTTGGATATACTGTTTCCTCACCTCAGATGAAGATTGTGTTATCTCTATAATGGCCTTGTTTACAGTAGATATCAACCTATGGATGAAGGACAGCTACTTGAGGATGATAAGATGGATGATACTAAGCAGAAGACACTGAATTTGCATTCCTTTCAGTTTCTTACATTTGAAAATCGGTATATACCTAAAATTGGCCTGAATCACTCCTAGTTTTTCATGCTTAGTTGTGCTCACTTTCACTTCACAGCACTTCTAGTGGGCTGTGGGCATATTCATATCTTGTCTTACCTTCTAGATAGAGGATAGGAGTATGATATTAATAAGCACAAAGCTCTTCAGCCTTTTCAATAACTTTGGGTTAATTTAGATGTGTCAGTATGTCTTGGATAGACTACTGTAAATGCCTCAGATCTGTTCTATACATAATTTCACACAAGCTGAATCTGTTTGAAATGTCTCTTTCCGAAAATATTTAAATATTTACCTAAAGCTGTGGGTTGGGAACCGTGGCCCAAAACTGTTGTTTTGTTGAAAAGAACTTTCTGCAATAAGGTGAAGCTTCTTTCTCAGGAGGACTGAACTTCCCCATGGAATTGACTGAGACTGGATGGGATTCCTGCAGGACTTAGAATTTTTGAAAGTTGTGCCATCTCCTATTGTAAACACAAGATGTAACTCTTATAAATCTTTGTTTTCCCTTTTGATGTATATACATACCAATTTATAATTTTAGGGTAGTTTTATATTACAGCACACGCCTTGTATATCTGAGATGGGACGAACTTTGGTACATTCTATTTACACAGCTTGGGTACTATAGGGATGGCTTCTTGCAGTGGTCTAGGTTAATAGCTTCTTTAATTTACAACTGCTGCAACACTTCTCCCATATCTCAATTTTTTATGACTTCTCAGCACCATAGCATGCTTGTATGTATGTTTACGTAATTGTCTTAGATCTAGTTTGCCATTTCTAGTTCATCTACTTTCAGTGCACCTTCAATGTAAAGATAAGAATTATCTGGGTTGGCCGTAGTGGTATTTTATAGTATTGGAAATTATGTACTAAAAATTCTAAATAACTCATCTTATGACCATTATATTGTGGAGGTAACTGTATATAGGAATTCTATTGCTACGACAAAGCTTGAAGGGTTATAAAATGTGGCAGCGTTTCTGTGTAACGCCATCTATCAGTTGTCATCAATGCACCCGCTTGCTTCTCGCTGAGTGTGCTACATTCTCTGTGAGTATGTTCTCAAGCCCGAGGCCTCCGTGCCCTCCTGCACTCTTTTCCGGCGCTCACCCTTCTCCCTCTGACGGTCCCTCTGGCAGCAGCCGGAGTGCTGGCCCTGCAGCACGGTCTGCGATAGCAGGGGGCAGGTTGCTGGGAACAGAGTCCCATGACTCCCAGAGGTTTGCAACCAGCAGGCTTTGCTGTGTTCAGGATTAAATAAATGTCTTATTTGTGTTGTTTTAACTTGAACTAGACTCAGAACTGTTCACAACGTTTCTCCCTAACCTCAAGAGAGATACTCTTGGGGTTTTTTTTTTTCCTCATTTTTACTGAGAGCCTCTCAGTACTGAGTGGTATGGATCACATTGGTATGGATCACATAGATGTGACTCCATACTGCGTGAGGTGATAGGGTTTTTTTAAACTAGAAGTACATAGTTTTTTAAGTTTTCAATTTTTTTTACAGAGAAGTACGTTGGTTTATAATTGTGATTATATCTTTAAATTTAAAAATACTGCTTTGCACTTTCTATTTTACTTAATTGATCATGCAACTGCTGTAATGCCATATAATGCAGTATCTCTAGGGCACAAATATAAAACATCCCAAAGTGACAGAGAAGTTGAGTATTCCAGTCAGGAAGGGGTTTTATGCTGGTTCGATACTCAAGGATTTGACTATCTTGTAATACTCTGCCTTTGCTTTCAGACAGAAATCTCAAAGTTCCTTTTTTGTTATCTCAGAAAAGGTTTGAAATGGCATCCTGTTTATGCTTGGCTTAACTTTGTTTCTGGAATTACTGCGTAATTGTACATTAACAGGGCTGAGGCATCAGTTGGTTAATTAGTAACTTCTGCTGTTTGCGAAGTAGATGATGTCCTTTTCTCCTTCCTCCTCTGCCCTGCAGAATTGGCCTGTGGCCTGGCTTCCTAGCTCCAGCGGCGGTTCAAGGGGCGAAGTATTTTTGGTGACTGATTGACCCTGATAGCAGCGTAGGGGACAGAGAGGGGATGCCTGTAGCGTTCAGATGTTGTTGTCTGTATTCTCTGTAGCTCTGAGAAGAGAAAAATGTTTTGCTGTTTGACAACCATAATGAAAAGGTTTATTTGACATAATGCTGTGGGGTTTGTGCACGATTCCCAATGGGAAGCAGAGTGCAGCCGACTGTTTCCCTGGAGTGTCTTTGCTTGTGGCTGATGTTCCGTGCTTCTGCAAGTAAAATTGAAAGTCTGCACTTGAAATAGGGTTTATTCTGCTAATGAGATAACATATTTTCTTTTCCCCAACAGTAGGTGCTGCTAATTGAATATGTTACAGATAGTCAAATATCAATAGGAAACACACATCCTTACTTAGGTTAGCAGATAGTCTTCCAGATGTATTTTCAAAATCATCTGAACAGTAATATCCGCTTTAGTTGATGTTTTAGCAGCCAATATAGTGGCGTTCTTAAACATACCGACACATTTTGCTGAGCTGGCTTTTGGTTTGGGTTTTTTTTGACTCCTCCTTAATGGGATGTCTCTTGTGCTCAGTTATGGGGAGGAGCATCTAAAGTATTCCAGTGAAAAGTATTTTCCTTTTTGTAGTAGTAAGTATAGTGCTGTAAAACCTTCTGTGCTGTGATATGGAATCAAGGATTTTCTGAAATCCATGTGTCTTGGTCCTGAAGAGAGAACCTTTATCCCAAGCAGAAGTCACATTCGTATCAGAAAACAGGTTTGGATTTTATTGCTGAGCTTCATGGGGTGTCATTCCTGTCATATTGAAAATCTAATGCTGCCACCCATAGAATGGGGGCGCAGTTCATACTCACTGCTCAGTTTCACAGGGTTCTTTAAGGTGTACCTCCTTCTTCAGAAGTTAGGGGCTTTGAGAGCATCAGGGTCAGAATGCCATTCAGCTGACTGAGATGACAAACTGCTGGTGGCAACATCTGCTTGTCCAGACCTGCAGATTCATCATGCATTTTATGTAAGAACCAGTGGTCTCTTTCTCATCTGTAGAACTTCCTAGGTTTGTCCATACTTAACGAAACACTCCTTAAGTCTCTGCAGAAGTTAAGTCCTGGTAGTGTTCTCTCCTGACGCTTCTTTCAACACCAAAGTTGCACTCTGCTAATAGAACAAAATCAAATGAGCAATTCTGCAGAAGGTAGCTAGAAAAGTTGATGTTCTAGAACCTGATACTGCATTTTCTATATCATAGTTCTGGTAATATTGTCTACATCTTTGTGGTCTCACTTGATCTTGATATGGAGAAAACAGATGTAGATCAGCTGTTTTGTAGGCGCCAAAAATTATTGGAACAGATCTTGCTAGTTTGAGTCTGCTCAAGAGAAGACAGTGACCACTGAATTCTTACAGTCATCATTTATTTTGGTGAAATATTGCAGCTGTATTCCCTAGCAGTCAAGATTGTTGAAATCCTTGACCTGCCTTTCAGAGCAGTAAGGCACTGGCCCTCTTCATTGAAAATCACATTCCTTGGATCACAGAGTATGCGAGTCGCTTGCTACTGAGCGCTGCTTTCTTGCTACCAATACGCTATGTGAGAGGCTGACCACTTACTTGAGAGGACCAAAGACAGCTGATGAAAGAGCTATAAAAAAAGATTCTGCTTCATGCCACTTGCATAATCCCACTCTTTTGGCAGATCAATGACCACTAACTCCACAATGTGGAGAGTTCTGACATGGAATATTGGATCTGATGGGCTGGGTTAAACTACGCCTCGAGTTCAATGATTTTTAGTTCACAGAGAAACTGAGGGGGGAAAACCTCACAAACTGACAGAGGGAACACAAGTTTGGTCAGGCTGACTCAGTTCTCAGCTAAATAAGGACATATAAACCAATTTTTTTTGCTATCCTGTTCATCAGTCTCTGCATAGAGTTAGAGCAACCCAATTACCATATTTTCCACCCCCAAAAGTACAAGATGTATTGAAAAAAGAAAAAGAAAAAAAGGAAAGGGAAGAGGAAAAAACCACGGTTATACCTGTTGGATCTGTGCTGTTTCCCTCAGTTCTGACAAAGCAATGTTTTGCTTTTGCGATCCGTAGGACTGTCTTCTGCATCTGTATCCTTACTCTTCTGCTTCCCGTCTTCTTAATTTTGGAGGACTAGCTAATAGTACACGCTGGTACCTGATGGAATAGAGTTGGGATAGTTCGCTAAAAGCAGTTTATGGTCATCTGTACTGGTTACCACCTAAACCACTGCCCAGTCTCCCCCTCCCCATCTTTACCATTTTCTTAACTTGGAGAGTGAATAAACTCCCTCATGTACCACATACCATATTTATAATTAATACTTGTTATTTACAGTGCACTAAGTTCCAAGAAGAGAATTCCTAGAGTTGGATGAACAATCCAGCTAATCCAGGAAGGCAGATATGTAGCTCTTAATGTAAAAGCATTTGTGAGAACATGGTATTAGAACAGCAGGATATATCTGTGGGTTTACACAGGCAGCCAATACTTTTAAAGCACCTTTTTCTCCCTTTAGTCTGTCAGTTTTATCTAGAATGTTAAGTTAAAAAAACCAAAACCACAATAAACAAAAAAAGTGGTATAAATAGTAATCTAGCTTTACCAAGTCATTTTCAACAGAAGGTAGTGAGTTACTATCTTAATAAATGTGTAATGCATTACTATGTTGATATAAATGGCAGAACTAAAAGTGATAAATAAACTTCGATTTCCTCACCTATGGTTCCAAGCCTCAGTCCTTCTCTCATCTGTAATTTGTTCACTCTCTGCGACCCATTAGATGAGTGTCATGTCCTCATGTAAATACAGATGTATATTGTGAGGGAATTCTAATGCTAGCAAAGAAGTAAATGTAATGAATAAAGGCTAATGTTGTTGGCATGATTTTTCTCTGGAACACAGCCTTGTTAAATAGCTTTTTGTGTGTGTGTTGGTTTCTCCGTTGTTGCATAATAACGGACATACTAATTGGAATGAGGCCATACTAGAAAGCAGGGGAGGAGATGCTTGCAGTGTTCGTGTCTGCAAGCATGTAAGGTCCTCCTAGATGTCAGCAAGTGGCTGACCTTCTTACTCTTCCAATTGTCGCCGTCCTACCTGATGTGAATGAATGAGAGGAAGCAGTGCACCTGTTTAATAAGCATCTGGTCCCAGTTTGTCTTATCAAGGAAGTTGTTGCTTCCTTACTGTATTAGTCCAGCTCGCAGGGAGGGAGTGCAGAGCTCTTCAAATCTTTCTGGTGTTCTTTGAGGTAGTAACTAAAATTTCCTCAGGCCTGGAGATGTGAAGAAATACTTTCCTCACGCTTCTGTCATATGCTTTTCCTCTCATCATCTCTAGATTACAGGGTCTAGTAAATTCTTTCACACTATAATCTGAGACCGTATTTAATGTGCATTTTATTGGTAATGGTTATCAACAGTGAGTTCGTAACAAGTAGGTGTCTAAAATACACTGTAAAGTAACTTCCCATCACTCTTCTCCACTAGCTGTGACAATCTGTGCAAATTAAAACACTGCAGAAACATAGAGGAAGCCAGTATTAAGTATTTGCAATGAAAATATTTTTGAAATGTGTATCAAACACACTATCCTTCTGTTTATGTTTTTCTTTGAGTATAAAGTAGTCAAAAGTATTCTTCAGCAGAGAGCTTCTGATAAAGTTATAGGCTTGTGATGTTTAAGAGAGAGGAAGGGCAAATTCCAAAGGTGGGTTTTGTATCCCTGATCATTTTAGTTACTTTAGAGGTGCCTACATCCATAATTCAACTAGGGAAAATAGTCAAATGTCTACCAGGTGTATGAGTGAAGTCTAGCGAATGGGGGATCTCTTTTTAATGCTCATTTACAAAGAAAAATTTAGGGTGTCATTTGAAAAGATTCCTAAAGTGGCCGAAACTCTTAACAATAGTTCCAGTCGAGGTGCTTATTCTCTATATTTTATGATATAGACAAGTACAAATGTTTGCTCGTTATTTTAACAGCATTCTTCATGAGCTTGATTGCTTTCACCTGCTCTTGTCATCTTCTCCTCTACTGAACAGATGACTTAATCCAAGTGATAATCTTAAATAATAGACTTTACTGTAAAGGGTTAGCAAAATAAACAATCCAAAAGAAACAGACCTTTTTGTGTTTTCTTTGGAGTCCCTTAGTCATGACTGGTGTCAGTAAGCACTACTAGACTCCTCCCAGGCCCAACTTGCATATACCTAGGAAGCTGGGGGTATGTTTCGGGGTATATATTCCTTTCTCTCTGCAGCAGGGTTACCTTTTGTCCATCCTTTGATGGTACTATTTCATCCTGAGAGATTCAGTTCCGTTATACAGCTCTCGACTTTGTGCATTTAGGTCAGAGTCATTCATTGCTTTCTTGTATTTTATTATGGTCTACTTGTTTTGATCAAATTTGTAGACTGAACAAGGACTGCGAGATTGACATGGCAATGATTTTTATTGTTCTGGACATGCTGCAATATGAGGTCTAATAGGTTTAAATAGAACCCCTTGACACTTGTCTTTCTTGTCTTTTTTTATTTTCAGCCTATTCACACTAGCTATTATGTTTAGTTTTGTAGTATCATCAATGCACAAGACAGTAGATTTTTGAAGCTTTGGGGGTTTTTTGGCTTTCTACAGAGAAACTTGTTTGATTGTTCCACGCCTGGCTTATGATTAACTGAAATATCTTTGAACCGCTTTTAAGCTGTTGTATACTATGTTAGAGACAGAGAAGAAAAAAATGCAATAAGAACTGCTGTGAAGACTTGAAAATACTAAATTTCAATGGCACTAACATTAAAAAAAAATCTAATAGTTACTTTTAATTCTGTTACGAAGAAGAATAGGGATTTATGTGCAGTTCTGAGCTAAGCTGATTTTTGCATGTACTTTCAGGGGGTAAAAAAATCACAGACCTTGAAACCAACGCACAAAAACATGAGTTCAAATGGAGTCTGAATTTGTACACAAGAACAGGTTAGAATGGATATTGGAATCGAGCCTCTAGCATTTGCTGCTGTGATAGCTGCAATACATTGCTGCAAAATGTTCAGTGTGGTTATGGACTGAAATTCTCTGTTTCATTTACTGCTTTTGTTACTCCAGATTGCTAGGATAAATTTTAAATACAAATACTATTTCTTATCAGGTGGTTTGCTTTGCCCGTTATCACCACTCCATGATGTTATCATGCTGTAAATGGACCTCTTCCTGTTTCTTTGCCCTTTCAGCAATTCTAAAGATTTATTCTTCTCTAATTATGCAGTATAGGCTACTTCTGTGTGGCCAGTCACTTATCAACATCCACTGAAAATGGTTGTTGTCCCTCAGTCTTCTTTTTGGCCCCTCTGCTTCTGACAATGTTGTGGCTGCATTTATTGGGGCACTCTGAAACCAGTCTGTGAAAGGGATTTGTAAAAGTTACCACTGCTCAGAAGATCTGAAAACCAGAACTGGAGGCTTTTTTCCCTTCTTTTTAAGGGTTGAGACCTGTCAGGGCCTTCCCACTGCACTGTAGTCCATATTGACAGGGCCTAAAGGCAGGGCTAATACATGGAAAAGGAAACTTGAACTATGCCTGAGTTCATACAGTGAGCAATATGAAATTCAGGCTGTGATTGTCTTACGTGGTTTCCTCATCTGGGGGCACACCAGTCCGGGAGCTGGTTAGAGCTCATATAGGAGAAGAGGGCGGCCGTGTGAACAACATGAACCTTCTTCATATTGTACGGATTACCACATATGACCAGCTGTGTTCTACCAGCAGTAGCTTGAGTTGGGTTTTTTTATTTTTGAAGTAAGGTAGTTCCCAACCACAGCACTTAGACATAGTAGTATAGGTTGCAAGTGCAAACTATCATTATTTTTACACCATCATTACATATAACAAAAGGGGGAAAGGCCAATAACAGTCAGTTGCCCCCTGTAAAAAAATGTATCTCCCTTCCACAAAAATTACAATACTTTGACAGTGAGTTAAGGTTGTGCTTGTCAAATAAGATGCCAGGTGACTTGTCTATCCTGTAACGAGCTATTTATATGTAACCTACATTGTCTCTTGTTATATTTGCACTTAGGGACAAAAGAATTCTTGAACTGCCAGTACAGGACATTTGTCATTTCCAGTCCTGCTTCTAGAACGAAGGCATGCTTAGTACTCTCTACGTCAAGTGATTTTGCACGGTTGAGCCCTGTGTTTCTGCATGTCAGGCATTTAGTTAGCTACTGACCTACACAGAACAGGTACAACTTCCCTGGAGCGCCAGTCGGGATGTGGGAGCACTTTGCAGAAGAAGTAAGAGTTAGCATGGTGGCGCTCGCGTGTAGAGTGAAGAGGTCAGAGTCCACGGCGCTGCGGTAGTGTAGGCTTTCCCACTCTGAACGCAAAGACTGGGAGGTTGTTGTCGCTGTGATCAAAGAGTGATCATTTGATAGTGGTAGGATCATTTGATGATGATCATATGATCACAGTGATAGGACAAGGGGTAACGGTTTTTAACTGAAAGAGGGTAGATTTAGATTAGATACAAGGAAGAAAGTCTTTACTGTGAGGGTGCTGAGGCACTGGCCCAGGCTGCTCAAGGAAGCTGTGGCTGCCCCATCCCTGGAGGTTCAATGCCAGGTTGGACGGGGCTTGGAGCAACCTGGTCTAGCAGGAGGTGTCCCTGCCCAGGACTAGATGGTCTTTAAGGTCCCTTCCAACCCAAACCATTCTATGATTCTGTGATGTGAATTACTAGAAGTGTGGTTACCATTTTTGGGGGGTTATTGTTGTTGTTGTTTTTTACTGCTTTTTACAAAAAAAAAAAAAAGAATACTGCTGTGTAGTGCTAGACATTTGTTTTAAGCCACAGAAGACACATGGCCTCGGAAAGGGATATGCCTGGCACCTTCACAGCTTTCCATCAATGGAATGGGAATTGAACTGAGGAAAGGCCGGGTGGTTTCCTGTGGGTATCACAAAGGTTAAGCAGGTCTGAGCTCAACTTCTTTTTCTCCCCTGATCCAACCTCTGTATTTTTTTATCTAGGTTTTAGCCCCTCTGCTTCACAAAACGATTTAGGGGCAGTCTTTAAATGCTGAATAGCCCAAAATGAACAAGTCATTATTAGAGGCTGGCATTATTTGAAGCAGGCCTTACATGGCTGTGTTATTTTGAGCTGTCCCCATTACCGAGAAGCAGGGAGGATCTTTCCAAAGACGTTTCAGCTTTAATTATCCTACGGGTTTTTTGAGGGTGGGGGTGAGGAAGGAGGGGCTCCCCAGGGCCGGCCGGCCTTGCCAGGCTCGGGCCGCGGAGCCGCCAGCCCCAGGTGCGCCCCCGGCCGCCATCTTGAGCGGAGGGGGAGGAGGTGGATGCCAGACGGGAAAGAAAAAAAGGAGCGTCTGCGCTCAGGCCCCAGCCTGCTCGCACTCGTTTGCTCCTCCACAAACTGCAGCGGTTTTAAAAACGAGCTGGAGGAGGCGGGG